>PVLC010000119.1:53318-81176 GCA_004027655.1 Graphiurus murinus | reverse complement strand
AAAAAAACTCATAGAATTGATCAACAAATTCAGCAAAGTGTCTGAATACAAAATCAGTCTTAAAAAATCAGAAGCTTTCCTGTATGCCAACCACAAATCCATTGAAAAAGAAATCCAGAAAACAATTCCACTCATAGTGGGATCCCGAAAAATAAAATACTTAGGGATAAACCTAACCAAGGAGGTAAAAGACCTCTATAAAGAAAACTACAAAAAGTTGAAGAAAGAAATCGATGAAGACCTTAGAAGATGGAAGGATCTACCATGCTCTTGGATAGGCAGAATAAATATCATCAAAATGGCCATCCTTGCCGGGCGTGGTGGCGCACGCTTGTAATCCCAGCATTCGGGAGGCTGAGACCAGAGGATCCGGGTTCGCGGCCAGCCTCAGCTACCTAGTGAGGCACTCTGCAACTTAGAGAGACTCGATTTCAAAATAAAGAATAAAAAATAGGGCTGGGGGTGTAGCTCGGAGGTAGAAAGCCCCTGAGTTCAATCCCCAGACCCGCAAAAAAAAAAAAAAAAAAAAATGGCCATCCTCCCAAAACTGATCTACAGATTCAATGCAATACCCATGAAATTACCAAGGGAGCTCCTCACAAAAATAGAAAAATCAGCCCTTAAATTCATCTGGAAAAACAAAAAGCCCAGGGTAGCCAAAGTAGTTCTTAGCAACAAGAACCATGCAGGAGGCATCACAATACCTGACTTCAAATTCTACTACAAAGCCACAGTAATAAAAACAGCTTGGTATTGGCACAAAAAACAGACACACAGACCAATGGAGCAGAATAGAAGACTCAGAAACAGACCCACAGACTTACAGTCAACTGATTTTTGACAAAGGAGCCAAAAATATACACTGGAAAAAGGATAGCCTCTTCAACAAATGGTGTTGGCAAAACTGGTTAACCATATGCAGGAAACTAGAAATAAACCCCACTTTCTCACGCTGCACAAGAGTCAACTCAAGGTAGATCAAGGACCTGCAAGTCAGACCAGAGACCTTGCAGCTACTTGAAGAGGGCATAGGACCAACACTTGAACACATAGGCACAGGTAAAAACTTTCTCAACAAGACCTCAAAAGCACAAGCAACCCTCAGGAAGATCAATACATGAGATTGCAATAAACTGAAGAGCTTCTGTGCAGCAAAGGAAACTATCAAGAACCTCAACAGAGAGCCTACAGAGTGGGAGAAGATTTTTGCCAGTTACTCTACAGATAGAGGTCTAATATCTAGGATATACAAAGAACTCAAGAAAATCACAGCTAAGAAAGCAAACAATCCAATCAAAAAATGGGCAAAGGACCTAAATAGACACTTCACAAAAGAAGAAATACAAATAGCCAATAAATGTATGAGGAAATGTTCCATATCATGTAATCAGAGAGATGCAAATCAAAACTACCTTGAGATTTCACCTAACTCCTGTCAGAATGGCAATCATAAAAAGCATGAACAACAACAACTGCTGGCTAGGATGTGCAGAAGTGGGAACTCTAATACTCTGTTGGTGGGATTGCAAACTAGTGCAACCTCTCTGGAAAACAGTATGGAGGATCCTCAGATGAATGGGAATGAACCTACCATATGATCCAGCAATACCATTTCTGGGTATCTACCCAAAAGAATGGAAACCAAACTATCAGACTGATGTATGTGCATCTATGTTTATAGCTGCACAATTCACAATAGCCAAACTATGGAACCAGCCAAGATGTCCATCCACAGATGAATGGATTACAAAACTATGGGATATGTACACAATGGAATGTTACTCAGCCATAAAGAAGAACAAAATCATGTTATTTGCAAGGAAATGGAGGCAACTGGAAAACATTATGTTAAGTGAGATTAGCCAGTCACAAAGAGTAAAGAAGCATATGTTTTCCCTAATTTGTGGATGCTAGAGAGAAGATGGGGCATAAGAGGGTCTCCAGATGAAAAAGGAGAGATCCTCGAAAGCAAAGAAGTTGATTTAGCCGAGGGGGTTGGACGGGGGCGTGGTGGGGACACTAATGTATATCAGGTCACTCACTAAACTGAACTTGAGAGGGAGGGAGGGTCAGGGAGTGAGGTGGGAATTGGGGGAAGGGGTCAAATGAGAATTGTGATCACATGTATCATCAATTTGCACCTAACAAAGATGTATGCTTACAATGTGTGAATAAAAATAAAAATTAAAAAATAAAAAGAAAATGGCTACAGGGCATGGCTGAGGACGTCTGTTTTGTTCATGTAGGCTAGGAAGCAGAGAGAAAGAGACAGGAAGCAGCCAGGAACAGACAGAGTCCTCAAGGGCCCAATACCAGTGACACACCTTCTCCAGCCAGACACCATCTCTGAATCTTGCTTCATTGGAGACAAGACTCCAATGCATGAGCTTTTGGGGACTGTGCCAGATCCAAATCATAACACTCCCTGTATCTTAGCCTCATCAGTCTAATAATTCCTTCAATAATTAATTGAAAAGTTAATTTTAAAACAATCAAATCCTTATATGAAGATATTGATGGAAAGACATAATACTCTACCTCCTTTTAAAAAGTACCTGAAATACCAAGAGCAAGAACCACACATAGAAATTGTGATGGAAGTAGGAGAAAATGGAAGCTTACTTCAGTATGTATGAAGACTGAAAGAAAGGTAAGAGATGTTGTAAAAATGTAACAGTAAAGCCAGGCGTGGTAGCGCACGCTTGTAATCCCAGCATTTGGGAGGCTGAGAATGGAGGATCCGGGTTCGTGGCCAGCCTCAGCTACCTAGTGAGGCCCTCTGCAACTTACTGAGACCTGGTTTCAAAATAAAAAAGAATAAAAAATAGGGCTGAGGGTATAGCTCGAAGGTAGAATGCACCTGAGTTCAATCCCCAGTACCGCAAAAAAAAAAAAAAAAAAAAAAAAAAAAGTACCAGTAAAACCATGAGCATGTTGAAGAAATACTCCTGAACAGAAGGTTAGAAGGTTGGGAAATGCTGTATAGCTCTTCAGAGCCTCAAAAATAGGGGAAATATATGAGCAGTCATCTAAAGAGCATTTAGAACTAAAGACAATTGTATCCAATCCTTAAGGAAACATATATTCTACATGTCAGCAGAATCAGAAACTCTGTCCTAGAGAAAAAAATAAAATTCTGTTTCAAACGAAGCCATTTCATACTGTCAATGTGCCCCAATGCAATCCTGTACTCCAGGTATCAGGTTCTTATATCCCAGGCAGGCGATTGTCAAATCATTATTTAGAATAACTTCACTGACCTAGAGATTTTATTTGTCTCAAAGAAATTTCACAATGCTTTTTGATTATATACCACTATTATTAAAAACCTTAATGGAAAACCTAGATATTAGTAAGCCCCATTCACACTGCTTTAGAAATTAAGACCACAAATTCAATTTTAGATTGCAATTCTGACAACTACCAAAGTTGGCCTGAACCAACTTACAGAACATGCAGAACCATCTTATGTCCTTCCCTTATTAAAAACAGAAGATACATAGAGCAATTAGAGAAAAAAAAAAGGTGAATGAATAAGTGTTTCAGAGAAAGAAAGGGAGACTATCAGAATTTAGAAAGAAAGAACTAGTCTTTTTCTTGGAGCTCTAACAACTTCCAAGTAGAGAGAATATCTCTTATACAAAGAATAAAGGATAAATCACTCCTAGCACTATGGGAAACCTTCTCTAAGGAGAAAAACACAGGCATAATTTCTTAGTCTTGAATCAAAAAGAGAAAAATCTGAAGTTACAGTTAAGGGAATAGTTTTACAAGCACCAAGAGGAACAATCCTCCAAAGATTCCTACTCCAAGGAGCAATAACAACAACAAAATCACTATACGGTGCCTATGTGGTCTGGTTTCTTTGACTCATTTTTCTACATGTAATGAATAAAGGAAGTTCTTATTTTTATTTGATTTTTTTGTTGTTTATTGCAAAATTCATAGTTAGCAAAATATTTTTTCTCTTATAATTCAGAAGAACTGGTCAATCTAAATTTTAGAGTATGTATAAATGGAAATGAAGCTCCATATTTATTGAAGCTCTGTTGTTTTTAATTTAAAATCCGGCAAAAGAGAAAATATGGAGATAATTTTTAAAGACATGGCCAAGTTTACTAAAAGAGAGGAGAAACTGTAAATTTGCCCAAGCTTGAAGTGTCAAGGGAAACTTCCTTTAAGTGATAAAGTTCAGCTGACAAAGTGCATATTTTGAGCTACCTTTGGGGAAAAAGGATCCACACTGAAGCAATCACAGAAAAAGAGGAAATAAGTTCTTTTGACACTTCATAACAGTTTCTTCATTTAATTTTCTAGAATTTTTCTGGGCATTTCAAAGTTCAAGCTGTAAAGGTGTGCTTTAAAGGTATTTGTTTTTGAAAAAATGTAATGAGTTGCTTTTGTTATTAAACACTAGATCAAATAACAAAAATAATAACCAAATTAAAAAATATGCACACATTTATTTCTTCTCTTTTTATATCATTAGAATAAATTAGGATTTCTCCTATATAAGTTTATGTGAATCAGAAAAGACAAATCTTGTTAAAATTTCTAAATGAATCAGAGTCTCCCTTCCTCCCCCCTTAAGGGAAATGTTCTCGATTTTTAAAACACTTTTCCTGGTTCCCATTTGTCTGGACTACTAGTTCTTAACTCTTCCTATATATGCTTATTTCAACCAGTTTAGAAAATATCTGTGCATTGCCTTCTGTCTTAAAAATGATATCCCCAGATATCCTCAGGGTTTTAATCTTGTCTTTCACAAAGGCACTACTTTTTCGTAAACATATTTACTAGCAATGCTGTACATTGTGTCTAGAAATTTACAGCTTGACTTTTTATCCCTGTTCACCACATTATATGCTGGGGTCTACACAACTCAACTCAAGATGGATAAAAGACTGAGAAATTAGAACAGAGACATCACATTTACTAAAAGAAAACATAGGACCAACTCTACAACATATAGACACTGTAGAGGCTTTCTTCATAGGCCCCCAAAGCTCATGAATAAAACGGAGAATCTGCACGGAATTAAATAAAAAATATTGAAAGTCTTCTTCACAGCAAAGTGAATGATCAAAAGCATTAAATAGAGAGCCTAGAATGGGAGACCTTTGCTTGCTACTCTTCTGGTAGAGGACTAATATATAGACTATGTAAAGAGCTCAAAAAAACCCCAAAAACATGGAAAATTGAACTCAAATGCAAATCTCTTTTTTTTTTTTTTTTTTTTTTCGGTACTGGGGACTGAACTCAGGGGCATTCTACCTCCAGCTATACCCCGAGCCCTATTTTTTTTTACTCTTTATTTTGAAACAGGGTCTCACTAAGTTGCAGAGTGCCTCACTAGGTAGGTGAGACTGGCTGCAAACCCGGATCCTCCAGTCTCAGCCTCCCAAATGCTGGGATTACAATCGTGTGCCACCATGCCCGGCTAAATGTAAATCTCTTAAACCTACATTTCATTCAGTATGCCCTAATTCAGTATGTCCTGTTTCAATTAACAGTTCAACTAGACCCAGTTGCCAAGTCAGAATACCACTAAAATTCCTTTCTCTCCTGTAGTGATACAGTCTATCATCAAGTTTTATTGTCGTCTAGCATTCTCTAAAATTTCTCTTCATAACAAATGGTATAACTGACCTTGTCTGGCTCATCATCATTAAATATAGATTTCTACAAGACCATCCTTATTACCCTTGCTAAATTTACATATGCCCATATGCCGTTTCCTATCAAGGCCTTAGAGTTATCATGGTAGTGTGCATGTCTGCATGACTATCCTGTCAAATCCCTTCAACAGCTCTTCATTTTAGTTGGGATAAAGTACCATCCCTTAACAGAAGCTTTCTAGATCACTGTAGATCATTAACCTCATCTACCTCCACTTCCTCTTCAAGCTCTACCCTCCATACAGAATGACTTATTTCTCATCTCTGTATATTCACAATTGGGTTTTCCAGCCTGAAACATTTAGTACTTTTTTCACTTTACCCTCACTTAGAAAATCCTATTACCTTCTGTGCTTTAGATTAAATATTTGCTCACTGAATATCTGAATTCTAATTTTTTGTTTAATGCTCACTTATGATTTTTATGGTGAAAAAATATCAGTACTATATCTTCTGTAGTTAACAGAGGGAAAACACAAAGTTTTACACAATTAAATATATAAGAATGGGTAATAAACGTAGCAATGAATATTATACAGAAACAAAACTGACCATAAAAATGTGCAAAGAAAATAAAGGTGACTATATATGTTCAGATATTCGTCAATTTCACTTTCTTTCTGAAACAGTTGTTATTAAATGTATTTTTCAGAAATGTGTTCACACTAAATCTTAATTGTGACATTCACTGATAATTGTTCACTTCCTTCTTCATTTTAGTTCATTGTAAAGAATTCTCATTTGTTTCCTCATCATGAAAATATAAATATAGATGATCTATAATCATCAGAGTGTTTTAGCATCAATTTCAAATGCCATGTTATAGAAAATAGCATGAGTAGAAAAAATCTTACATAGCCTCACTTTTGCATAATCTTAAGATTGTGCATAGCATGAATATTATGGACACAGAGGCTAAAGCCACACTAACTTTGCTCAAACACTGGCACTACCCTTTCCAAGATGTTGATCTTGGATCAGCTACTTAATCCTATCTATAAAATACAAAGCATATTAACACATGTATCATGAGGTTTAATTCCATTTAAAAGAAGTATATATGTGAATTTTATAGAGCAATACATGGCACAGAGTAAACATCACATAAGTGACAACTATTGTTATAATTATCATGTACCTAGTTGGCAATTGGTATGGGATTTCAGTAAAATGACTAAAATTCAAAGCAGCAGCAACAAAGACACACTAGTTTCTCAATCATCCAATCTAATCTACCAGCCTGCATAATTCAAAGATGATACTGGACTGACTTGCATGGAAACTACAGGAATGAACCAGTCAGCAGATGTAATGAGTGAAAGAAATCAACATGTAAATTATGCAAGGTGTTTCACACATTAAAATTAAGCCATGCAATTAATGAGTCTCTTAGTAAAATTTAGGTCATTAGAAATAAAATTCCTCTCTTTCTTGATAGAGATGTATCCTGATATTTTTGCAGCAGGAGCATACCTACTTGTGTTTAAACTCTGTAGACATGGTTTTATACACTTGGGACAATTTTGTGTCAGAATATGCTGAATGAATGCACTTGTCTCCAAAGAACTGATATGAAGCTGCCAATAGTCTTCTGAATGTTTGAATCAAAGGAATGATGACATAAATGTGCCTATAAACTTTTATCAGAGAATCATTTCATAGTACCAACTTAGTGTCTAGCTTGTAGAAGACACTTAATAAATATTTGCTTAGTAAATACTTCATTGAAATTCAGATAAGAATAGCTGTTATCATAAAACTTATTCAAATAAATTATTTGGAATAACAAATTTAATATACGCTGCATGATCTGCTTAGCTGAAGTACATCATTATTTAGCCAGTGTTGCTAAACAAATAAGAGGCATAACATGGAAATTAGTTGGAGAACTGAGATATCTTACTTATATTAAAATATGGTTTTATCACTTACTATCCACATAGATACATGTTTAAAGGTCAGTATCATGTGATTATACTGATGTTCACTTCAGAAATAAAATATATTAAATATATATGTACATTTTACATATATAAGAAGTACATGAAGGTAATAAAAATAGTGCATATATTCTTAATACTAAACCAGACATTTTCAAGAGTACAAAGGGATTACAATGACACCAAAAGTTCTGCCACCAAGAAGTTATGCCTTGAAGCCTGGCGTGGTGGCACACACTTGTAATCCCAGTACTTGGGAGGCTGAGACTGGAGGATCCTGGTTTGCAGCTAATCTCAGCTACTTAGGGAGGCCCTCTGCAACTTAGTGAGATCTTGTTTCAAAATAAAGAATAAGAGCCGGGCGTGGTGGCGCACGCTTGTAATCCCAGCATTCGGGAGGCTGAGACCGGAGGATCCGGGTTTGCGGCCAGCCTCAGCTACTTAGTGAGGCACTCCGCAGCTTAGTGAGACTCGGTTTCAAAATAAAGAATAAAAAATAGGGCTGGGGGTATAGCTCGGAGGTAGAATGCCCCTGAGTTCAATCCCTAGTACCGCAAAAAAAAAAAAAAAAAAGAATAAAAAATGGGGCTGGGGGTGTATCTCAGAGCTAGAATGCCCTTGGGTTCAATCCTTGAGATGAAACCTAAATAGCTGGATCTCGAGCAAGGCTCAATCCACTGGGATCCTGCAGGACAGAGGATTCCAAAAATAGGAATTCATGGCATTTCCCACTTTGCATTATTATATTCTGGAAATTATGAATGCTTTGGGTTTTTGCTTTATATTAATTATAAGAAAAACTTCTTAGAAACATGTGGCCTCACTGATACTGATCTCTTGGCAGTGCTTTAAGACAATAAGCTCTAGCCTAGAAATAGGCTTTGCCAGTTTATCTAAATTGCTGCTACCAGGTTTCCCCAAAAACCTGCTGACTACCTAGATAAGAAAGAACATTGCTTGGAGGGGCTAAGTAAAATTGTAAAGATTTTAACTAGTGGAAAAGAATTTTTATAATTTGTGTTATAAACTTAACTGGTTGTTATTAACCTTTAGAAAGACAAGTCTGTAAAAATTCCTGTTCTATATGCCTCACTGTAAAAAAAAAAATAGTATATAAATCTGCGACTGACAAAAAATAAAACAGATGCGCTTCAACACTGCATTGAGTGTGAGCGTATTCTCGTGACCTCGTCTCATTCCACACCAATCGAGGAACCCTGGACCCCGTGGCCACAAGTACTGGTTCCTGGCAAATCCTCAATACCACAAAAAAAAAAAGAAAGAAAGAAAGAAAAAAGAAAAAGAAATTGTACCTTGACAGTTCAGATAGAGTTTAGCAAGGAAATTAATTAGTTTGAGTATCAGAGTTGATTACTACCTAGTGGATTCTCAGTCTTGAAGTAAATGTGTGTGTGAGGAGAGGTGAGAATACAAAGAAATGGTATGTTATTTATCCTTCCTTCAAGAACCTTTCAAATATTAAACACAGAAAATTCCAAATTCATAACTGAAAATTAGATTCCGACTGAATTTTTCCAGAGTGTTTTCCAACTTAATAACTCTCCGCTCAATGTACCAGGTAATAGTGAACAAGTTGAGAGTACAGATTACGTTAGAGAGAAACTACTCTATACCCTCAGTAGGTGCTGAGCCCTCAAGGGAAAGGATTACAAGGAAGTTGTTGAAGAATTAGTAGGATTTGAGCAGAACAAATGAGTGCTCATTCCGGACCAAGACAAACAGTACCATTATAGACATGAGCCAAGAATGAGAGTGCAAGTAGGAGATTGTAGGACAAAATACTGTAGGAATGGTACAGACGCTGGGAGGCTTCAGGAATTTATAAAAGAGGA
This sequence comes from Graphiurus murinus, assembly GCA_004027655.1. Lineage (NCBI taxonomy): Eukaryota > Metazoa > Chordata > Mammalia > Rodentia > Gliridae > Graphiurus > Graphiurus murinus. Next base: position 71,705 of record PVLC010000119.1, on the reverse strand, counting down.
AACAGAGTCTAAAACTTTTGAAGAAGCACTTATGAAACTAAATAGTCTAGAAATATTACTCTCGAAAGTAATATTTGTGAATTTGTCATTGTTTTAAGTTTTTACTCCAATATTATTTATTCATAGCTTGTTAATTCATAATTATAGTCTAGAACGATTATTATAGTTTGAGCACCTAATAGAAAGGAAAATAAAGTGACTGAGATTATTTTTAATGGAACATACATTTGTTTTTCTGCTAGTGTGAAATGAAGAGAGAGAACATTTAACATAATTCATTTTCCTTCTTCCCCAAGACACATATTATTAAAATAGTAGAACTTATTATTACTAAATATTGATTTTGCATACTTTTTTATGAATTGCATGATGAAAGATGATGTGATACAATACAAATTCCCAGTTATCTTTCTAATAGTATTGTTAAATGATATAAATCACTGCCAAGTGAAACTCTGGTCTAAATAAAATCTAAAGAACTGACTGGAAAATATTCCTCTGCACTTGAAACTCTGAAGAGAGTATCTAATACTCTCTCCAGTTTTGGTTCAAGGTTATTTTAGGATTTGACAATAAAGACCTTTAAAAATACTTAATGTCTTTCCTCTTTCCCTGTTAGAAGTCATTTATTTTCTGTGTAAATATCTGCAAGAATTTAGGTGCTCTCGTAAGCATATTATTTCCTCTTTCATACAAGGAAAATACACCCATGGCCCCTGTATTCAGGAGAAATAAAGATTGTAAGTTCCAATTTATTATCGACGTGGATTTGTTCCCTAGTCAAAAGATTCATCAGCAATTTGCTTGTTCTTAATCCCTTCTGTACTCCAAACATATGGAAAAGCAGATCTTTTTCTATGAACACCACACTTAGGCACCTTGCCTCTTACCTTTTAAATAGAAAAGATACAACAACTGCCTCTTTTTTAGTTGTTTGTTTGAAACTAGGGATTCAATCCGGGGTATTCTACCTAGGGCTATATATCCAGACCTTTTTATTTTTTAATTTAATTTAAATTTTTTTTTGAAACAGGGTACTGTTAAGTTGCTGAGGGCCTTATTAAGCTGATGAGACTGGCCTTGAACCTGCAATTTTCTTGTACTTCCAAGTCCTGGAATTACAGGCATGCACCACCATGCACTGCTCTACAATTGACTCTTAAAAGTATACTTCCTTTCTATAATATATATATGTAAATATATATATATATTTATATATTTACCAGAATATCTTAAGTCTCCCAGAAATAGATGCATTTTAAAAACAATTGTACCAAGTCTTATATATGAAATATATTTCTGAATATAAAGTGTCAATTGCTTTTTAATAAAAGGAGATGATGATTAAGTGAAAGGCCTTAATGCTCTTCCTTAACTCATATAATTGCCATTCATTTAAACCAGGTTATTATCAGTTTTTCTTTAAATACTCAAGTTATAATCTAATACTGCCAACTCAGATATTACTCTTATCCTCCTTAAGCTATTTCCCATACACCTGTCATGATAACTTTTGTAAAGTCATATATATGTAATATAGTACAATTATAATACATAATACACATTATAATTACTTTGACTATTAAAAATTTCTGGAAAATAATATGGGAAATGTATAAAAATATTTAAATGTTACTGCCATATTCTCATTATTCCAAAGAAAATAATCTAAAGCAAAGGATACCAGTGTTTATTTGCACTATTCAAATTAAGATTAAATTAGAATCCTGTAATACTATGCTTATAATATGATTATGAATTTTGAACTATAGGTAATATTTCATACCCACCAAAAATCAATTTGTGTTCCATATGTTTTTACAAAGTAGAGCACAGGTGATATGGAAAATAATTTTAAATAAAATGATTTTTATTCAAATTAATGGGTATGTTTTATATTACACTATAAAAAAAGAAAACATCTATGGATACAAAAATAAGAAAAGCGAAAAATTTAAACAGTGACTACAAAATTTTGTTATTAAATATACAGTGATTTTTTAAGACAAAGTTCAAGACCCAGGGCATCCTGAGAAGGAAGTAGCAAATGCCCACAGGGAGGGGTGGCTACTTCATTGTTCTGCTTTTGAAAGTCAATTTTTACTATTCATTTTTTGAAAAGTTCAGAAACTTCTTAAGATACCAAGTACCAAGATAGAGTTCCTCAAGCCTGAGTAATTCCCTCCAACTTGGGAACATGATACCTTGATTCCTGTGGTTGTGAACATTTATTTTCTCAGTCTGAGACTTTCCTTGGTTTAGCTCAGGCTCATTGTGCTGAATTCCCTTCACCAATCCTAGTGACCATAGGATTAAAAATCTAAAACTATTTTATCTACCCTCACAAATTAAGTCTTCACAAACTATCCCTACTATATTCTGCATTTTATTATTCTACAAATAATGGCATGTACTTAAGTGACTTCCAGAGTCCTCAATCAAGCCCTTTCCAGTTTCTTTTGATAATTTGTGTATGCAATTTGACATATTGCTTTTGAATTTTACATCTAATTTATGGCCATGCCATATGGGAACTTCAGTTTTAATGTGCCATTATAAGAAACACTGAATTGAATGAAAAGAAAAATAAGTAGAATGCTGAGGGGACTTCAAAATAAGTAAAATAAGGAAGTCTTGACCTTGTGTCTTTTTTTTACTATGAAAAAGACAAATTTGAGAAGTTGGTATTTATTTTTAAATGTTTAAGGAAATATAATTATAATTACTGAAGTATCAATAAATATTAAAACTATTTTTAATGAACAAAAATTCTGTGAGAGATGTTCTCTTACTGAAATGAAGATTTTTCTTAGAAATGAAGAAATAAAAACTGAAGAATTAAATAGTTAATGATTAGCTGGGCGTGGCAGAACAAACTTGTATCCCAATACTTCTGAGGCTGAGACAGGAGGGTTACAGGTTCATGGCCAGCCTCAGCTACTTATTGAGGCCCTCCACAACTTAGTGTGACCCTGTTTCAAAATAAAGAATAAAAAAAAAATAGGGCTGAGGGTGTAACTCAGAGGTAGAATGCTTCCAGGTTCCATAAAAGAAATAAATAAATAAGTAAATAAGAAACTAGTTAGTGAATAAGAAAAAAGAAAAAACAAAATAATCATCTTCATCAATAATAAATATTTAATAGCAAGTGAAGATATAGAGGACATTGAGTTCTCAGGTTACCTAAATTATCATTCTGTCTCATCACAAGTTTTCTATTTACATCATAAGTTTTTATACTCCTAGCATATAAGTGGGTGAAGGGCTCCTATACACAGGTACACACACACACACACACACACACACACACACACACACACACACACACTTTGTTCACACACTATGAGTTTTATTTTTAATTTTTTTTTTTTTGCAAAATAACCTTTATTTTAGACTTAATATGTTTATTACAGGAAGCAAAAACACAAGAAGTAAAGAACAAAGTCATCCAGTCACAAGCAGCTTAGTCGGCCGTGGCCCTCCAACTTCTGTTTATATACACAACACCCCATTTGTGTGATCAAGATCGTGGTACCCATCATGTTTTTCCACACATGGAGAATATTCACCAATTCAAAATCCCAAAGCTACAAGATCATTTTTGATAACCAAGGATATAGTGCACTGACTCAATGTGTTAGAAAAAACTGTAATCCTACCTTCCTTGGGGACAGAAATTTCACTGAAGACAAAAACAGTGACAGGCTTTTAGATAGGCATATTGACAGAGTTAAAATACTGCATTTTCTTAATGCTCAATTTAAAATGAGACATAAAGCCAAAAGTATAACACCAAGCATATTTCTAAGAGAGTTGCCAGATTATTACCATAGGTCTCTGTGCATTTTTGGTAAGTACTTGTGTTCATTGCACAAAGTTCATATTTATGTCCTAACACCTTAGCTTCATAGATGTTCTAAGGTGACAGTATATGGTTAAAAGTAGAGCTAGTGAATTAGCCAACTTATAAATACTTTCTTGTTATAATTGTTAAGAAAGATGTGTCTAGGTCACCCCTCTGGGCAGTGTGTATCAGGACTGGTTCATCAGGCTGGCAGCAGAGGGGCAGAAGGAAGTACACAGAGATGGAAGGAAATGTTTCTCAGATTTACATTTTGAGGTGAACTGTTAGTGTGTGTGCATCCCACAGTAATACCTTCATTCACTGGGATCCTGCTTTCAAGCTAATATTTTAGTAGTAGAAATCTGGTAACTCTCTTAGAAATATTCTTGGTATTAAAATTATTTTTAACTGAAACAAAATGTATATGTTAATGGGAAAATAGGCATACTTTGATACATGTATACATTGTATAATGTTTAAATCAAGTTAAGCATATCTATCTCCTCAAATGTTTATCATTTCTGCATGGTGAAAACTTCCAAAATCATAGCTTTTTTTTTTAATCATAGCTTTTTAAAATGCATAATACATTATTTATCTCTGTAGCTACTCCACTGTACAAAAGCAAACCAACCAGAAATTCTTATTTTATTTTATTTTTTATAATTTTACAGGTGCATGATAGTCTTATAGTTTTTGCTCTTATCTAACTGTAACTTTGTACCCATCAACCAACATTTGATATTCAGGGAATTTTAGATTTTTTTCATCCTGTTCAAGGTTTTGACTGAATTTACAGTTTCATAGTTTTGTTTGGTAAATATACAAATATAATATTCTCAAAAGAAATTTCATATTTAGATGCATTGAATTTCTCTAGCTGATTATAAAAGAAATGAAGAATTTTAAATACTAGAAAGTGACTGAAACCTTCAATAAAAAGTTTTCTTAATCAAAATTAAATTTCTTTAAACTATATTTACTTCCATTTCACATTTTACTTTCTTGGTTTGCCATTTGCACCTGAGGGAATTATCAGCTCTATTTGTACTTTTCCATGCAACCTAATCATTTAGGTCATAGTCACCATTTAGGTCAGTTAGGATCATTCAAGACTCCTTTGCACTATTTGATTTTTTTGTTTCACTACCTTTGTTTTTAAAATAAGCAGGCCGAGGAAATATATCACAATTTTTCATTGTATAGCCCATGGTAGCAGGTATTTTATTTTTCATTTTCTGTAAATATATTAATAAATTAATCTTTGAGTAAAGAACAGTTATTTCATATTTAAATGTTGGAAATCATACACAAATTAAAATGAAATACATTTTTATTCCCCTCTAAATTTTTGTTACCTTCTGCCAGTAAGTGTGTGCCCGACACTAAAACAATCAAGGGTAGATTTGCTAGGTTTTGGGGTGATGGACAGATGGACAGAAAAGTCCTCATAGTGCTTTATTAGTTTGCCTACATTCTTGAACTGGTAATCAATAAAAAAGTTTTCTCATAAAATAAATTGAATATTTCACCAGTAAAAAGTGATTATATTCTTTTTTCTCATGACTGACCTTAATAACTCACAAACTCCGTAAGCACTTTGTGATGTCTTTGAGTTATGAGACTTTCATACTCATGAAAGAAATATAATAATCACCCTTCACTGCAGAGATATTCTGCTCCCTTGATATTAAATCAGTAAAAGGCACATGATTCCTTGCGATTGAGAGAAGGCTGAGTAAACTTGGCGGATATCTATCGAAAATCAGTTGTGTGAAACCTAAGGATTAGTATTTAGAAAAGAGGCTTTATGTCTGCACTGTCAATACAAGGAAAAAAAAGGCATTTTATTGTACTTAAACTTAAAGAATATAATTTAAGACATCCTTTTTAAAATTTCAGAGAGCCTCTTTCTTGACTTATTTTGGGGTTGTTTATTCAAGCATATCACCTTTACATTAAAAATAACTTTTAGTTTAATAACTAAACTTAACTTTTAGTTTAATAACTTAAACTTTCAGTTTATCATATCCATATTTTCATTAGAAAACAATTTAGCATATATATTAAATTTTAATTTAAATATATTTTTTGTGAATCACCCACTATGCTATATAAAACCACAAAGTTCCACCAAAATTGATCCTTTACAGTAACAAAATAGCTGCATTGATTGAATGAACAGAAACACGTAGATCAATTAAATCTCTTCTGAGAAATACAAATAATGAATTTCTCTTTATTTTATGAATAAATTAGTAAATAATGAATAAAATATAAAATAGTGAGACATTTTATATTTTAGAGGTAGTAGTCCTTTAAAATAATAGTATTGTTCTCATTCTTTTATGAAGCAACTCTAGTTAGAGAAGTTAAACAATTTATTCAACAATACAAAATCATATATGGCCAACAAATTCTGGAATCAATTCTCATTTCATAAATTAATAAACAAAGTATAATTTTTGTGTATGAAGCTGGATATTAAAGCAAATTAGAACACAGACTACTTCCATTATTCCCAAATTCTCCCAGGGGAAACTTTTTTAAAACCATACCGTCTCCTTGACCCTTCCTTCTAGCAAATGATGAAAAAATTTTGTCATTGTATTATTGGCTTTTCCAAATGTTATATAAAGAGAAAGAAGTAGTATGCAATTTGTTGAAATTGACTGTTCACTTAGCATGCAAATTAATTTAGCATATTTTATAATGCTACATTTAACAGTTGTATATATTTATTCCTGAATAATATTCCATTGGCTGATCACTGAACCAGCTTTTTCCCTACTGAATTCAGCCTTTTCCCTACTCTGAAGTTGATAATTTTGTTAGAGGTTGCATATCATCTGCAATAGACTTGAATAAATATATACATAAACACATATAATACATAACATATTATATTTAGGGAGTTTCTTCTAGATGAATATTAGAACAATGGGCTGCAAACTATAAGTAGAACAGATAGGAGGCCAGACTTTTCATCAGACAGGAGTGAAAATGATAAATTCAACAAGTACCCATATTGGTAAATGGAAGGAAAGGAATAAATGCAAGACACATTTGGATGGTGGTCTGATAGGCTTTGTAACATAGGGCATACTTTTTTTGCTTTCTTAATTACTATTGGCTTTGAGTTTTCATCAGTCTTAAATGCCTCTGGCCCAGATTTTTCTGCCCTTATATTTTCTTTGCTAGTCATTATTTTCAATTGGTGAATAAAGTAACTCTATAATTAGATGTTGTTACATAGACCAAATATGACACCATATTTAAGGTGTTGAAAAATGAAGTTAAATATTTTACTTATTTAGTTGCAATGTAGAACTTAAAATATACTCATATACTCAATTTCAGTGAACAGATATTGAAAGATTGGCAGAAGTCCTCAAGTGCATCTTATATTGTTATACTGAATGACTGGAGAAATGAGGTTATGTTCAAATACATTGTGTGTGTGTGTGTGTGTGTGTGTGTGTGTGTGTGTTACTTTTCACTTGTACTCTTCAATACAGAAGCTTGCAGAATAAGTGAATTGAAAAAAGTGGCTATAAAATAAGAAAGCAAAAATCTAATTGGCTTTAATTGCACTAAGATGTATAGTACATTTAAGTAGTTATCTCTCACTCTCCATATCTCTCATGTCATACAAGACTGTTCTATTTTTTTTAACTTTTGAATTATGTTACCTTTCCATAATTTTTACATGCTGCATATCAATTCTGTTTAAATGAGTAAAATGGGATCCGTGACATGCATGTAAATAAAATAACCAAATTAGTTCATGGCTCTTCCCCTTTTGAGTGACTGCATAGTCCTACTTTGGTACATTATAAGAATTTCTTATTTAAAATAATTATTATACTTTGTGTTGAGAAAAATTATTTCCTAGCAACTAATATAACTACTAAAATAGTTTGAAATTATTTTTGGACACAATTTTTATTAATATTTAATATGAAAACTATTATAAGGTTAAGAGAGTATATGAGGTAATACACAAACTCTTATTTAACATTAGTATATACATTCTTTACTTTAAAAGAATATGAGCACATATATATATAATCATGAGTAATAGAAAATATAGGCATTAATAAGTAGAAAAATAGATGGAAGGAAGGCAGCATACAAAATGGCTCTATAGTTAGGAGTATTTTGTTTTAATGTTTACTTAATCTATTATTCTGTTTGCCAGGATCCCATTGAAATAATCTATTTATCGGAATTAAACATTTATGAGTCCCTGAAAACCAGGTGTTTAGCTTTTCAAGCTCTAAATACAAAAGTTACACAAAGACTTCACATAAAAAGTGAGTCTCTCATAGGGGAGTGTTTCCTCTTCAGATATTTAATTAGTTCACAGCATTTGGTGAGCTTTCCCCTGGCTCCCTCCCAACTCACCCTCTTCCTCATACAAGATATTGAAATTGATATTCTCACATATGCACATAATGCCCATGGAAGTGTTTCTTTCATTAATTTTCCCCCTCCCCTCACCCCTTCTTTCCCCAAACACCTACCTTGCTCCACTGGACATTATTCAACATCCCTCTTGTATCCTGATTACTCCCTATCTTCCCCAAATGAGAGAAAAACATATGACCATTCACTTTCTGTGACTGGCTAATCTCATTTAACATAATACTCTCCAGGTCCATCCATTTTCCTGAAAACAACTTTTTTTTTTCTTTTATTACTGAGTAGAATTCTGTTGTGTGTATATCCCATAATTTTGTAATCCATTCATCTATCGATGGACACTTAAATTGGTTCCATAATTTGGCTATTGTGAATTGTGCTGCTATAAACATGAGTATGCATATATTACTATAATATTCCAACTTCAGAACCTTTGGAAAGATACCCAGGAGTGGCATAGCTAGGTCATATGGGGGAATCCATTCCCTGTTTTCTGAGGAATCTCCACACTGTTCTCCATAGCAGCTACACGAAATTGTAATCCCACCAACAGTGTAGAAGAGTTTATATTTCATCACATTCTGATCAGCATTTATTTTCAACATTCTCATAGAATTTCAGAAAAGTGGAGACATTGACCAGAACAGTTGTTTGAGTTTAAAGACCACTTTCAGCTTAACTGGTTTAAATGCAATTAAATGTTTAAATATAACAGTAACATTTTAAACTTATGAATGAATTACCATTAGTTCCTCTGGTAATTATTGCTGTAACATCCATCCAGAGATCATCACCTCATTTTACTATGATGTCATAGAAACATAATTTAGAATTTTTTTAAATTAGTTTAAATCATAATCATTTTGATACACAGAAAACAGAAGGTGACCTTAGTATCCAGTGTTTTCACTATTTTAACATATTTTATTCAATCTCCCTTTTATTCTCATTTCTTTTTAAGTGTTATCCAGTAATGCTCAGCAATTTAAAATATACAGATATTAAAGAAAATACTTTTGTTAAATCAAATTCAACATATTTGAAACTTTAAGTTTTTTTTTTTTTTTTTTTTTTTTTTTGCAGTACTGGGGATTGAACTCAGGGGCATTCTACCTCCGAGCTATACCCCCAGCCTTATTTTGTATTCCTTATTTTGAAACCGAGTCTCACTAAGTTTCGGAATGCCTCACTAGGTAGCTGAGGCTGGCTGCGAACCTGGATCCTCCGGTCTCAGCCTCACGAATGCTGGGATTACAAGCGTGCGCCACCACGCCCGGCTCTTTAAGTTGTTTTTTAAAATATACATAAATATAGGTGTATATAAAATTGTGATACATGTATGCATATCCCTAAAGTTTCAAGCTGAACCTGAAAACTGCAGCCATTTTTAAATATACATGATACTGTTTCCCTACCCCTGCGTTCTTATCAATTACAGATCCAGACTACTAGAACAGAGAAACCATTGCTAGAGAATGTAATGGGCTGAGACAGTATAAAATGGATGAATACAATGGCCTCAACTCTCCTTTCTCCTCCCAGAGCATGAACTTTTTTTCATTTCAGATATCTAAGTTTATTTGGCTAATCAGAAGCACCCATTTTGTTACACCAAAAGATAAAAGTTGTACAAATAAATGGGGTAATATGTCATGTTCAAAACATATATACATACTGTTTAAACCAGGTTAAACATATTTATCTCTTCAAACATTTAGCATTTTTGTGGGAAAACTTTCAAACCATGTCCTCTAGACTTTGAATATGAGCAGTATATTATTGTTCTCTATAGCCACCGTACTTTGCGATAGTATCCCAGTATTTCCTGTTCTTATCTAACTTTAACTTAGTGATTAACCTCCCCTAATCCCTCCTCACATCAGCTTTTGTTTGCTTCTGGAAAATCTTTGTCACTCCATTTGTAAAAGATAACTTTTCTTTTCTTTTTTTTCCTTCAGTACTGTGAAAGTCTCATACTGTCTCCTTTACCTTATAAGATATTTGCTAGGATATCAGCTGTCAGGTGAATTGGTGTGCACTTGTGTGCTATTTGTTCCTTTTTTCTCCCATCCATCGGTCTCTTCTGTTTATCTTTCACCTGTAAAAGCTTTATTGCAAGGTATTTTTAAGTAGATGTATTTCAGGTAAATTTGACAGTTGATCTTTGATCTTCCTGCATCTTGATATTTATACACTTTTCTAGATTTGTGAAGTTTTCTATTATTATTTTTGAATATTTTCTACCCCTGTAATATCTTCAAGTCCTTCTGAAACCCTAATAACACAAATATTTGCTATTTTAATACTGTCTCAATATTTTTGTAAGCTTTCATCATTGTTCTTCATTATTATTATTATTATTTTTGCTTTTTACTTCTCCAAATATATTTTCAAATAGCCTGTCTTTGAGGTCACTAATTCTCTTTGACTCATCCTACTATTGATTCATTCTATAACATTTTTAATTTCACTGATTATACTTTTCACCTGTCATTTCTTTTTTTTTTTTTTTTTTTTTTTTTGCGGTACTGGGGATTGAACTCAGGGGCCTTCTACCTCCGAGCTACGCCCCCAGCCCTATTTTTTATTCTTTATTTTGAAACCAAGTCTCACTAAGTTGCGGAGGGCCTCACTAGGTAGCTGAGGCTGGCCGCGAACCCGGATCCTCTGGTCTCAGCCTCCCGAATGCTGGGATTAGAAGCGTGCGCCACCACGCCCGGCTTGTCATTTCTTTTTGATTATTTTATTGTTTCTATCTCTTGCTAAGTTTCTGTTAAATTATTGAAGTATTTATCTGTATTTTCTTTAAATTCACTGAATTTCTTTAAAATGTCTGCTTTAAATTCTCTGAGGATTCTCCCACACTATTATTGCCTGTACAGTGTCCAGCACCTTATTTTGAGTTTCCAGGTTAGGTCATAGTTTGCTGAAAGTTCTTGATTTTCATCAAGGCATTGAAAGACCAGGTATTTATTCCATTCTTCCTAATCTGTCTTTCCAGAAATTCTAAGAGGTCTGCTTATTTCTTCTCAGCCTGTGGTCACCACAAATATCTTAACATTAGAAGGCACCCAGGTTCATTTTTGTCAGGAATCTATTGGTGTTTTGTCACTGTTTCTGTACTAGAGGGAAATCTAAGCCTGGCTTCCCAAATATTCTAGTGGTATATTGTTCAGAAAAAAAAAATTCCTAAAGAAAGATATCTCTCCCCACAACCCTGTTTTGGGGGTCAGGAGGTCTTGGATGCCTTATACACAGTTTTTAGCCTATGATCAGACACTGAAAGATTCTGCTTAAGTCTTCGCAGAGTCACTGTGGAGAAGCCCCAGGCTCCTATAGCGACTAAACCCACTAAAATGTGTTATTTCCTGAGGTCACAGCCCACCAAGACCAATGCAGTACTGGATTAGGTCCAAGGCACATTCTTCCATAGACTATTGGTGAGGTGGACTAAACTATCACCAGCCACAGATTATAGTAGCTACAAGAGTAGTCCACAGGTTTTCTTCTGGCACTGCAAGTATTCCAGAATCCCCATCCATTGGCAGGCCTGGAGCTGTGGGTCATTAGGATCTTTCCTGTGATGGATTTCACCAGAGCAGTTACTAAATACTGTCATAAACTCTTAAACTTTCTATCATGTCGTGCCTCTAGTGATTGGGGACTTTCGCCATACTGTATTGGGAAAGTTGAGTTAGCATTGGTGAAGATAGACTTTTGGCCACCTGAACTAATACGAAGTCAAGTCATGTCTGAGTCTCAGAGCCATGGAAATCTGTACATTCTTAGTTCACAGCATTGATGAAGGATGAAACAGGAGTCTGTGCCACTGGGCAGTCCTAGGACCTCATCTATGAACACTGGTCTCAAGATAGCTGTGCTACCTAAAGTTGGGAGATGGGTAGTAGAAACTGTTTCATGGCCACTAAGACTAGTTTAAAATGATGTCACTTAAACTGTTTCATGGCCACTAAGACTAAGGTTTAAAGTGATGTAAATGAAACTCTGATCTATTCTGAAAATGCACAGGTTTCTGCTTTTTGCCAATAACTCTTTCTGTGAGTGCTTCATGAGGCCTTTAATTTCTCATGCTTGCTTGGCTCTGAGAAGAAATCCTGAGCTGGCTTTCATGCCCTACTCCTCAGTGCATGGAGTCTTGCTTCCTACTCTGCCACCCATGGTTGGACAAGGCATCCTGGAGACAACCTCTTTGACACTTTCTTCATGCAGTTGAAGCATTTCAGTCTGAAGATGTTGGCCTGGTGGTAGGTGTTGTGAGGCTCTGCCCAGCACTATGTTTCACCTTTGTGGCCTGGGACAGGATATCATATCATGTCTATGACCTAATTTCTTTCTTTCTTCCTCCCCCAAGCAGAAGGTCTATCTCCAGCCTGAGCTGCTTGGAGTTCGGATAGGGTCTTAATAAGGTGGAACTCTTTTTTTCCTATCACTAATGCATTTTTTCATTGTGTTACACTAAAATAAGGACTATAAGTTGGGTGTGGTTGTGCACAGTTGTAATCCCAGTACATGGGAGGCTGAGACAGGAGGATCACAGGTTCACAGACAGCCTCAGCTATTTAGTGAGGCCTTCCTGACTTAGTGAGACCCTGTTTCAAAATAAACTATAAAAATAGGGCTGGAAGTGTAGCTCAGAGGTAGAACGTTCCTGGATCCAATCCCCGGTACTGAAAAAAAGCAAAACAAAACAAAACAAACAAACAAAAACTATAGTGTTTCATCTGATTCCGTAGCTCTTATGCTGGTGGTTTGCTGCATGGATAGCTATTCACCTTGGTGTGTCTCTGTGGAGAGATTTCCAGAGGTTCTTAGCTGCCTTCTTGATCTACCTTGAGAGAATACTGTTTTATTGTGGTTTCTTCTTCTTTTAGGATCATGTGTACTTTTCTCACACTTTTCATCTTTTTGTTTTATAAAGTGGTACTTTGTTTAATCATCAGGAAATTGTTGCTATTACTTGAATATAGTGAATTAGTATGCAATTAGGTAGTAATATCAATGTGGTATTATCTTGATCTCTTACCCCATAATCCTTAGTCAGCATCCCCAGTGAGGATCTGGAGAGAAATAATTTTAAAGAATCCAAAGAAATAATTTATTATTAACTGGACTTTGGCTTAACCCCTTGCTAGTGCTCCAGTGTAACTAACTGGAAAAAATGGGAAGGACAAAATATGGGAATATGTTACTTTTAAAGAAATTCAAGCCTAAATTTTGTATTTTTTTACTGAGTTGTATTTATATTAAGAATGTATTATGAACCATTCATCAATATTCTGCCATTCATCGGTATTCTTCTGAGAAGTAGAAAAATACAAATAAACACTCTGCCTCATATTACTCACATTTAGTAGGGAAGAAGAGGTAGGCATTAAACATTATTAAATAAAAGATAAGTTACATTAGATAGAAAGGAAAATCAAATACTTAAAGCTCAAATGCTTAAAGAAAATAGATATGAGTTTAGATGATTCTTTTAAACATATTCTACACTTCAGAGTTTAGATCACCAATTATAGAACTTTAAGTCTCTAACAGTTCAACTAGAAATAATCATAAGGTGGGATAAATGCCATACAACTAAGAAATACTAAATAGAGCACACAAACAAATCATTCTTTTCAGCTTTTATAAATGTATTCTTTCCTGAATGTACTGTAGTCTTAATATCTGTTGCTTAAATGTGCCATATATCTCTCTATACATGGTTAACATTTTAATTCTTTGATGAACTTTTAAAAATACCTTTATTGGTGCAGTATAATCTCACATCATAATGTAGTTCAGAGTGATAGTGACATATATACACATGGCACTCAGTGAGCTTTCCCCAGGCTCCCTCCCCACTAACCTCCTTCCCCATATTGAGTATTGGGATTGATATTGATAGTCTCGCATATGCACATGACATCAATGGAAGTGTTTCCTTCATTAATTCTTCCTCTTTTTCCCCTACACTCCCCTACAGCGCCCCCTCTCACTTCACTTGGGTTTCTTCTCCATTTTCTATAGTCCTTCTTGTATTCAGATTACTCTCTAGTTTCTGCATATGAGAAAAAACATATGACCCTTCACTTTCTGTGATTGACTAATCTCACTTAACATAATGTTCTCCAGGTCCATCCATTTCCCTGCAAATGACATAGTTTTGTTCTTCATTGCTGAGTAGAATTTTATCATGTGCAAATGCCATAATTTTGTAATCCATTCATCTGTTGATGAACAACTAGATTGGTTCCACAATTTGGCTATTATGTTGTGCTTCTATAAACATGGATATAAACTTATTACTAAAATGTTCTGATTTCAGCTACTTTGGAAAGATACCCAAGAGTGCTATAGCTGGATCATATGGTGGATCCATTCTCAGTTTTCTGAGGAATCTCCATGCTGATGTCAATAGGGGCTACGCTAATTTACAATTACACCAGCAGTGTATAAGAGTTCCTAATTCCTCACATACTCACCACAGTTTATAACTGTTTGACATTTTAATGGTTGTCATTCCAAATGAGATTAAATGGAATCTCAGTGTAGTTTTGATTTGAATCTCCCTGATAGCTAATGATGATGAACATTTTTCCATATATTTATTGGCCATAAATATATAAAAAAAATTTTCATATATTTATTTTGTGGTGTCTATATAGTTATATCCTTCATTTCTTGATTGAGTTATTAATTTTTAGTGTAAAGTCTTTTAAGTACTTTATATAGTCTAGATACTAGTCCTCTATCAAAAGAATCACTGGAAAGATCTTTTATTCTGTAGGCTCTTTAGAGTCTCAATGGTTCCCTTTGATGAAGAGAAACTTTTTATTTTAATTCTATTCCATTTCTTAATTCTTGTTTTAATTTCCTGAGCTTTGATGGTCTTATTGAGGAAGTTTCTACATGTGCCTATATGTTGAAGTGTTGTTGGACCTATGGCATCCTGTATTAATTTCAAATTCTCTCATCTAATTTCCAGATTTTGATCCATCTTAGCTAACTCTAGTGTAGTGTGAGAGGTTTGGATTTAATTCCATTTTTTTAGAAATGGATAATCAATTTTCCTGACACCATTTGTTGAAAAGTCTGACATTTCTCCAACATATGTTGTTGGTACCTTTGTTAAATGTGTGGATATGTTTCTGCATCTTTTACTGTCTTCTGGGCTAATTGTCTGTTTTTGTACAAATATCATGTTATTTTTAATTACTATACCTCTCTAGTCTAATTTGAAGTCAGGTATTGTGAGGTATCCTGCATGGTTATTATTGATGAGAATAACTTTGGCTATTTTGGGTGTTTTTTTTTTTCATATGAAACTTAAGACTGATTTTTCTAGCACTAAAAAGAATTACATTGGTATTTTGATAGGGATTGTATTGAATCTATACATCAATTTTGGTAGAATGACCATTTTGGTAATATTTATTCTGTTTATCCAAGAACATAGGAAGTCTTAATCTTCTAAGATCTGCTTTAATTTCTTTCTTTAGTGTTTTTTAATTTAAATTGTAGATGTTCTTTTATCTCTTTGGATATATATATATATATGTATACATATATATATAATCAGTTATTTTATTGTTTTTGAAAATTTTGTGAATGGAAATGTTTTCTGGGTTTCTTTCTTAGTGGATTTATGGTTGACATTTAGAAAATCTACTGGTATTTTACATAGATTTTTTTATATTGAATTTGTTAATAAACTCAAGTAGTCTTTTGATTGAATTATTCGGGTCCCTAAATACAGAATCATGTCGTCTGAAAATAGAGATAATTTTAGTTCTTCTTTTCCTATTTTTATTTCTTGCCTTATTATTCTGGCTAGATTCTTAAGTACTATTTGGAAAGGAGTAGTGAGAGTGGGTATTCTTGTCTTGTTTCAGATTTTAAAAGGAATTACCGGAGTTTTTCTCCATTCAATATGATGTTGGCTTTGAGTTTGTTGTATATTGCCTTTATGATATTGAGGTAAATTCTTATTTTCTGCAGTGTTATTTTTTTAAACATGAATAAGTGTTTCACTTTGTTAAATACTTTTTTATCATCTATTGAGGTCATGTAATTTTTGTTCTTATTTCTATTTATGTGATGAATTACATGTATTGATTTGCATAAGTTGAACCAACCTTGCATCCCTAGAATGAAACCTACTTGGTCATGGTCTACAATTTTCTTGACATGGTTTTTAATGTGTATAACTAGTATTTTTCTTAGAATTTTTGCATCTATGTTCATCAAGGATATTGTTCTTTAATTCTGTTTCTTTGAGGTATATTTATTCAGTTTTAATATGAAGTTGATAATGGCTTCATAGAAGGATTTTGGAAGGATTCCATCTCTTTCTATTTTGATAAATAATTTGTGAAGGATTGGGTTTAGTTCTTTTATAAAGGTTTTGTATAATTAATCTGGGAATCCATCTGGACATAGACTTTTCTTTGATGGAAGGCTTTTTATTGATGTTTCTTTCTTTTTACTTACTATTGATTGGCTTAAGTCTTCTAAGTCCTCTTGTTTCAATTTGGGTAGAATTTTGTTTCCAGATATATGTCAATTTCTTCTATGTTTTCCAGTTTATTGGAGTAATAAATTTTCAAAATGTTCTGTGATTATACTCTGGATTTCCCCATTGTCTGTGGAGATGGTTCCTTTTTTCTTCTTTTTAATAATTTGGGTCAATGTTCTGTTTGTTTTTGTTATCAATCTTATTTATTTATTCAAAGAGCCAGCTTTTCTTTGTTTTGTTTTGTTGATTTTTTGGTTTTCGGTTTCATTTATTTCTCCTTTGATTTTCATTATTTCCTGTCCCCTTTTGAGTTAGTCTCTTCCTGATCTTCAAGGTCCTTGTATCATTATGTTTTTCTGTTCAGCAACCTCCTGTTTTTCTTATGTGGAAACTAAGTGCTATAATTTTTCTCTTAAAACCACCTTCAAAGTGTCCAGTAGATTTTGACATGTTCTGTAATTATTTTTTTAATTCTAGTATTTTTATTTCTCCTCCTATTTATTCTATGATCCAGTCCTCATTCAAAAGTGTTATCATTCAATTTCCATGTATTTATATAATTTATTTGGTTCTTCCTGTTTTTGATTTCTACTTTCATTCCATTATTATCAGAAAAGATGCAAAGAATTATGTTACATGTTTTAAAATTGTTTTGGTACTTTCCATGTGGCCCATATGATAGAAAAGTTTTATTTTCTATTTTGGTAAAGGTTCCATGAAGGGATGAGAAAAATCTGTATTCTGCACATGTCTATTAGGTCCATAGTATTTGATAGTATTCTTCAGGTCTGAAGAGTCTTTACATATCTTTTTTCTGGAAGATTAATCTAGTGATGTGAGAGGTGTGCTGAAGTCTCCCATTATTATTCTATTGTGGTGTATCTGAGACCAAATGTCCTGAGAGTTTGTTTTATAAAAGTGGGTGTGTCAACATTTGGAACATAAGTTTTATTATCATTTTATTTTATTGTTTAATAATTCTTTTTTATTACTAAGAAGTGCCTTACTTTGTTTCTTCTGATAAGTTTTGGCTTAAAGTCTCTGCTTTGTTAGGTTTGAGAGTTACTACTCCTGCTTATTTTTGGTCTCTATTTGCAAGGAATATCTTTTTCCATTCTTTCACCTTTAGCCTATGAATATCTTTGCCTGCAAGGTAAGTTTCTTGTAAGCAGCATATATAGTTGGATTATAGTCTGTAAAACATATTGTCAGTCTATGCCTTTTAATTGGGCATTTAGAACTTTCGATGTTGAAAAATATAATTGAGATAATTTTTGTTTCTTGTCATTTTGAGTTATATTTTCTGTTTAATATAGTGTTCTTTCTCCTTCATTTAGTTGACCATCGTGTAGAATTTGCCTTTCATCTGGTTTTGGTGTTTATTTATTTTTTTTCGTTTTATTTTATTTTATTTTATTTTTTTTTGCGGTACTAGGGATTGAACTCAGGGGCATTCTACCTCCGAGCTACACCCCTAGCCCTATTTTTTTTATTCTTTATTTCGAAACCGGGTCTCACTAAGTTGCGGAGTGCCTCACTAGGTAGCTGAGGCTGGCCGCGAACCCGGATCCTCCGGTCTCAGCCTCCCGAATGCTGG
>PVLC010000119.1:0-40950 GCA_004027655.1 Graphiurus murinus | reverse complement strand
CTTCATTGCTTTTTTAAAATTTATTTATTTTTTATTTTTTAACCTACCTGCCTTGTGTCATGTGAAGACAAACCAAGGAGACCTTCCCCAGGTGTTGATGCTTTAGTTTGGGAGTTCTCAGCCTTGTAAGCTGTGAAAATTATTTTTGTGTTTTTTTTTTTAACTTATCCAATCTCTGATATTCTACTATAGTAGCACAAATCAATCTAGGAGATCTTCATTCCCAAGTATTCTGGGCCATTAGTAGAACTAGCAGAATTAGGTTGTTGTCATTTTCCTTTGACCTATAAACATAGGGCATGGTAATAATAAAAGGTATCATAAGAGACCTCCAATATCCCACACATATTCTTCCTGAGAACTTTTTCCAAGCCCTGCAGTTAGCTGAATGTTCAAAGAGCCATTTTACATTCTATCAAATAACTTGCTTCAGGATGGTGGAAGACAGGAAGTTCAGTGAATCCCACAAGTGTGGACACATTGCTTCATTTTTTTTTTTTTTTTTTTTTTTGCTATAAAGTAAGTCCCTTTATTAGAAGTAATGCTGTCCAGAAGGAAGATGGTAATGAGAAATTCATAAAGTCTACTGCTGGAAGTTTTGGCAGAAACTATACATGCAGGGAAGGAAATCTAGATCATTAGTCTATTCCAACAGGGAAATACTTTCCATGATATTAGTCATCCCAAGTCCCAATACAAGCATTATGTCACCAGGCAGTTAGTTGGTCAACACAGGGAATGTTGCCATATCAGAGGCTCTTAGACTCTGCTTCTGTCAGATTGAGCACTTTGGTGAAGGCCACAGCCAAATCAGCTTAATTCAATGTAAATTCTTCTTCCTGGTCCCATGCATAATTTCCATCCCTGCCAACATGGCTACTCTTTCCATGACCCCACTGAGCAATGACAAAAGTGTTTGGGGAAAAACACTGACATTCATTCATAGAATGTATAATCCTACCTAATTAATTTCTAAGGTTATTCGTCTGTGTTAAAGTCACATTTTGGTGAACAGTCACATGGAATACAACTATACATGTTTGCTTTTGTTTTGTTTTGTTTGTTTTCATTCACAGGGACTTATTCAAAAGTCTCCATTAAATTTCTTTGCTACAAGCCGGGCGTGGTGGCGCACGCTTGTAATCCCAGCATTCGGGAGGCTGAGACCAGAGGATCCAGGTTCGCGGCCAGCCTCAGCTACCTAGTGAGGCACTCCGCAACTTAGTGAGACTCGGTTTCAAAATAAAGAATAAAAAATAGGGCTGGGGGTATAGCTCGGAGGTAGAATGCCCCTGAGTTCCATTCCCAGTACCGCAAAAAAAAAAAAAAAAAAAAAAAAAAATTTCTTTGCTACAAATTTCCCCATCATGTTTCCATACAGTCCCTGACCATCCAGTCAAGCACTGACCACAGCCCATTAGTGAGTATATAGTCATAACTCTTGCCATTTTAACTTCCTAGCAAAGTAAACAGTTTGATCAGTTAGGTGTTGATAATTCAACAACAGACCAATTGTAAGTCTGCCGATAGGAGGATTTGGAATCAGCATTGTCCTTCAAGGATAGCCAAGATAGGAGCTACAGTTCTGCATCTGATCATTTTGGGATGGTGGAAGCATATTTTATGAATTTGACTCAAGTCTCTCTTCTTCCATGAAACAATTGGAAGAAAATCTCTGTGATACTATTGATGCAGGCTGAATAGACAAGGCAGTTTAATAGTGTTACTGAAGCCCCAAATTAGATTGTTGTGCCGACTCAGCAAACCCCAATTGGTCAATGGATCACTGAACACTGATGTTTGGAGTTAAGAAAATTAAATTGAGAAGGTACCTACTGTGGAGGTGGGAGTGGTGCCCACGGGTGCAGAAGGGGGTTATCACAAGTTTTGATAAAAATCAAGGTTTTAATACTTCTTGCAGCTAGTGGACGTCTGTTGGACCATTGAGCAATCTACAGTTCTTTATGTTAAACTTGCAAATCACTCTGTATAATAAAGATAACAAGGTTAGTGATGGATAATTACAGGAACTAGAACAGGAGTTCTTATCAGCTTGACCAGAGGAGAGAAAAAATGTGACACATTTGTTCTTTTTTTTTTTTTTTTTTACTTTAACAGGGAAGAAAAATAAAAAGAGAAAACAATTTAATTATCATGACTCGTCATGACTAGAGACATGGGTAACATGAATATTTAGGCCACTTCTTTATGGGGATTACTTATGTCTTCAGGGCTTGCTTGGTCCAGTCATGTAACTAACACTTCTGTTTGGTGATGGTATGGCATTGTGCATGGGGCAAATAACACCAATTTGTGATGGGCAGCCAAGGTCACATTGTAACTTGGTGGCCCTTGCTTAAACGTAAATCTCTACTTGGGCCCCATACCAGTCTAATAAGTGTCTCTCAAAGAGAGTAATTATCTATGGAAGATGGCATGGTGTTTTTATTACTATGGCTTTGTAGTATAGTTTGAAGTCAGGTATTGTGATGCCTCCTGGATGGTTCTTGTTGCTAGAAACTACATTGGATATTCTGGGCTTTTTGTTGTTCCAAATGAATTTAAGGACGAATTTTCTATGTCTGTGAGAAATGACCTTGGTAATCAATGGGTATCACATTGAATCTGTAGATCACTTTTGGAAGAATGGCCATTTTGATGATATTTATTCTTCCTATCCAATAGCATGGAAGATCTTTCCATCTTCTAAGGTATTCTTTGATTTCATTTTTCAATGTTTTATAATTTTCCTTATAGAGGTCTTTTACCTTCTTGGTTAGGTTTATTCCTAAGTATTTTATTTTTGGGGGTGATATCATGGGTGGAATTGATTTGGATTTCTTTTTCAGTGGATTTTTGGTTGGCATACAGGAAAGCTTCTGATTTTTTAAGATTGATTTTGTATCCTGACACTTTGCTGAATTTGTTGATCAGTTCTATAACCCTTTTGGTTGAGATTGTGGGTTCTTCTAAGTATAATATCATGCCATCTGCTATAGGGGCAATTTTAGTTCTTCCTTTTATATTTGTACTCCTTTGATTTCCTTCTCTTGCCTTACTGCTCTGGCTAGAGCAGTAAGTTTCAAGTACTGTATTGTTTCAAGTACTATATTGAAAAGAAGTGGTGATAATGTACATTCTTTTCTTGTTCCTGTTTTTAGTGGGAACTCTCAGAATTTTTCCCCATTTAATATAATGTTAGCTATGAGTCTAACCATGTCATTTGCAGGAAAATGGCTGGAACTGGAAAACATTATGTTAAGTGAGATTAGTCAGTCACAAAAAGTAAAAAATCAGATATTCTTCCTAGTATGCGGAAGCTAGGAAGAAATTTGGTCATAGGAGGAATTCTAGAAAGAAGGAAAAAACTTAGATGAGCAAAGAAGGAGGCCTAAGTAAAGGTGATGGGAATGGGGGAGAGGGAAGCACCCCAATGCACTTGATGTACATTCAAAAACATATCAAAGTCAAACACTAAGTCAAATATGAGAAGGAGGGATGGGGGAGTCGGATTTGGAGAAGAGTTAAATGAGTGCTATATGAATGTATGCCTCTACCAACTTGTACCTCATTAAGATGAATTATTAAAATGCACCCCCACACACACACACTAAAACTGCTATCCTCCTCTCTCAGCCTCCCAAGTACTGGGATTATAGGTATGCATCACCATACCTGACTGTTATAGCTCTTTCTTTCTAGTAGCAGAAGACTGATATAACAAGTTAATTTTTTTATTTTTGAAATTTCTATTTTAATAATAACATAAAATTGTACATATTTAAGGGATATAGTGTCATAATTTGATAAACATATACAATATGTAATGATCAACTAGGGGCAATTAGCATTTTCATCTCCTTAAAATTTTAATTCTTTGTCTTAGGAAACTGAATCCTTCTCTTCTAGTTCTCTATAGAGCATATAATAAATTGGTATAAACTTTTCAACCTACTGTGATCTAAAACCTTAGAAACTATTCTTTCTATATAACTGTATATTGATACTCATTATCTAATTTCCCTCTATCTCCTTTCTTCTTACCCTCCCTAGCATCTAATGACCACTATTCTGCTCCCTATTTCTATGAAATAAAATATTTTGTCTTCTACATATGAGTGAGAATATATAGCATTTTGTCTTTCTGTGCCCTGCTTATTTCACTTAACATCATGTTCTCCAGTTCCAGCCATCTTGCTACAAACAACAATATCTCATTATTTTAATGGCTGAATAATATTCAATTATATATATATACATATATGTACATATATACATAATACATGTATATATGTAATACATATATAGTATATATTATATATGTATATATTATATATGTGTAATACATATATTACATTTCTTATTTATTTTTCCATCAATGAACACATCAGTTGGTTGTACAGTTTGGCTATTGGGAATACTGCTAAAGTTAATGGGAGTGCAGATATCACTATGATATAATGATTCATTTCCTTTGAATGTATACCCTGTAGTGTGATAGCCAGACTGTATGGTAGTTCTTTTACTGTTTTTAGGAATCTTCATTTTTTCATATTTTATATACTAATTTAATTCCTACCAAAGAGTATGAGATATCCCCTTTCTTTGCACTTCTGTCATCATCTGTTGGTTTTTTTTTTGTCTGTTTTAACTGAGGGAAAATTGCATCTTATTTTAATTTTGATTTGTGTATTACTGACCATCAGTAATATTGAGCCATTTTATACATTGATTTGACATTTGTTTATTTTCTTTTAAGATATATCTAAGATTATTTGCCCATCATTATCAAAATATTATTATTATTGCTGCTGAGTTTAAAGAAATTCTTCACCTTACATACATATCTTGACATGTCCAACCTCAATGAATCCCTAGAAATTCTATTGACATAAAGACTCCTAAATTTTAGTCAGATTTATTTTATACCCTCTGGCACACAAATGTCTTACCAATAAGTCTAAAGTAGTTATTACTTATTATTCAGTAGGCCCAATCAGCACAGTATCATCAATTTAATGAAACAAGTCATATTTTGAGGAAGAAAAAGGCAAACAAGTTCCCTGTTTACTAAATGGTGATGTATTTGGATGGTAAAGGTGTATAGTTAGCCTGGCCAGCAGAAAACATACTACTTCCTTTGGGTCTTATTGACAGGTGCAGAGAGAAATAGACATTTACTAATAAAATAGTATAACAGGTACTTGGAAAAATATTATTAATTAACATAAGCAATAAAGTATATCTGGTTCAGTAGCTGCAATTAAGTTTGTAGTAATCCAACATAATTTTCCAAGTCTGTTTTGTCTTCTGCACAAGCCAAATGGATGAGTTAAATGAGAGATGTGGTGAGAATCACCATCGCTTAATTTTCAAGTTTTTGCAGGTGACACTAATATCTGAACTCTTTTCTGATAACATGCATTATTCAGAGAACATGCATTATTTTTGGTTTGCTATTTTACTAGATATACCCAGTCTCATTGGCTTTTACTTGGCCTTTGACAACATAATATTCCTCATCCCAGGGGTGAGTGAACCAATGTGGGGATTCTGCCACCTTCTAAGTATGTTTATTCCAATCATGCATTATGAACTAAGGAAATAATTATATACTTTTTCATTTGATTATTAATCACATGTTTGGGGACCCAATAGACTCACTGAGATGGATTTGAGCTTAACTCCATTGCATCTGATCTCCTTGAATGACCAATCCGACTGCTGTTCTACAGTGATGTTTTGGCATCCTAAATTTAGTGTCAGAGTCAGTTTCTGGTAATCCTTGAAAGATCTGATAGCTTTCCATACAATTAAAAACTCCATCATCCTCTTTGAGACAGGCTAGGAGAAAGAACTGGCTGTGTGATATCTAGTAGTATACTGGCATCTTTGCTCAGAAGAAACAGGTGTTTCCTTCTGCTGTGGTTTGAGTGATGGTATCTCTTCTAAAATACATGTTGAAATTTAATTATCAATGCAGCAGAACTGATAGGCGCCTGTTGGGGGTGACTAAATCACGAGAGAGGGCGCTAATGAATAGAATAGTACACTTAAAAACACTTAAGGTGAAAAAGAGTGCTCTCTTGCCCTTGGGTCTATCATACCATATTAAGGACACAACATTCTTCCCCTCTGGAACATATAGCAGTAAGTTGCTATCTTGGTAGCAGGGATGAGTTTTCACTACTGGAAATCCCTGCTGCCACCTTGATTTTACCAGTCTCTAGAATAAGGATAAAAAACATATATTCTTTATAAATTACTCAGTCTGTGGTATTTTTTAGAGGAGTACAAGCAGATGCAAGTATTTTCATTAGAGGAATTCTGGATTTGTAAATTGGCTCAAGCATGCATGGGAATTAATCAAGAGGCCATGGGTGTCTGTTTTTAAGATTCAAGTTAGATTTGTGTTCACTTTGTATAGAACTTTCCTGATCATAAATATCAAGTAAAATGATGTTTCCTATCTGTTTAACTTCTAGGAAAACCATAATCAATGAGTCAATGCTACAGATTTATACTAGTGAGATTTTTTTTTGCAGTACTGGGGATTGAACTCAGGGGCATTCTACCTCTGAGCTACACCTCCAGCCCTATTTTTTATTCTTTATTTTGAAACAGTGTCTTTTTTTTTGTGAGATCCTGTATCAAAATAAATAAAAAAGGGCTGGGGTCTAGCTCATTGGCAGAGCATCCTGAATTCAATCGTAAGTACTGCAAAACCAACAAAAACCAATAGCCTTTTATCAGGGTCACTCAACCTGCCTAACCAACACCTGCTCAACCCTTGCAGTATTTCTCATATAATAAAATTACTATAATGTCATTTTAATATAGTTAAGATATAGATTGCTTTTCAAAAAAGAAATATTTCAGGTAATTTTGATGCTCAGGGGAACTGAATGTCATAAGACTTTTTTTTTTTTTTAAACTGGAGGAACTGAACTTAAAATTTACTGCCGTCAGTAGCAGTACTCTTATGCGTCCAGTATGAAGAAACAGGGTCTTTTGATTGCTGTTTCAACTCAGCTGTCTATTCCTATAACCATGTGCTTCCCTCCAGATTCCACATGCTTACTCCCCCTACCCATTCATAAAATTGAAACTGGCATTTATAGTTTTATGCATGTACATAGGATTGTTTGAACTATATCCTTCATCAAATCTCCCTTTTGTCTTCTTGACTTCTCTTCCTAAATTCCTTTCTCTATTCTACTGGTCTCTGTTCATTTATCTGAAGTCCCTTTGGTTTTCTATTTGTTCTCTAGCATCACATATGAGAAAAAACATATGATCTTTTGCTTTCTGAGATGGTCTAATCTCACTTAGTATAATATTCTCTGGTTCCATTCATTTTCCTGCAGATGACATAATTTTATTCTTCTTTATGGCTGAATAATATTCATTGTGTGTGTATCACAATTTTGAAACCCCACAGTTTACTATTATGAATTATGCTGCTATAAACAAGTATATGCATATATCATTATAACATTTTGACTTCATTTCTTTTGGAAAGAGACCAAAGAGTTGTATATCTGTTTTTCACACCTTCATTATTTATTCCCACACAAATATGTTCTCAAAACTTCTGTCCATGTTCATACAAAAGCTCAAGTTGTTCTATTGGAGTGAAAAGCACCTGCTTTTTTATTTTTTTCACACATTCTACCACATCTTTAAGGACCTGCTGGAACTTTATCCCATTTATATGTCAAGAAGCAAAAAGAAGTGATAGCAATGAACCTTGAAAAGAATATGCATTGTATTGTGGTGACTGACCTAGAGAAAGTCATTGAATTTCCTCAAGTGAGGCAGAGAAAAACCATTAAATATCCTCATGAGGCAGAGGTACACTCCTTATCTCTTGTGGATTCTGCCTCAGCTAGAGGCAGAAAGAGCAATACCACTGTGAATGATGAGGCCAATGTCACTGGTAGGGACTTCTACTTCTACTGGGAGTGGGGAGACCACTTCAACTGGTAAATAAAACTTTTCATAATTTAGAGGCTTAAGGTCTTCAGTTTCATCAGAGACTCTTCACTTATAACCATCTGACCTAGTCAGCTTTCTTACCACCTTGTTAGAAGAAGGAAGTTTTATTTGCTCACAGTTTTTTTGAGATCTTGGGGTTCAGTGATGTGAGGCCAGCAACTTTGTATCTCAGCAAATAGCAATGGGAAGCAGAAAGAGGGAGAGCACAAGACTTCACTCTCACATCACAGAGACTGGAAGCAAGAGAGAGCAATCTAGGGGATCAGGGCCATATATAGTTCCCAAGGCCAAACCCCAGGACACACTTTCTCCAGCCACACCCTCCTGTCTCAGGCCACCATGGAGATAAATCCAACACAATGATCAAACTCTAAATATTATTCACTCTCCCTTTTCACAGTTTGACAGATAAAATTTTTAGCCTTAGGAAATGTCATTCATTACAATTGCAGTAGATTTACCTACTGATGAGACTGCAACTCTCATGACTTAACTCTTTCAACCCCGGGCTCCTCAGGGGCCATTCTATATCTGACCATAAGACTATCTCAACGGACAGTGTCTTATTCTTTTTTAATTACTGGTTTTCCTTTAAAAATAGACATCTTACAAGGCTGGAAGTTCAACTTTTATTGTCGTTCAGTCAGTTAAAAGGATAAGATTTGCCTTTATTTTCATCAATTTCATCCCCATGGCAACAGAAGATAAGGTCCTCTTTCAAGGTACACTAGAAGTTCCTAGATTATTTATTCTGTGCTTGATCTGGAAACTTGAATAATTATGGTTATCTATTACTTGCATAAATTGTCCAGTGATATTTGAAGAAAACAGCTATCATTGTTACATTAGTTACTTTTTAAAAATGCTTACATATTTATATACAGAGTTAACTAGCTCCTTCCTTGTTAGAAGTGGTTGTTTGGGAATATGCCCTGTATATATTTTTTGTATTTCTTAAGCAATTAATACCATGAACTGTCAGTACTCTATTTACTGCTAGAAATAATATCTATTAACTAATCAATTCTCTGACTTTAACAAAAGACATGTTGTAGGGCTGTGAACTTTATCTGTCAAACTGTGAAAAGAAAGGTAATATTTAAAGTTTTATCAAACTATTGAAAGCACTTCATCACAGTAAAAACAATGAAACATCAACAATAATAACAAAAATCTGAAGAATGCATTTGTAGACACATTGGTTAAAAAGTTATCCTTCAGGATATTTACATGCATTTTTATATTTATGAACATGCCTCAGTTGGATAATTAAATGTAAAATGTTACTAAAAATTTCAACCTAGAAAGAGAATATTGGGCCTGGGGATTTGGTACACTGAGGGTAAAATTTAGAAACCCTGTCATTTCATATAACTATATAATTAATTGCAACCCAAGAGGCCTTAACATTGCTAGATTAAGAACCCAAGTGCTTGGGTTTAAGTTTGAATTACAGCTTCTATTTACTTCCTTTAACAAGAATCTTAAATTTTCTGTATCTTACTCTCTCATTTATAAAATGTCAATACAAATAGTATCTGATCTGAACATTTATTTCAATTGTTACATCAGTTAATAACAATTAAAATTTTAGCACTGTTCTTGGCACCTAGCACTCAACAGATGTTGGCTGTGCTTATTTTAGTCTCCAGTCAGCTCTGTGTGATTGAGCAGTGTGTGATCACGGCATGAACAACTAACTTGGTGAAAAACACCATCGTGGATCACAGAATAGCAGAAGTAGAGATCAACATTTTATCTACAAAAGAACTTTTCTCAAGAGTCAATGTAAAATCAGTCAGACATGGCAGGAGAAACCTGAGTGTCCTGCCACCGATGTTCATGCAAAGCTGATCTTTTTTTACTGTTAGGGGCAAATAAGGTATGCCTTGTTCAGGTGCAGTATGGCCAAGTAATGGTATCAGTGCCTAAATGTGGGTTTGGGTCAGGTTGGATCTAGGTGTGAAGTGATTTAATTATTCTATCCTTAGTTGCATAAAATCCTTGTTTCCTATCCTTCCTGTATTTTTGCTGAGTGTGTGTTATTCTTTATTTTAAACTGCCTCAGGTATGTTTTATTTGATATTTCCTATATTATTTTTACAGACTTGTCTTAAATTACATACTCTTCACATATATAATGATTGAAAGTTAAAACTCATTTTTTTTTTTTTGGTTTTATACAGAGCAGTTGGGTGAGGCACAATCATTCCATTTTGCATGACTACCAAGAATGTCCGTCATGGGAAAACATTCTGTATTTAAATTGAATTCATCACAAGATCAATATCTATTAGAGCCAAGCTTCTCCTAAATGTTCAATAACTGCTAGTGAACTTGATGATGGAAATATACTTTTAAATTTGTTAAATTAAGAGACTATTTATTTTTATACCATATAATCGTCTGGACTATTATTCCAAACATAATGGATGTGATCAGTCAGGAGACTATTTCATATTCTCTGGTTCACCCTAACTCAAATAATTGTTTTTAAAAACCCGAACTTTAACTATCTATAATATGTAATCATCATTTTTCCTTCCTATGATACATTAAAGCAGTTTACATATTATAAAACTGATTTAATTCTAGGTAGTAAAAGCCTTTCTTCCAAATTTAAACACCTGGCTCTTTATTTTATATTAAGAATATTCCTTGGTGTGAAATATCATTTTGTTGATGCCTTCTACAACTTTGATTTTTTTTGTAACCTCAGCATATTTTCAATTTTTTTCTATTATTTATAATAGTTCAGAATTGCTATTCTTTCTATAGCTATAGGATGATTGCTTGTTTTCTCTCTTGGGACACATAACTGAAAAAGAGGAGCCATGCCTGGCTAAAGTTGGTTCCAGAAGAGGGTGCTAAAGATATGTGGCAAAGTTTACTAAGAAAATAAATCATAATAAAACAAAACAAAATACCTTGAGATAAATCTTGCTATGCATGGAATTTTTATATCTTGTGTGTGTGTGTGTGTGTGTGTGTGTGTGTGTGTGTGTGTGTGTGTGTTACTGTTTCTGGAATCTGGAGGTATTCAGCCTCAGAGCTACATCCCCAGCTCAATTTTAACTTTTGTTTTGAAACAAGATCTTGTTAGGTAACTGAGAGTCTCACTACTTGTTGAGGCTGTTCTCTAACCTGTGATCCTACTGTCTCAGCCTCCTCAGTACTCAGATTACAGATGTGCTTCACCACATCAAGTTTTAATTTGTATAACTTTATGTGATAATTTCCTACCGTGCCTCTCCTCTTTTCTAACTAAAATTTCATCTGCCAATCCTTGTATTTATTTTACTAAGTTTTATTGGCTACTGGTGTGTATTGGTTTTACCTGAAATTTAATTTCAACAAGTATATCTGAATGCAGTGCTGCTTTTACAATTGGGTGCTACTAGATCTTGCAAAAACATGCATTCTGATCACAGAGAATAATATAAATCATACCCTTTTATCATAACAATAATATTTGAGAAAGTTGAGAACAAATGATATCTTACTCTGCTTCATTTCAAATAATAATGTATATTTACAAATGTTTCACGTATCAAATATTTTTGCTCAGATTTTGTAGAAGGTTAGATCATGCTTCAAAAAAAAAATAAACCGACTTATCATTAGGGAGAAATATCTAGATCTGTGGTTGGCATGCAAATTTCTGATTATAAATATCACTATAGCTCTCAAAAATCGACCTACACTGATTTTTACAAAAATACAAAATAAGATTCTGCTTCAAATAAAAAGATCCTGTTTCAAATAAGACCCTATTTCAAAATTTTAAAAAGGGGCTAGTAGAATGTCCTTGGGATCAACCTCTTGTATAAAGCATACAACATAAAAACACACAAAGAAGAAAACAGAAAAGATTTTTAACAATAATGCATTCTTTCAAAAAAATCTCTCTTTCATAATTCAGGGTCTTTGAAGTAATTGAAAATATATCTCCATATAACAACTGAGCAAATCTTTAGGTATGAGAGAAAGTCAAGTTCAGATAATAATTTGCTAAATTTGAATAATTGAGTAATTCTGTGTATAATTTATCTTTGTCTATGTTATTTCTTTCTCAAACATGAATTGGAGTGAGCTTTTATGTTTTCCTTCTCTATCTCAGCAATTTGCATCAGCACAAAGAATTAGAAATCTGCTATTTGTACATGTTAAAATATCTTTATGTACTGATATCTGAGAAAAGATCACAGGGAACATAGACATAGCCCTACTACTTATCAAGTTAATATTCTAATGGAATATAACAATATGTAGTCAAATTATTTGAATGCATACGTCAGAAAATTGCCAAAAAAGCTATAGAATCACAGAAGAAGGCCATTCAATGTAGTTTGCAGTTGGAAAAATAAGGCTTGGACCTGTTTTCCTTGTTGCAATTCTATTTTTTTTTTTTTCCGGTACCGAGGATTGAACTCAGGGGCATTCTACCGCCGAGCTATACCCCCAGCCCTATTTTTTATTCTTTATTTTGAAACCGGGTCTCACTAAGTTGCTGAGTGCCTCACTAGGTAGCTGAGGCTGGGCGCGAACCTGGATCCTCTGGTCTCAGCCTCCCGAATGCTGGGATTACAAGCGTGTGCCACCACGCCCGGCCTTGTTGCAATTCTTTTAACACATTTTCTCACTTTATATAAATTATGTGACAGAACATCACTTCCTTTAACTTCAGTAATCTTGTGCTCTGAGGAAAGAAGTTCCTTGGGTCTTTGGCTCTGACTCTGCAAGGATCCAAAGAAACTACTCCAGACTACATGCCTTAGTGTCTAACTCTATCTCAATGATGCTTTCTTTCCACATGGAAGAGGAATTTGAAAAGTAAACCACAGTTCCCTTCTTTGTAGCCCATGTGTTGAACTGACCCCTAAAAGTGGGCTCTCTGGGTGCTCTACAGGTGACTAAGCCCTTTGAAGCTCTGAAGGTATTAAAACATTAACCTGACCTTCTTAATTGGTTTGGGTGAATCTGTATACTACTTATATGTTGCTCCATAACTGTTAAAAATAATAAGTAAACTATCTATCTATCTATCATCTATTTATCTATCTATCTATCTATCTATAGATAGAGAGATCTAGTATAGGCATTTGATTTTTGGAAATGGTAGATTCACTTTGGTTTTCAGGGTTGTATATTTGGTATGCAGTTCTCAGTCTCTGTCAGGTTACTATACTTGTCAGTGAAGCATAATCTTCAGGGGGGAGAGTTGTACAATGCAGAAATTGGAGGCCCAGGTGCAGAAGAAAGGGAGTATACCAGAGAACAGACTGGGTAGTTACTAATATTGCTGCAATCAGCAAAAACGACATCCCATGAAAGTGAACCCTGGACTGGAGAGGAACTGTACTGCTGCTTGACCATGCTACTAAACAAAAGAACATTGATCCAGTTAAACATTTTAACTGTTTAATGTTGGCATAATGTATATTATTGCTATTTTTTCAGCATTTTCATGGTCTTATATTTAAGGTTTCTTTTGAAAAAAATATATCATTTTTTTTTCATCTACAAGAAATTCTTACATCATTTGCAGTTTTGTTTTTCATTTTCATTTGTCAAAATATATAACTCACCAGAAGTGTTGGTGCACATCTATAATATCAGTACTTGGGAGGCTGAGGCAGGAAGATCACAATTATGAGGCCAGTCTCAGCAAGTTAGGGATACTCTCAGCAACATAGCAGACTCTATTTTAAAATAAAAAAAAAAGGCTGAGGGTGTAGCTCAGATGTAGAATGCCCCTGAGTTCAATCCCCAGTACCAGAACAACGAAAAAAATATATATATATGAAATTAAAAATGGTATCCAAATCTAATATTATTTTTAAATGTTTGGTTTCAGTTTTTAAACTTTTTGAAATTACATAGTAACAATGAATCCCAAGAGAGTCAGTTTCCATTATTAATATGCATTTCTGTACTTTCATTGCAGAGTGGTGCAATCAGTTTCTGATAAAAATTAAGGGGCTCGTTAGAGTGAAACTTGTAACAGTGGCATTTAATTAAAGGACACTATTCTCATTACAATTTTCTTTAAGGAAAATTTATAAGGTTGTCATGAAAAGTGCTGCTGAGTTGATTATTTGTCAGATAATATATTATCATAACTAATATTTGTGGATTATTAAAATAAAAGTTTTATGATATGCAAATCAATATTTCAAAATACCTTCCCTGGGCGGTGCCCCCTTTGCTAATGTGTCTTTGACAACTGTGGCAAATACATGAAGTGATCATCACGTGAACATCAGCCATTGCTAAATCATGAAGACTTGTTACTGTTCATCTCTGATCTCCTAGATTCACTGAAAGTGTCACACACACAAAATTTGAAATCTAGTTTTTCTTATTTTTTTAAATGTTGATATGCAGTGAATATTATTAATAAAAATTAATTATAGCCTTGTTTTGGTTTTCTTAATTCTTACAGTTCTGAAAGGATATTAACCACAACAGTGCCATACTGTGGGACAGCTTTTCCAGCTGCAGAAGGCTAAAAGACAATACAATGCCAATATATTATTTATCACTACCAATATATCTTTAAGAATATTCACATATGTATTTAAAATATTTTTAAAGCCAGAAACGATTGCATGCTTGTATTTCCAGTACTTGGGAGGCTGAGGCAGGAGAATTGTCAGTTTGAGGCAAGCCTCAACAACTTAAACCCTTAGCAACTTAGTAAGACCCTGCTTCAAAATAAAAAAAAAACAAATAAAAAAGAGCAGAGAGTATAGCTTAGAGGTACAATGTCCCTGGGTTCAATCCGTGGTACAAAAATAAATAACTAAATAAATCTATTTTAAAAATAATATATACATATATGTGTATATGCTCCAAATGATTATACATGTTGTTAACATTGCTTTTATTTTTAACAAATTGAGGGTATTAGAAACTTCCCACATCTCAGGTATTGAATGGAATAACTTTCTTATTATTTTCTTTTGCTTTCATTGCTGTTTAGCTTCCTGTGGCTGGAAAAGCTGGTGCTCATGAGTAGCTACATAGCAATAGCCAGCAGTAAGGCAGCAGCAAGAGCACACATTCTCCAGTAGAGTGCTTTGCAGGATTAGTGTCATTTTAGGAGTACTGAAAGAACTGCTTAGAGGACACCCAGACAGGGCTGTCATTATCATTTAATGACACTCATCACACATCAATAGTTTAAATAAGCTTTTGAGTTTAGACTGAGTTTCATATTTTGTGAGACAATTTCAGTAAGTCTAGGAGATCAAAGGTCAACAGTTAACAGTGCTTCATGAATTAGCAATATTTGGGAGAATTTGAGAATTAAAACTAAAATAGCAAGTTATGTGTTTGTACTGATATGTATATTATAATCAATATTGGAAAGTATAATCCTCCTGCTTATAACAGAATGAAGAGCACAGAAAAAAAAATCACTGTAGCAGGAAAACTTAGCAATGTTAACCATCACTGTCAAGTAAGGGTTGACAAAAATCTAAGGTGACTTTGTGATCAACAACAGGATAGTTGTTACCAAGACAGAATGTCACTCGCCCCATTGCGTCTTGACCTCATCCATGATTGATTCCAGGATACCAAACATTTTTCTACTTTCTTCCTGCTTCCAAAATATTTGTAGTTTTATGAATATGTGAACAACACTTTTAATAGCTGTCTATATCTGAGTTAGCATGAGAAATCATAGATACGTTTTTGTGTCTGGCTTCTTTTTTAGATTCATTTACTCTACTACCTGTATAATGAGTTTATTCATTATTATTATTGAGCATATCATCATTTGTGTATTTCAGCTGTTCCCCATCTTCTTCATCAGCATTCCATTGGCAGGGGGTCGCTTCCATTCTCTGCCTCCAACTCCACATCTTCTTCTCCTGTGGGTCATTGCTCTTGAACTCAGAGCTGGTGTCTGCAGCTGCCTCTGTCAAAGCTGGGTACAATGGTGATCCTGTGCAGTGAGTTACAGAGACGATAAGGTGAAGGAGTCCAGGGTGATCACAGCTCAAGAGAAGCCCAGCCCGAACTCCACAAAAATGGCTTTTGAGAGTGGCAAATGCATGAGTTTTTTGATAGCTGTCTGTATACAGGATAAGCACTTTGCTCATTTTTCGGTTGGGTTTTTGCTTTATTATTTTTTAGTTGTTTGCGTTTCTTATATATTTTAGATATTATCCCTTTTTCAGGTGCATGGCCTGCAAATATTTTCCCATAATTCAAATGCTGTCTTGTCATTTTATTTTCTTTAATGTGCAGAATCTTTTTAGTTGAGTGTCATCTTATTTGTGTCATCTTATTTAAACTAATTAAAAATTAGTTTAAAATTATCTTAAATAATACATAAAAGTATACATGTATATATTAATGGGTGTATTGTGATGTTTAATACATATCTACATTGTATAATGTTCAAATCAGGCTAAACATATCTGTCTACTCAAATGGCTATCATTTCTTTATGGCAAAACATTAAAAATTCGTTCTTCTTTTAAAATTGACGATTTTAAACTATTGGAGGTTTCTAATCTATTAACCTTGCTGATTTCTTTTGCTTAGCTATTCTTTAAATTCTCTTAGCAAAGTTTTGTAGTTTTAAAATATTTTGTAGTTATTCAACCCAGGTAAAATGTATTCGTAAACAAGCTTGTAATTTCAATGCTTTTGTAAGTTTTTGTTGTTGTTGTTGTTGTTTTTTTAATTCCCTTTTGCTTCCTAGGAATACATAGAAATATAATTGACTTTTAATATTGATCTTGAATTTTATAGTCTTGCTAAATTCACTTCTTAACCAAATTAGAAATGACTTTTGTGTATGTTGGGAGATAAGAATACAACTATAATAATTTGCATTGTTAGAGGGTCATTAGTTTAAAAATGTATTTATCTTTCTCTACTGATATGTAGTTCTAACTTTGCAAAATCACCAAACTTATATGTGTGAGTAGTTTCTGTACATTTTCTCCTGTTTATTTTTTCAATAAATTTGTCTATTTGTGCAAGTATCTCCTCTCAATTTGCAAAGTTCTAGTAAGTTTTAATATCTAATACAGTAAGCTTGGCAGCTTTGATATTCTGCTATAGTTTTGTTTTATTTGTTTTAATTTGTTCTAGTTTGGAGTCAGAATATCCCACAAGCGCTCATGTATTAAAGATTTGGTCACCAGCTTTATTGGGAGATGTTAGAGATTTTAGGAAGTGGGACCTATTTGGAAGGGCTGAGTCACTAAGGGCATGTCTTTAAAGGGTATATTGGTCCAGGCCACTCTTTGTTTTTCTCTACTTCCTCTTTCTGCCTTTCTTTTTTGTTCAATAACCATAAAGTGAGCAGCTTTGCTCCTCTGTATTCTACCATCATAATGCACAGCCTCACCACAGGCCCAAAAATGATGGAGCCAGCTCACACGGGATTGAAACCTCTGAAACTGGGAGCCAAAATAAATCTTCCTCCTTGAAATTGTTTCTCTAAGATATTTTATCACATGATGAAAAGCTAACACATAATTCTTTATATTTTGCATTTACATATGTATTTTAGTATCATAAGTCAATTTGTATAAATACATAAATGTACAGACATCGTGAAATTTTATTCTCAAATTTCTTGAAAGTATACATTTAGAATAACTGAAATCTTTGCAATATAAACAATTATAATGACTTTCATAAATATATTTGTTTAAATATTAGTTGATAT
Organism: Graphiurus murinus; assembly: GCA_004027655.1. NCBI lineage: Eukaryota > Metazoa > Chordata > Mammalia > Rodentia > Gliridae > Graphiurus > Graphiurus murinus. Next base: position 23,255 of record PVLC010000119.1, on the reverse strand, counting down.
TAGTATATAATTTTTAAATTAAATTATTTACATTAATATATTTTGCTATTAGTATATTATTATTGCTATTAATTTATTATTGTTTTCTGGGTAAGACGGGTCATACTTTTGATATATTAAATCCTAAATATTCTGATATTATTGTAAATTTTATGTGTATACTGTAATTTTATGAGTATTTTGAATTTGCTAAATTCACTTATCATTCAAATATTTTAATTGGTGCATTGTTTTAGATTTTCTATGTACACAGATCACAAACAGATAATATCAATAATAAATCTATTCATTAAATCCAACACTTTCTTTTTCTTAACTACTTACGTGGCTACTATTAACTATGCTATGCTTCATAGAAATGGTTATATTGAACATTGTTGTTTTATTTTGAATCATCAGAGTAAATATTTCATCATTTCATTATAGAATAACATGTATTTTAGTTTCTTTTCTGAAAATTCTTTCCATTAATTATGGAAGTTATATTCTATTTCTGATTTGCTAGGGGTTTTAATTAATTAATTAATTTATTTATTTTGCAGTACTGGAGATTGAACTCAGGGGCATTCTACCTCCGAGCTATACCCCCAGCCCTATTTTTTTTCTTTATTTTGAAACAGGGTCTCACTAAGTTGCGGAGGGCCTCACTAGGTAGCTGAGGCTGGCCACGAACCGGGATCCTCCGGTTTCAGCCTCCCAAGTGCTGGAATTACAAGCGTGCGCCACCATGCCAGGCTTAATTTTTTAAATTTTAAAAATTTATTGGACAGTTTCTACATCCATTCATATGTTATAATTGACTTTCTCAGTTGAGTTATTTAAGTGATTTACAAGTCTCTACAGAGTACATTTAATTAAAGCTTTTTTTAAAATAAAAGGCAAGATTATAATAGAGGAAAAGAATTAAATAGAAAATTATATCATTGTTATATATTTGAAAGATATTCCAGAGCAGAAGTTCCCTGTGGTTCCAGGCTTTGTACACATGGACTATACTGAGTCACTGGCTTGAACTGCCAATGCCTGTGCAAGGAATCTTAACTCAGGAACTCAACCACAAAGCTCACAGTAGTTCCAGGTGCATGAATATCCCTCAATATATTTCTTGTAGTGTTCATGTCAATTGTGGACATCCACATAAAGTGGGCTTTATAAAATTAGCAGGGAAATGTATTTCATATTCCCTTAAAGTATATGAATATGAATGTCATTTAATCCCTAAAAATTGTTAGAATATACTGGTAAAAATATTCAAATCTAGAGTTATATTTGTGAAAATGATTTTATCAATACATCCAGCTTCTTTAAGCTCTCTGTTATTAGTTCCCTTTCAATTTAAAAATATAAAATATTTGCATAAAGTTGTCATATTATTTTATAAATTTCTTAATATTTATAGCATCTATAGTACTAGAAAATATTAGATTACATATAAAATTGCCAATAGTGTTCAGTTGCTAATTATTAAACATTGTATTTAATTTTGTGCTTACCCTTCATTGGGCACTGGGCAATATGTATAATATTTTATATATAATATTTTATATATAATGTAATATATATCTCAGAATATGTGTATATGTGTATATGTATACACATATATCACAAAGTATTAAAACATAATATGCTCAATAAATATAAACTGACAAAGACAGAAATAAAATAAATACCATAATTGACATAATTGCCATGAAACATTATCTCAGCCAGGTGTGGTGACACATACCTATAATTTTAGTACTTGGAAGGCTGAGAAAGGAAGATTTCAGGTTTGAGTCCAGCTTTTGCAACTTTGCAAGACTCTCAGCAATTTAGTGACAACCTGTTTTCAAATAAAAAATTAAAAAGTCTGGAATTGTAGGTCAGAGATAAAAATGCCCCTGGGTTCAATCTCCAGTAGCAACAACAACAAAAGTTAGTTTATATGAATCCTTAATAGTAAAAATGTAAATCATATTTTATCAACTTTTGGTCCTCAGGCACCTGAATATGCTTTACTTTATATTTTCATTAAAAGTACATGTTTTAACAATCCATATAAGATATGATGCAATAAATTCCCTCATTAATCTTTAATGCATCCAAAATAGTACTTGGCCTAGTGGAGAGATGGTTTGAAGAATTTAGAAGAACAAGATTTAAAATAATGAGATTAAAAAATCCTAATAGTTAAAACATTTATGAACAATGTTAAATAGAAATTGATGGTGTCATTGGGAACACACAGTTTTCACTTAGAAACTCTCCATGTATTCACAACAGCAACTGAAATATCACACTTAAACAATGTTCATACAAGTTGGGATGTAATTGCTCAGTGAATTGTCATATTGACGAAGTCAGTATATTTCAGGATTTTTCAGAAATCACTAGTTAAAGGGAAGAACCTTGACAGAAGAGAAATGGGGCATACCATTTAGCCATTGACTTTCTTAGTGAAGTTTATTTTATTCCTTCTTGGGGCACACTAGAGATTGAGCTTCCTTGCTCCCTGGACTTTGGTGTTTGGAGACTTGTTCAGCCAATCAAATATGAAAAAAAAATCATCAGAAATTGTACTGATAGGAAAACCACTCCTATAATTCCTCCCTCTGGATTTAAGTCTTCCGGATCAAAAAGTAAAAGGATGCAATTGACTTACAAAAGAAATAAATTTTTCTGTTTCAAACCAGGTTTACTGAGAAGAAAAGGCTATGAAAGAGAGATTTTTGTGTAGAAATGTGGGCCATTTTAAAGATACTAAGATAAATACAATAAGATACAATAAAAATTCACAGATCCTGGAGTTCAAGATCCCAGTTAGAGAAATCCATTTGGGTATTATTTGCACATAGACAAGTTTTAAATTAATGAATTTAAGTGTTAGGGAGGGTCTCTTCCTATAGTGTTCTTGCTTAGTGGATTTCAGTGAATGAAGTCCAAGAACTAATGAAGGGAATAGAAATATGAAAATTTATTTTAAGTCATGGAAATAAAGATAGCCCCCCATGGTGGGGGAGAAGTCCCCAAATCAAAGTAACCACCAAAAATATTGAAGGTGGGCTTTTAAACTTTACTGAGGTTCCCCACCTGTTCTTTTATGATTGGTTAGAATTTGGTTTTGGAGAACCAGGGTCTTTTGACCAATTTTGATCCATAATTTGAATTGCTATCATGTGGGTTGGGGGGTTCTGATTTTCTGGTGCCCACAAGTCTCTCATCTCCCTGATCACTTCCTCCTGTCTCACAGAAGATACAGATGGCCGTATTTAATCCCTTCTATCCCCAGGTTGTCTGCCCTACCTCACTACATAGGAAGTGTGTGGAGGAGAAGTATAAGAAGAAGATTAAAGAAGGAGAAGACTGAAACAGGTGAAGGGGAAGTGGAAGTCTTGAAGTGAAGTATGGGTCATATGACATTTAGAAAACAAGAATGGAGAAAATAAGGAGACTGAAACAAAGGACAGTGAGAGAAAAAAATAAGAAGTGGATAAATGTTTCAAGACAGAGGTGATTCCTGTGACAAATGCCACTGGAACATTGTGCTGGACCACATATAAGTCTAGACTTTTATATTTATATCAATATTGAGGTCATGCTTAGAGCCAGTGGATTGTTTATGATTATATATTTAAAATGAAAGATAAAAGGAAAGTAAATGAGTGTAGTCAGGAAGTAGGTACAGTCAACATTTTGAAGTTTTGTTGTATGGAAAAGGAGAAAAGTAGATAGATGGGGATATGCTAATAAAAGGATTTTCTTAAGATATGAGATTAAGATTGTTTATATAATGATGGGACTAATCAAACACAGAGAAATTCTTACTGAATTAGAAACAGGAGGCAGTTATTCTTTTGAAATCTTCCATTTGCATAAGAGAAAATGTATAAATACATTAGATTTAAATTTCATTTAGGATTACAGGTAAAGGTGAATTCAGGTAGAGTTATTGTAAGGTAGAGTTTGCCAGCTACTCCTCTGATGGAGGAGTAATATCTAGAATGTCCAGAGAACTCAAGAAACTCAAGGCTAAGAAAAAAATAATTCAATAAAAAATGGGCAAAGGATCTAAATAGACACTTCACAAAAGAAGAAATACAAATGGCCAATAAATGTATGAGGAAATGTTCAACATCATTAGCAATCAGAGAAATACAAATCAAAATTAATTTGAGATTTTACCTAGCCCTAATTAGAATGGCAATCATCAAAAGCACAAACAACAACAAATGGTGGCAAGGGTGTGGAGAAGTGTGAACCCTAATACATTGTTGATGGGATTGCAAACCCATCATTGCCAAACTATGGAAACAGCCAAGATGTCCATCAACATATGAATGTATTAAAAAATTATGGGATATGTACAAAATGGAATTTTACACAGGCATAAAGAAGAACAAAATCATGTCATTTGCAGGGAAATGGATAGAACTGGAAAACACCATGTTAAGTGAGATTAGTCAGTCATAAGAAGTAAAAAATTGTATGTTCTCCCTAATATGTGGATGCTAGGGAGAAGATGGGGCATAGGAGGGACTCCAGTTGAAGAAGGAGAAACCTTAGATGAGCAAAGAAGTTGACTTAACTGAAGGTGATGTGGGAAGGGGGGAACACCCTAGTGCACATGATGTACTTTCACAAACATATCAAAATCAATCACTAAACTGAACCTGAGAAGTAGGGAGGTCAGGAACTGGGGAAGGGTTAAATGAGAAATGTGTGCATGTATGCCTTTAACAGCTTGTACCTAGCAAAGATGTATGACTACAATGCACCAATTAAAAAAAATAAATTAAATAAATCAGAATTGAACTTGGAAATAAACTTTCACTAGTCTCTTGTAAAGAAAAAAAAGTCTATAGAGGGAGCAGTACTTTCAAGAGAGAATAGAATTTCAGACATATAAAAAGTTAAGGGTAAATTCTAGAGAAATGTTGAGAGAATAAACCATAATCATCTAAAGAACAATTGAAGGAGAAGAGATATGAAGTCAGAAAAAGGAGAATACAAAATCTTACCCAATGCCACTATGAGAGGATAGAACTAATTTGAGACACCTGTATTTCTTGTGGTGACAAAAGAACAGACTTGGAACATGGTAGGGGTCGCCCATGAGATTTAGAGAGTGCTTAGTGTTTCTATCAAGAACTCTTAGATTTCTGAAGCATTGCCATAATTTCTATTAATAAAAAAGTAGGGAAAAGTATAGAAATCTTTTTAAGATCAAATAATGGGTTTATATTTTAGTATTAACAATGGATTGTCAGCACAATTCAATTAGAGAAGGTAGGAAGCTGGTATTTCTCATTCTATCCTGAAGAAAATACCAGGGTCTATTGAGACTCTAGATAATTAATAGTTTAAATAGGTATGCTCATATACCTAAAACTTATCCTTAAGCTATTAATTTCCTAAATTTCATTCAACTATAGCTGACTATAAAGTATTTAAAATGTACTCTATTCCACACAACTAACTTTTTTATATTAATCTATTTTTGGCCCAGTAGTCCTAGTCTTTGGATTGGCATTGATCTAGTTTATTTTACCAAAATGGAAGCTAGTAATTTAGGGACCTAAAAATAGTAAAAGAAATTCCTTAAGTTCTTAGAGTGAATATCAGAGTTGATTTCACAACATTACAAATGTATAATGCTACTATATTTTATAGTTAAAATCACAATTATTTTATTATGCACATTTTAACATAATAAAAAGGAGTTCCAAAGAGTAGCTTCCCTATTGTAAAATGCCAGTCTGAAAAAAATACAAGCAAATCACTTAAGTGATATTTATTTTGTTATGAAATATGTAAGAGTATACATCCATGTGTTGTGTTTTAGCTCTTTTGTGAACTCGTTTTTGAATATTTTCTTTTATCAGTTCCATCAGTTCTCATTATTCTCTTGAGCCTGGAAATCCGATTGCACAACTATATCAAACTTAAAAGATCTGTAACTTTCTTTCTTTCTGAAAGATCATTTTCTTCCTGCTCCCTAACTCATTTGAAAATACTTTCTTTCTTCCAAGATCATAATCTATAAATTTGTAGTATAAGTTGTTATTATACAGTATTAGTTTGATCTTTGTCTTCTCTTTCACAATGGACTCCCTTCTTACTGGTATAGCTGCTGTCATTTTTTTCAGGTGGTATGTCACATTGATATTAGAAATTATCTGAAAATATGATTCATAATATGATACTCTCTCCAAAACTTTCTTTTTTTATTATTGGTGCATTGTAATCATATATCTTTATTGGTTACAAACTGATAAAGGCATACATGCACAAATTTTTCATTTAGCCCTTCCCCAGTTCCCACTCCATTACCTCCCCCTTCCTCCTTCTCAAGTTCAGTTTAGTGATTGACTTTGATATGTTTGTGAAAGTGCATCATACGCATTAGGGTGCTTCCCTCTCACCCATTCCCATCACCTTCAGTTAGGTCGCCTTCTTTGCTCATCTAAGTTATCTAAGTTGGTCCCTTTTATGACTCACTTTCTCCCTAGCTTCTGCATATTAGGGAGAGCATATTATTTTTTACTTTTTTGAACTGACTAATCTCACTTAACATAGTTTTCCAGTTCCATCCATTTTCCTGCAAATGACATGATTTTGTTATTCTTTATGGCTGAGTAAAATTCCATTGTGTACATATTCCATAGTTTCGTAATCCATTCATCTGTTGATGGACATCTCCAAAACTTTAAAGGGTTCTTTACTAATTACGAGAGCAATCTCATGTATCATGTGCCTGTGTGTGTGCATGCATGTGTGTGTGTGTGCATGCATGTGTGTGTGTGTGTGTGTGTAACTGAGGATTGGACTCAGGGGCACTTTAACTCTGAGCTATACCCCTTGTTCGTTTTTACTTTTTTTATTTTTCTGAGGCTGGCCTTAAACCAATGATCTTCCTGCCTTAGTCTCTCACATACTGGGGTTACATGTGTGTGCCACCGGGCCAGGCTTAAACCTCATACATTTTAATATTAAAATAACACATATTTTGGGTTTAGCCTATTTTATTAGTATCATCATTTGTTTAAATAGTCATTTCTTTGTCTTAATGATACTAAGACACTTAACATTCACAAAATGTCATTTTCTATTATGTTGGTATTCTTTTTTGTTCATTTGGCTTGGAAAGATCTTTCATATGGTCAAGTGTTTACTAAAGCATCTCTCATTGTAAATACAGTTATTAAAAGATGGCTTTCCACAGATTTCTTGGGCTCAAGTCTCCTTTTCTGTTCCCTTATCTATCAAGTGGAGAAAATAATAGTTATTATTTCAGAGAGTTGTGAGCAATAAATAAGTAAATACATGGAAACACAGTGACTGCCACATAGTAAAATCTATATTTATTACTATTGTTTCTACCTCTATTGTTCTTACAATTTTTTATTATTATTGTTACCAACATCTAAATACTATCCTCTCTGAAGTTTTTCTCTATCCCCAAAATATGAATATATGAACTGCTAGCACTTTGTGGTGTTCCCTTATATATGCATATATAGTTGTGTAATATTTTCTTGATTGATTTTAAGAATATGTATTAATTATTTTAAAATTTGTGAAGATAGAGTGCATAATCCTATGGCAAACAGCCACAGTCTCATGTTGGCATATATTGAAACCAAACAGATTTGCATTTACTTCTCCATTCACATAGGCATACAAGCAAGACCAATTTCATTAAATTCTCTGCTTGAGGCTTTTTGGGACACTCTAGTAGTGTGAATTTAGAATTTAGAAAGAAAATGTGTAGTGATTGTAAATTGTCAGAAAAAAATATTTGTCCCTCCACCAAGTGTCAAGAATCTTGACACTTCTTTTGTAAGTTCTTTACCTTTGCACTGTAGGTAACCTTATTATAAACTAGCTGTTAAATGGAAGGTTCCTATTAGTTTACGTATCTTAGGCAATTTTTTCCTAGAAATGTATAAAATTACCAAAATAATGACACACCTTAAAGTTCATTACATCTTATTTGGGTGAAAAATGGAAGTAACCATTTATAAAATATTTAATATTTATACATCAAAATAATTTTGCATATGTTTATGTATACTATATTTGTAATGTGTTTTGTTTTTAACACTTGAATATTTCTCCTGCTCTATAAAATTTATCCAAACTCTTTATATGTAGAAGGTGTAAAAAAAAGTTTGAATAAAACTGTGTACAGAAAAATAAGTGTCATGTTTTTTCTCGTATATAGAATCTGTAATAAAAAGTTGACATAAAAGTAGAAAGAAGGTTATTAGAGAAGAAGAAGGGAATCAGAGAGAGGGGAAACAAGAGTGAAGGAGGGAAACTGGAGTCTATATGATCAAAGTGTGCCATATGATGTATGAATATGTATAATAAAACCCATTATTCTTTATAATTAATATGAACTGATGAAATATATAATTTTATATTTAATTCTATTGATTCATTATAATTATACATAAATGTGGGATTTACTGTAATATATTCATGCATGCACATAACATAATTTGGTCATTTTCACTCACTAGTACTTCCTTTTCTACCTCCTCATCTTCCTGATACCCTTCCTCTAACTTACTGGTCCCCTTCAATTTTCATAAAGTCACATTTGTATTCTTCTTTTCTTTCTAGCTTCCATATGTGAGAGAAAATATGTCCCTTGACTTTCTGTTTGGCTTACTTGGCTTAGCATGATGTTTTCCATTTTTACCCATTTATTATCAAAGGACATAATTTATTTACTCTTATGGCTTAATAAAACTCCACTGTGTAAATATATACTAGTTTTCTTTACTCATTAATCTGTTGACAGACACCTATGTTAATTCCATAACTTGGCCATTGTGAATTATGCTGCTATAAATATGGATATACAATTATCAATATAGCTATTGACTTTAATTGTTTTTAATAAATACTATACTATTGTTTATTTGGGTCATATGGTGGTTCCATTCCTAGTCTCTTGATGAATCTTCATACTGATTTACATAGTGGTTGTATTAAAATTGAAGTCCTATGGACAGTTTACTAGTACTTCTTTTTCCCTGCACACTCACCAGCATTTATTATTTGTATTCTTTTTAAATACTTTTATTGGTGCATCATAATTATACATCATAATGGAATTCAGTACATGGTGGGTTATTATTTGTATTCTTGATGATTGCCATTCTACTTGGGATTAGAGGAAATCTTAATATAGTTTTGATTTTCTAACGATATTGAACATTTTATATGTATTTATTATTTTGAATTTAAATATCTTTAGTAAAAATTAAGATAGATTATTTTAATGTAAACATTTTGCTGAATTCAATATAAAATGCTATAGTATATGTATATATATATTTCAATTCATAGATTTGTGCTTTTACATAGATCACATTATTTATAGCTCAGAGTTCTAGAATTTATTTTATTGTCATATTTATATAGATATACATTTTAAAAGAAAAGTTAAAACAAAATGAATAGAAGAAAATAACTCATGAAGGGCATTAATAGTGGGGTAGCAGGTTAAAAAAAGTGAATTTTTTGCTTTCATTTTTCTTCCATGTGTAATTCTTGCATAATGATTCGATTGTTGTCAAAATAGGCTGTATGCAATTCAAAATTTGTTTTAAAAACATGTTTTGTAGCAGAACATCATAATACATAAATCCCTATTGTTGTGATATGGTAAACAACCTGGAAGAAAAGTATATTTCACTGAAAAAGAAATCCAGAAAACAATGCATAGGAATAAATCCAACCAAGGGGGTAAAAGACTTCTACAATGAAAATTATAAAGCAATGAAAAATCTCCTATGCTCTTGGATAGGCAGAATACATGTTATCAGAATGACCATCTTACCAAAAGTGATATACGGAATGAATGCATCACTATCAGAGTACTAATGTCATTTTTCATAGACCTAGAAAAATCAGTCCTAAATTTCAAATGGAGAAACAAAACAACCAGAATAACCAAAGCATTCTCAGCAATAAGAATCATGCAGGAGACATCACAATTCTTGACTTTAAATTATACTACATAGCTATAATAATAAAAACAGCATGATATTGGCGGAAAAACAGGCATACAGAACAATGGAAGAGAATAGAAGATTCAAAAACAAACCTACACACTTGTAGCCAATTGATTTTAGACAAAAGTGCCAGACCCATATAAGAGAAAAGAGCCTTTTCAAAAAATGGTGTTGACAAAACTGGTTATCCATTGATAGAAAAATAGAATTAAATCTCAACTTCTCACCTTTAACAAGAGTCAACTCAAGGTGGATCAAAGACCTGGTAATTAGACCAGAGACTTTGAAATTACTAGAGGAGATTCATAGGTCCAACATTCCAATATAGAGACACAGGTAGAAATTTCCTCAATAAGATCCTCAAAGTTCATGAAATTAAAATAAGAATTAACAAATGGAATGACATTAACCTAGAAAGTTTATGCTCATCAAAGGAAAACATCAAGAGTCTAAAGAGAATACCTACAGAATGAGAGAAGTTCTTTGCCAGCTATTTCTCTGATAGAGAACCAAAATCGAAACTATACAAAGTACCTAAAGAATTTACACTAAAAAATAAATAAATAAGCTGGGTGTGGTGGCATATGCTTGTAATCCCTGCATTTGAGAGGCTGAGACCAGAGGATCTGGGTTCGTGGCCAGCCTCAGCTACCTAGTGGAGCACTCCGCAACTTAGTGAGACCCTGTTTCAAACTAAAGAATAAAAAATAAGGCTGGGGGTATAGCTTGGAGGTAGAATGCCCCTGAGTTCAATCCCCAGTACCGCAAAAATAAATAAATAAATAAATTATATATATATATATCAAGAAATGGGCAGTTGAATTAGATATTTCAATAAAACAGAAATACAGTCAATTAATATATGAAAAAAATGTTCAACATCATTAAAAAATGAGCTACAAATGATCTTTAAATTTAAAATGTGATGTTAAATTTATGGTACCTTAAATCTATACATAAAATTTGAAACTTAAAAAATGTAGAAATATTCTACAACTTTATATGTCATTGCTTTGCTAATTTAAATTTGCTTTAGGTACTTTAAATTTGCTAGTTTAAATCTCACAAATGAATTTTCTGATTAATATCTATATTAATTTTTAATGACAGTTTTATTTGTCTTTTTCAATATTGAAGGAATTTATGCAAAAATATGAAATCATTGAAACCTCCATTCTCAGGGAAAGTTTTAAAATATAATTTTAATCAAGCTACTAATAATTCTTGTAAAAATTATCAGACAGAGGTCTGCGCCAGTAGATCTGACACATTTCAAGGTATTAAAGTGTTTTTACATTGTTTTGGTAACAAACAACTCCCAAATATTAAAGTATCATAATGAATATTATGTGTCTTTTAAAGATCTGTATAATTTACTTTGTGCTTCCTTCTTTTTCCATAGTTCTGCTCTGTCCCACATCTTCTAATTTGGGGACACAAAATTTGGGCATAACTATTACACAGGTCAGAAGCCAGAATGGGAAGCAAACCATGTAAGATATTCTAAATTTCCACATGTCAAGCCTTCTCATACTACATTCTCCAAAACAAGTCACATTAGCCAAGCCTTATTATAAGACAGAGAAATCTACTACAGATACAAAGAATCATGAAAACACAGGGAGTAAGACAGTCCTATGCTATTTTAGCATTACTTTAGTACGGAAGGAGCAGATGACTCTGTTTAACTTAACCATATGATTCAGTCAGCATTCTTACCGCAGTGACCTAAACACCTCATAAGCATAATGTTGGAGGAAGGGGGATTTCTTTGCTCATAGTTCTGGAGATTTCAACCTATATTAAATAGGTTTCCAAACAGGAGCTGGGATTGCAGACCCTCAGGGTATAAAAACAGGGAGCAGAGAGAGGATGAGAGCTTATATAGACTCATGTCATCAGAGAAGAGAGAAGAGCAGGAAGGTGCAGCAGCCTGTCACATAAACACTGTGCCTGGATATGTCTTAAAGATCCCTTCTCAGCAATCAAGTTCCACCTCTAACATTACTTCTTTGCCTACCACCTGAAGCCAGGGGAAATTGTATATCCACACCATAACACCCTATCTATAGAACATGAAACAGGATTGTGCTGATGAAAGTATATAATTGTAGAAAGAGTTTAAAATGTTTTTCAGAGAATTAAAAACCGCAGATATAATTTGAAAGTCAGGAGGAAGATTCTAGATACAAAAATAATGTACATCCATGCACTTACATTTCTATATCTATACTGTGATTGAAAAGTATGTTATCACCCAACCCAATTTTGGGCTTTGGGAGAAATCTATCATTTAAAAGAAAATAAACTAATGCCTCTACCAAAAGTGAAATGAAATAGGTATTGAGTTGGCCAAATACTTCATCTTCCCAAACCTACTATATTTCCTCTATGTTACATTTGAGCTGAGAACACTATAAAATAATCTGGGGTATATTGTCTAAGTTTTGCAATTTCTCTAATAGGAAGAAAATAATTCTAATACTGTTTAATCTAAAGGTTTTTCATGTACCATATCCAACCAAATACATATAGTCAAGAAGGATCACCAATAAAATTAAATGAATATAGTATGTGTTGGCAGAGTTTCTTTATTATTTTTAGGAATTTTCAAGGAGAAAGTACACAAAAGTAGAAATATTTTGACAAGTTAATAATGATCAATAATTCTAAGAAATGTTTACTGGCTTTATATTTGCAAATACAACAATATGCTAAGCTGGGTGTAGTGATACATGCTTGTAATACTAGTACTTGGGAGGCTGAGATAGGAGGATCACAGGTTTGAGGCTAGTCTCAGTGATTCAGCTAGACCCTCAATAACTCATTGAGAACTTGGTTCAAAATAAAATAAAATAGGGCTGGGGGTGTGACTTGGAGGTAGAATTTCCCTGGGTTCAATCCTTAGTTGAAAAAAAAAGTTAAATATAAATATGTCTGAAGGAGGAGAACCCTTAGATAAGCAAAGAAGTTGACTTAACTGAAGGTGATGTGGGAGGGGGTGACCACCCCAATGCACATGATGTACTTTCACAAACATATCAAAGTCAATCACTAAACTGAACCTGAGAAGGAGGGAGGGCGAGGGAGTGGAGTGGGAATTGGGGAAGGGTTAAATGAGAAATGTGTGCATATATGCCTTTACCAGCTTGGACCTAACAAAGATGTACAATTACAATGCACCAATTAATTAAAAAAAGGCTGCATTAGATTCAATGTTTGTTAGAATTTTTAATAAATTCCTCCTTTCAAATTACTCTACATAAAAAATAAAGATATTAAGTTATATAAATATAAATTCATTTTATTGGCTAAATTTTCTTTAAATATATTTTTTAAATATGTATATGTTCCATTTTCCCAACATCATTTGTTTAAAGGACTCTTTTTTCCAGCATACAGTTTAGGCACCTTTGTAAAAAGTCACCTGGTTATAGTGTGAGGATTGGTCACTGATTTCTTTTTAATTCTATTCTATTCTATTCTATTCTATTCTATTCTATTCTATTCTATTCTATTCCTCTATATTTATTTTCATACCAATACCATGCTGTTTTTGTTAGTATAGTTCCATAATATAATTTGAAAACAGAATTGTGATGCCTTCAGCATGGTTCTTATTGCCCAAAATAGGTATAATCTTTGGCAATTCAAACTTAAAAGATCTCAATTGTTTTTTGAAGAATGTATTTGTATGTGAGTATTTGATACTTGAAGGAAACCGGAAGGAAGTTTCTAGTCTTATTTTTGAAATCTATATGTGTTAGCTATAAGAAAAAAAGAGAAAACGTGTATTTTAGATTTAACTTGCCTTAATAGATGATGAAAAATATAATCATTGGTGATAAAATATATACTGTCAACTTAAACATTCATATGTAATATATATATACACATATATTTAGAAATAATTCAAGTAAATATTTGCCTTTTTGTGAACAATCATATTTTTAACTAAAATAGATATGAAATAATGTACAGAAACTAATACATGCTGTCATTCTTAGTAAAATCATGCTTGTATATATATATGTATGCATGCTTATACGAATAATGTTATCATGCACAGAGAAATCCTTGGAAAAAATAAAATACGATTTCTTCTAGTCAAAAAATACATAAAATATGTAGAAGGATAGCTTTGAAGATGTACTATAATATTGATAAAGTGAGACTTGCTTAATTATGTAGATTACCTTATTGAAAATCATTCTACTTTTTCCTTATATATTTGTGTTCTTAAAATTATGACATGATGCTATTACCTCTTTTCAATTTTTTTTTTATTGTTGTTGTTATCCCTGAGAACTGTGTGCTAGATAACACAAGCAAAAGTGCATTGGCCTCAACTTTTATTTTCAAACTATAAATATTCAAATATTTGGAGAGATATAATTTCAAACTATTTTTCAGGAAGACTTTTATATTATCAAACCCCAAACTCTTGTCGTGGATCCAATTTAAATTTATAACAATTTTAGAACTGGCAACCAAAATCACCACTTTTTTAATTTAAAATACCTTTTTTTCTGGGTTAGTATGTATATGTAATGGAAGGTAGGGATAATCTACCTCAGACGTCTCTACATCAAACCAACCAAACAATTCTCTGTACTACTTGAAGAGAATGTTTAAATATTGACAAAGTGAAAATATCATCATTTAAATGATAAAATTTAATAATTTAATAAGGTATAGAATGGTCATCTTATCAAATAAATTTGTTAGAAAATTAATAAAATTTTGAGTTGAAAGTAACATGTTTGTGTATGTGTATGTGTCTATAGATCTATACATGGATCTACATGTGGAGATTTTCATTGCAATGGTTTCTTGTGTGTGTGTGTTAGTGAGTTGATAAATAACAACATATTTTCCATCTCTAGAACAATAGATAAACCAAGCATTACTGGTATATACTGTGCAATTATGTGTGGCAGTTAAAGGCAACAACTAGTATATTCACAGAATGACGTTGTATTTAAAATACATAATGGTAATTAAAACAAAGAGGAATGCCGCAACAGTGTATGAATGCAAGTCAAAATTTCAGAATATTATAGCATGACTCATTTTAAATATATATGTATATGTACATAATATAAAAATATTTGCATTTTTGGTGGAAGGAAATTGGAATGAATTTAAAGTACCTACATTCACATCTCCAGAAATACATGCATGCATTTAAAAAAGTAAAGAAAGCTACACAGATCATTTATTCTTAAAAGAAAAATATAAGAATCTCCATTCTTAGCCGGGCGTGGTGGCGCACGCTTGTAATCCCAGCATTTGGGAGGCTGAGACCGGAGGATCGCAGGTTCGCGGCCAGCCTCAGCTACCAAGTGAGGCCCTCCGCAACTTAGTGAGACTTGGTTTCAAAATAAAGAATAAAAAATAGGGCTGGAGGTATAGCTCAGAGGTAGAATGCCTCTGAGTTCAATCCCCAGTACCGCAAAAAAAAAAAAAAAAAAAAAAAAAAAAATCTCCATTCTTTACTCTTCTACCAGTTATCAATTACCATATTAATACAGCATAACAAACTATGAGATTGAATAGCTTTAAACAATAACATTATTTTGACTATGTGGGCTGAAAAGTCCATATAGGCAGTTTTAAAATTTTTTTTCCTTCACCTGGGCTTCTTAGTATGTCTGAGCAAAATGCTGCTGTTGTCTGGGCTATCATGCATCTGGGAATAGGGTGGTTATTGGCTGGAACAACTTGGCTCTGCTTCATCTTTCTTTCACATTCCTCCAGTGAGTCAGCCTGAATGTATTACCACAGTAAGGTATAAATATACCAACCTCTTCCACCTTTTTTTTTTTTTTTTTTTTCACTACAATTGCTAAGATACCAAAGGCCAAAACAAGTTACAGAGCGGAATTCAGAATCATGGTGTGAGGGAGTGTGTTGCATGCTCTGTAAAATGCACTGCAAAGTCACATTTCACAAAGCATTTATATAGTAGAGGCAAAGGATTAGTGCCATTAGTGCAACTAGCAAATCATGCTTTTCTTTTGTTGGCTAAGAAATACAAACTAAAAAAAATTCACTTTGTTTTTTTTAAATTAACACAAATGATTAAATTTTGATTTCTATTTCTCATAAAAATAAGCAAAGATAAACAAGAAAACATAAATTGACATTTACTCTGCATTTATAAAATATAAGTAGAAAGCAAAATGCAGAATAAATAATTCATTGAGGTGCAAAATTTTTAAATATAAAGCTACTTATATAAAATTTGTAAAAGAAACACATAATAGCTGTGTCCCTATTATCATAGGTGACTATAATTGTAAATCCGATTGCCTTTGTGTACTAAGTCATTAATAACTAGCTTCAGGTAGTATATTCTACCTCTGTGGCATATAAAGCCTTGATTCAATATATATCAATGACAAGATTGGCTAATTTTATGGAGTATCTGACATGGGCTTTTCAAAATAACAATAGATTATGTTGTCAGTGGCTTTAAAACTTTGCCTAGAAAATAAAATTTGAAGGAAATGCTTTTTTTATTTTTGTGGTAGTGAGGAATTTATCCCAGGACATTCTACCTCTAAGATATACACCCAGCCGTATTTTTAAAATTTTTATTTTGAAAAAGGATCTCCCTAGGTTGAAGAGAGTCTCACTACATTGCTGAGGCTGTCCTGAAACCCGTGGCCCTACTTTCTCAGCCTCGCAAGTACTGGGATTACAGTCATGAGCCACCATGACCAGCTAAATTCGTTTTAACATAGAAAAATATATTTTAAAAATGTTTCCACATTTTAACTTACTAAAGATAATAGATTAAAAGAGAGCTCCATGATGGAGAGGATGACCAGGGATGAGACTCTTTAAAGCATAGAACTGAAAAAGAACATCTAAGTTTTTTACTGATACATAAAATAGAAACATTATATATATTAATGGGATATCGTGTTATATTTTAATGATTGTATATGTCACATAATGTTTAAATTAGGTTAAACATATTTACGTCCCCAAACATTTATCACTTTCTGTGGTTGGTAAAACCGTTCTTCATTCTTCTTTGTGTTTGTGTGTGTGTGTGTGTGTGTGTGTGTGTGTGTGTGTGTGTGCGCTCTACCTCTGAGCTACACATACAACCCTTTTGATTTTGAAATAAGGTTTCAATAAGTAACTGAGTACTGGCCTTGAGCCTGATATCCTCCTGTCTCAGTCTCTCAAATACTGGTATCACACATGTGTGCCACTGCACCCAGCATCACTCTTCTAGTTTTATAAAATGTCCAGTATGCATAGGCACCCATTTCAGCAACAGCACACTAGAACTTCTTGCTACTTCCTAATTGTAACTTGGAATCCATAGATCAACCTTTCCTATCCATGCTCCTCAGTCTCCCTAGCCTCAAGTGGTTAACCACTATTCTATTTTCAACTTCTATAAGATCAACTTTTTTAGACTCTACATATGAGTGAGATCATGTGCTACTTGATTTTCTGTGTCTGGCTTGTTTCACTCAGCATAATGCTCACCATTTCCATCCTTACTGTTGCAAATTGCAGGATTTAATTTTGTATGGCTGAATATCTATCAGGAATTTTGAGCTGACACAAGATCAACATCATATGAAATTACTATTTTATTAAGTTAATATATTAAATTTTATTAACTCTTTTTCAAGTGCATATTAATTTTATATAGTTTTATTTTATATGAAATGGTGCACACTATGTTGTCTTAAAAAGACTGTTCGCTGTTTTTCACATTTAGCTCCTAATGCCTTACTCTTCAATGTTTTTATATATCTTTTATAGGGCAAGCATAAGTACTTAGGTTTCCAAGTACCTCCCATGAGAGCATTGGATTTATGATTGCCTCAGGTGATCGGTATATGTCCTGGTAAAGAGAAATCGCAAACTATAGCTCCTTTTAAAAGAAAATATTCTCCATCTGTACACAGAGGAAAACTCTCCCATCTTAAAGTATGTGTGGAATTCATTCATTCTTTGCCCATTGGCAATTATCTCTATTTTCCCTGAGCAAGATGGAAGTCAGAAAGTATCAGCAGTAATATCTAGTACTCCAGCACCTGTCAAGTGCTCATCCCAGACCAGCCTCTACTGCAATGAGAATGCAATGTTCAATGCATTGTTGTGCAAAAATATTCTCTAAGTTAGAGCTTTGTATATCCTTAAATCCTTATGCCTTTCATTATAATTCTTAAATTTTGGCTCTTATATATTATTTATATAAGAAAGGGAATAGAAATTGTCCATGTATATACTGCAGGGCCAGGTTTTTATGCATTCCTGTGAAAAACATTAAGAAACTCATTAAATCATTGTCTACTTTGAATATTTGAGAGCAACTAAGATTTTGTTCATTGTGCTTGTGATGCTGAGTAGATATTTTGGTAAAACTGTAAGTGCCACGGAGTGATTTAGTGGGCACATCAATTACTATAAGTGTGCAAGTGATGACAAAGGTGTCAATGATGAGGAAGGCAGGGACAATGAAAGCCATGAAGTGGGTGGTGGCAAAGGATTTAGGAAGGTATAGTCACCGTGGCACTTGATGTATAGGTTGGACTCTGGTTCATCACAGGGTGAAAATTATGATGGTGCATTTTTGTTATATTGAGTTTCCTGAATAACAGTAATTAGTAATAATACTAATCTTAACCATCTTAACAGAAGTTAAGATAGAAAATTACATTTTGTAGTACTGCAGCTTACCAAAGAAGACTTGGCAACTTTTTTGGCACCATATGAAATAGGAGAGTGTAAAACAAAGACATGAGGAATATCAATTGGAATGGCTTATCAAAAAGCACATATATTTGCACCAGGTTGTACTAGTGCTTGAAGGTAGGTATGTTTCTCCAAATTATTTTGTACCTAGTGGAGTAGTAAAGACATGAATTTTCAGTTTGTTTTTTACCTTTTCTATTGATTTGGTCACCCACTAAGGGCTACATAATTGATTTCTGAGATATGGATTAATCAGAGTTCCACTGTTGAAGAATTGAGAAGTTCAATTAAAGGTCGTTGATAAAAGATTTAAAAATAGAATGATAGAAAACATAACTTTTCACTTTTTGTGACTGGCTAATCTCACTTAACAGAATGTCCTCCAGGTCCATCCATTTTACTATAAATGACATAGTTCTGTTCTTTATTGCTGAGTAGAATTCCATTGTGTGCATATGCCATAATTTTGTGATCCATTCATTTGTTGGTAGATCTCTGGGTTGCTTCCACAATTTGACTATTATGAATTGTGCCGCTATACGATGATGGATATGCATGTGTTACTATGATATTCTGATTTTGGTTCCCTTGGAAATGTGTCCAGGAGTGGTATAGCTGGATAATATGGAGGATCCATTTCCAGTTTTCTGAGGAATCTCCACACTGATATCCATAGAGGTTCACTAATTTGCAGTCCTCTTTAGATAATGAAGAAACTCCAGTGGCATAAGGGAGGTAGTCTTGGGGAGGGTGGAAGAGAATTAATGAAAGAGACACTTCCACTGACTTTATGTACCTATCTGAGAATACCAATGCCAATTCCAATATCTTGTATGGGGAGTAGGGAGGGAGCCGGGGAAAGCTCACCAAGTGCTGTGTGCATGTGTGCCACGATCACTGTGAACTACATTATGAGCTAAGAATATAATGTACCAGTAAAAGTATTTAAAAAAATTGAATGATAAACATTTAAAATATTTAGATTTTAATATTTTTAGACTTACAGAAGCATTGTGAAGACAGAACACGATTTCCATATATCGTCTACTCAGCTTCCCCTTATGTCAACTATGAAGTATTTATCATGACTAGCATGCTAACATTTATGAAATAATATTATCTAAATTATAGATTTCTCTCATTTAATGTATTCAGTTAATGTCTTACATCAGTATCCAATACTATCTAATTAGCCAATATCTTGCAATAGTGTTCTATTGTTCAAATAGTTCTAGTTTTGGTAATTGAGAGCATTTTCAGTTAGATTTGTCTGTCCACATGGCATGTCTCCTCCATTTTCCTTAAGAAATATCTTATTATATAACAACATAAGGTGCTCCAAATTCATTTTGTATTTTTGTAACTCCAGTCCTAGAATTAGATATTTCTCTAAAAAATTCTTTTAATTGGAGAATAATATACAGTAACCAATGTCTGGTTTCCAGTAGTGCACATTGCTACTGAAGTGTCACGGATTCTAGACATTTTCAAGGAAGAAACCTAGGAAATGTATGTATATGGAGCCAAATTTATATTTATTTTGATATCTGCTTATACACATGTTAAAATAAACATCAATTCATACAGAAAACTCTGATTGCAAAATAGCATTCTTCAACTTAACTATTTTCATTAACAATGAGAAATCTGGCTCTCATTATTTATTATTTATTTATTTGTTCAACCCCAGCATATGTACTGAGTCATTTCAAAATCACTAACTCATGCAAAGTGGGGTGGCATATGCCTGTCTCAGTATTTGAGAGGCTGAGACAAGAGGATTACAGATTTGAGACCAGATTTAGCAATTTAGTAAGACTCTCAGAAACTAAGTCAAACTTTGTTTCGAAAAAAATTAAAAGGGCTTTAGGTGCAGCTCAGAGGCAGAATATCCCTGGGTTTAATCCATGGTACCAAAAAAAAAAAAAAAAAACAGATAAAAGAAACTAGTTTATACTCTTATGAATTATAAATTTAAAAACTATAGTACAGGATTTATGCCTAATTCCTAGATTTATCCTTAGATTATCCAGCCAAAGCAATATTTTCCAATTACCTAGGTCAGCTATTGTCCTCTTATCCTCCTTTATCATCTTTATCATAGATTTTATGCTTATATAAGAAATGCATGAATGTAGCCAAGCATGGTGGCACATGATGTAATCCCAGCATTTGGGAGGCTGAGACCGGAGGATTCGGGTTCACTGCCAGCCTCAGCTATTAGTAAGGCCCTCCACAACTTAGTGAGACCCTGTTTCAAAAGAAAGAATAAAAAATCGGGCTAGAGATGTAGCTCTAAGGTAAAATGCCTCTGGGTTCAATCCCCAGTACCCCCCCCCCACACAAAATGCATGCATAAAAATATATATATGGAAGCTGGGCGTGGTGGCGCACGCTTGTAATCCCAGCATTCGGGAGGCTGAGACCAGAGGATCCGGGTTGACCACCAGCCTCAGCTACCTAGTAAGGCACTCTGCAACTTAGTGAAACTCAGTTTCAAAATAAAGAATAAAAAATAGGGCTGGGGGTGTAGCTCGGAGGTAGAATGCCCCTGAGTTCAATCCCCAGTACTGCAAAAAAAAAAAAAAAAAAAAAAATTATAAATAATATATTTCCATTTCACAATTCAATTTTTCAGTTTTAGTATATAGGGATACTGTTGGTTCTCAACTGGAGCTTGTGTCATGCAAACTTACTAACTGATTAGTATTAGATGTTATTTTATATTTCTATAATGTTTTAGAGACAATAATATGTACATGGTTATAATATTTATTTCGCAGTTTTAGTCCTTTTATGAACAATATGTGTATATATCTCATTTCTTTCTCTTGCTTTATTGTATTGGCTAAAACTTCCATTGTGATTGATGAAGAATAATAATGGAGACTTTTTTAAATCTTTTTTTTTCTATTCTTAGAGGGAAAGCTTTTAAGGTCTCATAATGAAGTATCATGCTTCTGATATTTTCTTTGTACATGCCCTTTTTAGGTTCTGGAAGTTACTTGAAATCCTTATATTTCTGAAAAATTTAAGATAATACTGAACTATTGCTGCATCATTTGAGTTTTTCCTTGTTATTTTGAATTTGATCAGACTTGCAGTACTGAAAGGAATGTCATTTGGCAGCAAAGTATGTTTTTGGTTTGTTTTTTTTATATATAGCTGGTTTTGATAATTTCAGCAGTGTTTTCACTTCTTTTATATAGTTAGTTTTAATTAACTCATATTTTGAATGATGATTTTTATGTCTACTCATAAAGTACTTTTATATCTGCCTGAGTTCAGCATTTTGGCAGAATCTGTACCTGAGTAATTTTGACATTCAAGTAAATTGAACTTCTAAAACAAGTTGGGGAGTATTCTTTATATTTTATTTTCTGGAAGTGTAGTAGAATTGATATTATTTCTTCCTTCAAAGTTTGGTAGAACTTATTAGTGAAATCATCTAAGAATGGAATTTTAACAAATATAATATTAATCAACTAATTTTATTCTTCCTAATTGAGTTTCGGTAGCTTGTGTCCTTCAAAGACTTTCATCCATTTCAACTAAATTTTTCAATTTATGAGTGCAAAGTTGTTCTTCATTTCCTTTTATTATACCTTTAATTCATGTGGTGTTACAAATGATGTCTCCTCATTATTTTCTGATTTGAAAATTTTAACTTCCTTTTTCCTTTGCACCTGGTTAGCAAAGTATCAAATTGATTATTCAAAGAAGAGGCTTTCCTATTTTTTTCTTCTAAATTCAACTTAGACTCAAAATGTAAGATTACTAGCAGATAGATAGATAAAGGAAACATTTTATATATATTTTTATATATATATAATATATTTTATATATTATATAATATATAAATATTAAAATATATAATATATAGTAATGTAAATATAAAATGTATATATATTATATATATTATATATATATGTGTGTGTGTGTGTATGTGTGTATGTGTATACATACATACATAATAGTCATACTGCCAAATCCTACATCAGAATCTTCTTAAAGTTCCTGTTAATTCTCTTTATGAATAAGGGACACATTCATCTGTTTATTTGTATGTCTGGTGATTATGGTTTAAAATTGGGCATTTTATATATTTTGTTAGTTTGTCCCAGTGGGCCATAATCTTACTTATATTAATAGTTAAAATTTTGTTGCACAATTACTATTGATCTTGTTTCAGGTTGACTGCACAAATATATCCTGTACATAATAGTGTAATTTCTGGGATATAATATAGTATCTTCAAGATTCATATGTTGCATTATTGTTCTCAATTTTGACTAATGCTTATCTGCCTCACATAAGGTTAGCATTTTTGTCTTTTCTTTTCCAAACTAAGAGCGGTTGTTCAGACTTATCTAACGACTAGAGAATGGTTCTACTGGTTTATTGTATTTTGTTTGTTTTGTATGTGTATGTGTGTGTGTGTGTGTGTGTGTATTTGTGTGTGTGTCTTGTTTGTGTTGACTGGATCACTACTGCTCCTTACTCCTTTTTTTTTTTTTT
>PVLC010000118.1:271824-309752 GCA_004027655.1 Graphiurus murinus | reverse complement strand
CCATTGTGGTCTTGGTGTGAGCCCTTCTCCTGGTTCACAGACAGCTACCTGCTCGGGGGATCTTCACTCTCACAGTGGGGAAAGAGCTCTGATCTTTCTTCTGCTTTAAGGGAGAGGGAGAGGGAGAAGAAGAAAAGAGAAGCAGGAAGAGAGAGGAAGAAGAGGAGGAGGAAGAGGAAGAGGAGGAGGAGGAAGAGGAGGAGAAAAGCAAGGGTGGGAGAGGGAGAGGGAAAGAGAAAGAGAGGGGGGAATAATAAGAAGAGGAGAAAAGACAAGGTGGGAGAAAGAGAGAGAGAGAGAGGAATAAGGAGAGGTGGTGCATTCTTGTAATCCCAGCATTTGAGAGGCTGTATCTGTAGGATAGGGTTTTTTCCCAGCCTCATCTACCCAGTGAGGCTCTCCGCAAATTCTTGAGTCCGTGATTCAAAATAAAGAATAAAAAAATAGGGTTGACGATGTAGCTCGGAGCTAGAATGCCAGAGTTCAATCTCCAGTACTGAAAAAAAAAAGGTGGAAAAGAGAGGGGGGGAGAGGAGGGAGAAAGAAGGAGAAGAGGAGGAGGAGAAAAGAGATGGTGGGAGAAAGAGAGAGACAGAGGAAGAAGAAGAGAAGAGAAGAGGTGGGACACACTTGTAATCCCAGCATTTGGGTGGCTGTACCCGTAGGATCCAGGTTCTTGTCCAGCCTCAGCTACCTGGTGATGCTCTCCACAACTTCTTGAGTCCATGTTTCAAAATAAAGAATAAAAAAATAGAGTTGGTAGACCCAAGGTAGAATGTCCTTGATTTCAATCTCCAGTGCTTCAAAAATTGGGGGGGAGGAAAGAGGGAGAGAGGGGGCGGAGAGAGAGAGGACAGGAGAGGAGAGGGAAGAAGAAATAGGAGAAAAGAGAAGGTGGGATCGAGAGAGAAAATAAGAGAAAGTGAGGAGGAGGAGGGGGAAGAAGGAGGGAGGAGGAGGAGGAGGAGGAGGAGGAGGAGGAGGAGGAGGAGGAGATCCTCCATACTATTTTCCAAAGTAGTTGCACTAATTTGCAATCCCACCAACAATGTATTATGGTTCCCACTTCTCCACACCCTTGCCAGCATTTGTTGTTGTCCATGTTTTTTATGATTGTCATTCTGATTGAAGTTAGTGAAATCTCAAGGTAGTTTTGATTTTTATCTCTGACTGTTAATGATGTAGAACATTTCCTCATACATTTATTTGCCATTTGTATTTCTTCTTTTGTGAAGTGTCTATTTAGATCCTTTGCCCATTTTTGGTTGGGTTATTTGTTTTCTTAGCTGTGAGTTTCTTGAGTTCTCTGTATATCTTAGATATTAGACCTTTATCAGAAGAGTAGCTCGCAAAAAATTTCTCCCACTGTGTGCTCTTTGTTGAGGTTCTTGATATTTTCCTTTGCTGCACAGAAGCTCTTTAGTTTAATGCAATCCCATGTATTGATCTTCCTTTGAGTTGCTTGTGTTTTGAGGGTCTTGTTGATAAAGTTTTTACCTGTGCCTATGTGTTTAAGTGTTGGTCCTATGCCCTTTTCCAGTAGCTGCAAAGTCTCCGATCTGACTTCCAGGTCTTTGATCCACCTTGAGTTGACTCTTGTGCAGGGTGAGAAAGTGGGGTTTATTTCCATTTTCCTGCATATGGTTAGCCAGTTTTGCCAACACCATTTGTTAAAGAGGCTATCTTTCTTCCAGTGTATATTTTTGGCTTCTTTGTCAAAAATCAGTTGACTGTAAGCCTGTGGGTCTGTTTCTGAGTCTTCTATTCTGCTCCATTGGTCTATGTGTCTGTTTTTGTGCAAATACCATGCTGTTTTTATTACTGTAGCTTTGTAGTAAAGTTTGAAGTGAAGTACTGCGATACCTCCTGTGTGGTTCTTGTTGCTAAGGACTACTTTGGCTATCCTGGGCTTTTTGTTGTTCCAAATGAATTTAATGACTGATTTTTCTATGTCTTTGAAGAGTGACCTTGGTAATTTCATGGGTATTGCATTGAATCTGTAGATAATTTTTGGGAGGATGGCCATTTTGATGATATTTATTCTGCCTATCCACAAGCATGGAAGATTTTTCCATCTTCTAAGGTCTTCATCAATTTCTTTTTTCAACTTTTTATAGTTTTCCTTATACAGGTCTTTTACCTCTTTGGTTAGGTTTACCCCTAAGTATTTTATTTTTCCGGGTCCTATTGTGAGTAGAATTGTTTTCTGAATTTCTATTTCAGTGGATTTATGGTTGGCATACAGGAAAGCTTCTGATTTTTTAAGATTGATTTTGTATCCAGACACTGCTGAATTTGTTGATCAATTCTATAAGTTTTTTTGTTGACTTTGTTGGATCTTCTAAGTATAGTATCATGTCATATGCTAAAAGGGATAGTATTGCAAATTAGTGCAACCACTTTGGAAAACAGTATGAAGGATCCTAAGACAAATGAGAATGAACCTACCATATGATCCAGCAATACCACTTCTGGGTATCTACCGAAAAGAATGGAAACCAAACTATCAGACTGACGCATGTGTATCTATGTTTATAGCTGCACAATTCACAATTGCCAAACTATGGAAACAGCCAAGATGTCCATCAGCAGATGAATGGATTACAAACTATGGGATATGTACACAATGGAATATTACTCATCCATAAAGAACAAAATCATGTTATTTTCAGGGAAATGGATGAAACTGGAAAACATTATGTTAAGTGATATTAGTCAATCATAAAGAGTTAAAAAGCTTATGTTCTCCCTGATATGCAGATGCTAGGGAGAAGAAGGGGCATAAGAGGGTCTCCAGATGAAAAAGGAGAAACCCTAGATGAACAAAAAAGTGAGAGAGAGAGAGAGAGAGAGAGAGAGAGAGGAAGAAGAAAAAGAGGAGGAGGAGGAGGAGGAGGAGAAAAAGAAGAGGAGGAGGAGGAGGAGGAGGAGAAAAAGAAGAGGAGGAGGAGGAGGAGGAGGAGAAAAGAGAAGGTGGGAGAGAGAGAGAGAGAGAGAGAGAGAGAGAGAGAAAGAGAGAGAGAGAGAGAGAGAGAGAGAGAGAGAGAGAAAGAGAGAGAGAGAGAGAGAGAGATGTGAGGCATGGATGGTCCCATAATGCCCTTGAAAGGACCGAAAGATGGCCCACTAGACCCTACCTCTTAAGGGTCCACAGCACCTCCCACTAAGGCCACCCTAAAGACCCAGCCTTTTTATATGCACCTTTAGGGTGCACTGCCCCTATCCAGCTCACAGTGTGGAGGAAGGCAGTTGAAAATGAGCTAACAGCAAACAAACTAAATAATTCAATGTTTAACATCTCACCATGAGGCAAGAAAAATAAGCAGAACATAGGTGAAAACCGACACCCAGGAGAAACAGAGGACCAATTTCAAAGCGATGCAAAAGTTATTTCAAACTATTAAAGCCCTATATGAAGATGATACATTATACTGAAAGAACCAGCACCGTGAACAAAAGAACAGCTGGATTTGAAAAAAAAAGTACATTAAAAAAAAAAGTACATGAAAAAATAAAATATGTAGCTAATGAGGCACAACTAAATTGAAAATTAGTAAAATTTATTAGAGAGGTGGGAAAAAATACCTGATTGCTAGGGATAAAGTGGTATAAAATGAGAGATTGTGTTACACAAAAATATCTAGGAAAAAAACAGTATTTTATAACAACAATTTCTATGTAACAAATCCAAATAAGCTGTTACAAAACATAATAGACTCCTAATAGTTTTTCACATAGAAGGGAGTTACAGAAAATCAATGCTTTATAGTAGCAAAACAATCAATGAGGCAAACTAACGTTTAAGAAGTATAGTTTAGTTCTGGATTATTAAAACTCTAGAAATAGATAGTGGTGACAGTCGCGCAGCAATGTAAGTAAACTTAATGCCACCAAACAATACACTTGAAAATGGCTAAAATGGTCAAGATTGTGTTATATATATTTTACCACATTAAAATTAAAATTTAGCCAGGTGTAGTAGTACACACCTAATCCAGGTACTTGGGAGACTAAGACAAGAGGATTTCTGTGTGTGTGTGTGTGTGTGTATGTGTGTGTGTCCACATGCATGTATGTGTGTTTCTGGGGATTGAACCCAGAAGCATTCTACTACCAAGCTACACACCCTTTTTCATGTATTTATTTAATTTTATTTTGAAACGAAGCCCTAAGTTGCTGAGGGTTTTGCTATTTTGCCAAAGCTGGCTTCAAACAACACTTAGAGAGCTCCTCAGCAATTTAGCAGAACCTAGCCTCAAAAAATAAATAAAAGAGAGAAATAAAAGGGGATGAGGGTGTAGCTCAGAGGTAGAATGTCCCTGGGTTCACTCCCCAGTATTAAGTAATGAAAAAATTAGAATTTATATGCTATGAAAACAATACCTCAAAAACACTGAATAATAAAACATCCACGAGCTTTACAAATAAAGTTATAAACCTCTGAAATAAACAAATGAGAATACAAGTGCAAAATTAAATTGTGCTCATAAATGGGAGAATTCAATATCTCATACCAATTTTCTTCATGATAACATATAAATTAAATGTAACCCTAATAATCATCTCAGGAGTGTTTGACAATGATGCTGAGATATTTTTCATAAAATCCCATCGAAGAACAAGTTATTAAGAGTTGTGAAGTCAATTTTGAAGCTGATGCAAGTGGACAATTTATCTCATAGAATATCAAGCCTCACCTAAAGTTGTCATCGTGCAAAGGCTGCATGAGGATCCTTTGTGGAGAGTGTGATAATTGAAAGAAGAGGAGACTAAGTTTAGAAACTCTTAGACATACTCCAGTGCTACAAAAACAAAAATGAAATATAGTTATGTGGTTAGAAGGTTATTGGGGAAGGTCATTTATTTATGGATTTGGAGGATACATGAAAACAGAGTCTTGGGTCTGCCTCCGTCTTGAAAATTATTAAAAGATAAGAAGACCTATAATTGCCCCTTATAGAAGGGTTTGTGAAGTGGGAAGCGAGGAACATTCTGCATTTCTGCCAATCAACATTCGTAAACCTGCAGATCCACTGGACCTAGATGTCTTGGATCCTAGCTGAGCTCAGTCATCATGAAGGTATTTCTCACAAGACTAAATGTCAAGATCAAGTGTCCCAGGTGGGACCCCTGGGGATGTGGATGCCATTTCCTGCAGAGGAGCTAAAGTAGGAGCAGGTAGCAAGACATCCAGAAAGACCAGTGTCCGCGATACCATAGGTGGCAGTGTCACAGTCTCCCAAGGACCTCCAAAGGACACATATGCGTATCCCAAAATTCATCTCATGAGGATAGTTACTACATCTTGTGCCCCTTTTGACCAATCAAGAAAATTTATAATAGAGGATAGTTAAATACTTGAATAAGCAAACAAGAGACAAACATACAAGTTGTTCCTTTTCCTCCTCTGATTTTACTTTTTTCTATCTTCTAGAAAGAAAAATGTGTGTGTGTGTGTGTGTGTGTGTGTGTGTGTGTGTGTGTGAGAGAGAGAGAGAGAGGGGGGGGGCAGGCTGATTCCATTCAAAGTGGAAAATTTAAGAGATTGGGATAGCTGTCAGCAGCTAGGGAAAAATCAAGGCACTTCTAACTTCATTGAGTTCCACCCCCTCTAATTAAGCTGCTTGCAAACATAATAATAAGGAGATACATAATTTCTCTCTTAGTATTTTTATTTGTGCATTGTAGTCTCACATCACAATGTAGCTGATAGTGACAAGGACATACATGCACACAGCACTTGGTGGGCTTTCCTGGCTCCCTCCCCACTCCCCACTTTCCCATGTAGGATTTTGAGGTTGGCATTGGTATTCTCACATGTGTACCTGTGTGAGAATTTCTCTTTTTGCAAGGGACACCTAACTTATAAAAATAAAACCAACAGCAATAAAAATCACCAAACCTTTTACAATGGCCACAAATCTAAAGGTAACCATTGACATTCTCACATGTTAACTATTGAAATTCTCACATGTTTACTTTTGGACTTTCTAATTTGAATATATATATACACAAATATATAAATATGTAAATATATATATATATACATATATATATATGTATATATATATATGTATATATATATATTTGGATACTGTGTTAGCTTTGAGTTGCTGTGCCAAAATGCCTGATGAGAACAACTTAGAGAAGGAAAAGTTAGCTGTGACTAGTTTTCAGGGTCTCAGTCTATGGTTGGCTGACTCCACTGCTCTTGGTTTAAAGTGATGCAGAACAGCATGGCAGAAAGGTATGCGAGAGGAGGACTGTTCAGCTCCTGCTAGCTGGGAAAGAGAGAAGAGAAGAGAAAACAGAGGAGAGGAGGAAGAGGAAGAAGAGGAGAATAAGAATAAGAAGGGAGGGAGGAGGAGGAGGAGGAGGAGGAGGAGAAGCCGCCATCACCGCCAGTAACAAGACATAGCCACAAGGGCACACTCCTAATTACCTTCCTCCAGCCACACCCCACCTGACTGCAGTTACCATCCAATAGAACATTCAAATCATTAAATCCATCCAATGGCTTAACCCACGGAAACTGTTACTACCCTCCCAATGCAATCACTTCCTAAAGCCCAACTCCAAACCTCGATGCATTGCATTTAATACGGGAGGGCATTCTAGATCCAAACCATAACAGATACATAAAAGAATACAGAATAATATATGAAGTAACAGTAAACCAACTAAAGCCAGGTAGGATGGGGCATTCCTGAATTCCCAGTTCTGGGGAGGCTAAGATAAGAGGATCCTAGGGTTTGAAGCCAGCCTCAGAAACTCAGGGATGAAACTCTGTTTCAAAATAAAAAACAAACAAACAGAAAGCAAAATAAAAAAGGATTGGGTGTATAAGCTTGGAGGTAGAATGCCCCTGGGTTCAATCTTCCTTCATCCTTCCCCACCTCTACAAAATAAATAAATAAGCACCAACCGAAATTTCAAGTTCCAATGAAAGGTCTTTCTAAAGAAGATTTTGCTAATCCCTAAGTATATGAATGGCAGTTTTTTTCTCTACATCATTGTATCCATATACTGACACTCCAAATTTATGACTTTAGTCCACACTTTTCATTCTAGTTTCATATACTGAGTAGTCTATGAGATGCATGCAGGGAACAATCTCACACTTGAAGTGCCTCAAATTTAACCCCCAGCTTTTCCCTGAAACATATTTTCCTGTGTTTTTCTCCTTTCATCATATGAAGCCATTACAACAACACTGAGGAAATGTAAAAACCACAGGCATTGTCCTGTCTTTTTCTCTTCCACACTTGAGTACATAAGCAAGTCCTAACTATTTTATCTCTCTATAAAATATCCACCGTGGTCTGTGCATTTCTCTTACTGCCACAGCGATTGTTTGATGATCATTCTTCAAGGACTAGCATAATAGCTCCCTACATGTTGTGCGATTTCTTTCCCACTTTAGGCAATAGTATTTAAGATGTTACTCTGTGATAAAAATCCTTTAGTGACTCCTTATTGTGTTTATTATGATAGCATAAGCGATAAAGTCCCCTGATAGGCCTGCTTATATTTCCATGGCTATCTTTGGCCTCTCTCCTCTTTGATTTCTATATTCTAATTTTTTAATGCACTTTTATTGGTGTGTTGTATACATCATATTGAGCTTTAATGTGATAGAAACATACATGTGCCTAGCACCTGATATTTTCTTCTGGATCCCACCCCACTTCCTCCGTCCTGTTCATAATATTAAAATTGGTATTGAGAGCTTCACAAATGTACGTAGGATTGTTTGAACTGCCTCCATCAAGCCTTCCCATTCCCCTCTCTACCTATGTTCCTCAATCCCCACCCACTATTCTACTTTTCTCCCCTCCTTTATCTGAAGTCTCTTCTGTTTTCCAGTTTCTCTTCCACTTAAGAAAACATAGGACCCTTCACTTAGTGTAACTGACTTATCTCACTTAGCATAATAATCTCTAGTTCCACCCTTTTTTCCTGCAAATGACATAATTTTGTTCTTTATAGCTGAGTAAAATTCCATCCTAGGTGTCTATCATGGTTTTATAACCCATTCATCTGTTGAGGGATGCCTAGGCTGGTTCCATAGTTTGGCTATTGTGAATTGGTCTGCTATTAACATGGTACACAGGTATCATTATGATATTCTGATTCAATTCCTTTGTAAAAATACCCAAGAGTTGTATAGCTGGAACATATGATTGTTTCATTATATATAGATATATATTATATATGTATAACATATATTTATAGTATATATAATATATATACTTTTAATGTTGCATTGTAGTCTCACATCACAATGTAGTTCCTCTTTCCTTCCTCTTCCCTACATGTTGTGTGATTTCTTATCATACATGATACTGAGATTGTCATTAATAATTTTACATATGGACAGAATGTCAGTGGAAGTGTTTCCAATTCTTGAACATTAATACATTAGCCTAGTACATTAATACATTTACTACATTTACCATTATTTCCACGTATCTTCTTTTTCTTTTTCATGGTTGTGTCTATAAGCTTTTATGTCTGAACACAACCTCCTTACCATCTCACTAGCACAATTACCTACTACTGGAGAATACATTACTTAGTGTTTTTAGGCTCACTAGCATACCCTCTAATTTCTATGCTACACAGTTTAATTTTTCTTAGCATTTAGTGTCAATGGCTATCACTATTGTCTATTCAGGTTAGAAGTCTTGTGGTTGTTCTTATGCTACCGCCAACCTCCTCTGGTCCCTAGTATCTAGCTGAGTCATCAAGCAAGACCTATGGAATCTCTTTCTCTCAGACCCCACTCTTGCTGTCATACCAGTGACACTCAATTATTTTTACAATTCCCTTCCAAAAGCTTGCTTTTAGTCTTACTAGATAAATCATCATACAAGTTCACTAAGCTTTTCACTACGTTTCAGTAGAATGATTTTTTTCCAAAGTCAAACTATGATGACTGACTTCCCCCCACATCGCTTACGACCCACGTATCCACAATGCCTCTCCCAAACCGTAAAGATAAAATAAAAATAACATAGCAGGGTATGGCGGTGCATGTCTGTCTTCCCAGTTCTTAGGAAGTGAGACAGGAGGATCACAGGTTTGAGGTCAACCTCAACAATTTAGTGAGTCCTTCAGCAATTTAGTGAGACCGTGTTTCAAAATAAAGAATAAAAAGTAGGACTTGAGGGCGGCGGCATGGAGCTCAGAAGTAGAATGCCGCTAGGTTCAATCCCCAACACAATTAATAAATCTCTTAATATGGTGCTTAATGGCCTTTATGATGTCGGTTCTGTATAAATTAAATAATTACAAGTTAAGGTCTCATTGTTCATTTCATTGTTGCTTAGTCATGTTAAAGTTCTTGCAACACCCTGTTTTTCTTGGAGTCTTTGCACCTTTACTTTGAAATAGCCTACTTTCTCTGTAATATCTATTAACACTTTAGATCTCAGCGTCTCACACACTTTCAGAAAACTTTTTTGCTATCTGAAGCCCCAGAAGAAGATTCTTGTAAGTCCAGACGGTCATTTTAAAATAGTCCAAAAAAAAAAAAAAAAAGAAGAAGAAGAAAAAACTAAGCAGCATTGTTCTTTGTAACTCAAAGGAAACTAGAGAAAGGAGACTTCATTTTTAAATTCCGTTAAGGAAGGGCCATGACTCGTCTGGTCTGTACATTTGCCTGTCGTATTATTCCTTCACTGCATAGAATGGTGTTCTCATCTTGGTACTGACTTGATCTAAGCTTTTCCCAAGGTCAAGGTGACCTTCAGCTCATTCATCTAGTGTCTATGAACAGGCTTTGGAGGAAAAAGACATGGCTGCGATGTTAGTGTGATGAATGTAATGAAAGCAATCTGTGAATTAAAATGTAACTGCTATGATTCTTAGTTCCCATTTATTGTGCAGAAGGTTGAAAAAGTCATGATAAATTAACATTTCAAAATCCTGATCACCAAATCTCTTTCATTTCACTAAAGCCACAGACTAGCCAAACGCAAAATCAAAATATTTTACTCCAATCTACACATGATTCTGTGTGTGTGTGTGTGTGTGTGTGTGTGTGTGTGTGTGTGTGTGAAAGAGAGAGATAATGGGGATTGAACCCAGGAGTATTCTACCTATGAGCTACACCAGCAGCCCTATTTTTATTTGAAAACAGGGTCTCACTCAATCTAAAAGTCTCACAGTGAACGTGTAAATTCAGATTTTACCTGCTTCTGTGTGTGTGTGTGTGTGTGTGTGTGTGTGTGTGTGTGTATTATTGAAGATTGAACCTAGGGGCATTCTACCTCTGAGCTACTCTCC
Source organism: Graphiurus murinus (assembly GCA_004027655.1). Taxonomy (NCBI): domain Eukaryota; kingdom Metazoa; phylum Chordata; class Mammalia; order Rodentia; family Gliridae; genus Graphiurus; species Graphiurus murinus. The sequence goes on along the minus strand of PVLC010000118.1, from coordinate 299,462 downwards.
AGCACTACTTTATTTTTATTTTGAAATAGGGTCTCACTAAGTTGTGAAGGGACTAAGTTGCCAAGGCTGGCATCGAACCTGAGGTCCTCCTGTCTTAGCTTCCCAAGTAACTGGTATTACAAGCATGCACCACCACCCCGGCTGTCTGGGCATTTTCAGTTTCATAATTCTCCATCTCCAGGGCAATCAGATAATGTCACCCCTCTCTTCTGTCATGCACTTTATTTGCACTTTATTTACATAGTCAATTTCCTCCTCGAATTCTCTATCGTATGCTAGTGATTTATTTTCTTCTTTCTCTAATTAACCTCCTGATAAACTGCAAGTCTCTAGTAGTTTTTTAGCTTACAGACACTCCACTTAGCTGGCTACTACATAGTCTGCATTACTGCCAACTACTGATGGTCCTCCCTCCTCCTTTCTCTCCTCCGCCTTTTTAAAGTAATGGAGGAGACAAAGTGCTTAGTCAGCCTGTTAAACTGGGACATCAATTTTTTGGTGGTCAATAATGAAACAGACTGACTTTGCAAAAAAAGAAAAACTGTAAGAAAAAGCTATGCTAAACCTTGCCTAACTGAATTCTTTCATATCATTTTCTTGAAGGAGAATAGAGCAACATTGATATTTGTGTGTGTGTGTGTGTGTGTGTGTGTGTGTGTGTGTGTGTGTGTGATGTTAGGGATTGCACCCAAGACTTCATATATAGTAGCCAAGTTCTATGCCACTAAGCCTCCATTTCAATTATAGGTGGCAGAATTGTCATATAAATTATGTAATAGGGGTTACAGGTATGTGTCACCAGGCCCCATGGCAAATAGATTTTTAAGCAACTTGTCCAATGTAGCTCAGCTAATTGGTATCCTATCTGGGATTCAAACCAAGGATATCTGCCTGAAGTGTTCTTAATGCACATTATACAAAGGCCTCTTAACCATTAAGTCACACAAACCAGCATCTACCTTCCAGAATCTACTTTGTTACATGACACTCTCTTGAATGGAGCCCAAATACCATTATTTCTTGCCTGGATACCTGAGTGAATCCTTGGAAAATTCCTATCTCTTCTTTACAAACACAAACCTCATTATTCTGTTGCTTTGTTTAAAACCCATGAATATCTTCCAGTTGTCCTTAGGATAAATCCTAATATCATTAATAAGTCTATACCATCTGGTATCTGCCTCCAGCTTAAATTTCCAATCTCATCCTGTGCCCTTCCCCCATTACTACATAAATATCAGAGCTCCAAAGCAAACCTCAGTTGGCTGAATACGAAATTAATGAATATTTAGCATTATCCCCTATTTTCAAATAAGTTCAAAAGCTAGACCAATGTAAGCCAACAAGGCTGATTAGAAATAGGGTTCAGTATGGCCACAGTTGTAGATTTAATGCTTGTGAAGATGCATCATAGATAATAGACAAAACAGTTTGTGTCAGTCCTATAAATTAAATTTGACATATGTCACAAGAAGGGACACAGGAAACACACATTATTCACTATCTTGAGAGGTTATAAGCATATGAAGTTACATAGGATCATATAAGAACAATAGTCATCTTTTAGAATTTTTAAATTCTGTTTCATGCTTTTTTCTATTTAGAGTCCAGAGATTTTTTTTAAAAATTGTATGTGTGTGTGTGCACTAAAAAGATACAGAAATATTCAGCAAAGAATATTCTACTATAAATGGCAATTAGAATGCAATATCATTCTTTAAATGTCTCAATATAATTTAAGCTTATAACATTGTAAAAATAAAAAATTTTACTAGTGCCCAAGATATTGACCCTATAATTCATCTCTACAATAATTATTCTGCTCAAGTGTTAAAAAATAAATAAGTCCATGTTTTCCCCTAACCTTGGTTTTTCTTACAAATTTGTCATTTTTAAGTAGCTTATCATTAGTTCGTGACATTTAAACTATAGTGAGTTACACAATATATGTGTCAGAAATCAAAAAAGACTAACACAAAAAATATGGGCAGAGATTTGGCACAACTTAATCTCAAATGCACTGCTCAACGCAAAAGGGCCAAGAAGGTAGATGGAAAAGGTGGTACAGGCCTATAATCTCAGTTCTTGGGAGGCTAAAAGGATCACAGGTTTGAGGCCAGCAATGCATGGAAATTTACCTAGACTCTGTTTCAAATATAAAAATTAAAATAAGGCTGGAGGTGTAGTTCAGGTAGAATGCCCCTGGCTTTAAACCTCTGTACCACATGCACACAGAGGCACAAGAACTTTGGGAAGCAGTTTGGAAATGTACATTTTCTAGTTTAAGAGAAAGTTGTTAAAGGTAGACACAGAATGTCCCCGGAAGAGCTCATTTATGGATTTTCGGAGTTGCTCTGATTAAATCATGAGGGTTATAATCTCATTCGTAGATAAATTGATCATAATCCCAAATACCATAGTACTATATCATAATGGATTTACTGGGTAGTAACCTAGCCACTAGCCATGTAGGGTATGGCTGGAGAAGGTTGATCCCTGGAGGTGTGGCCTTGGGGATTATATATGGTCCTTGATCCCCTTTCTTGCTCCGTCTCCCCTCCATCCTGCATGATGTGAGGGCAGAGCTTTGCACTTGCTTGTGCTCTTGCACTCTCTCTTCACTTGCTACTTGCATGCACCGAGCTTCAGACCCCAGCCTCACACAGACTGAGCCCAGAATCTCCAAAAAACCATGAGCAAAACACTTCCTTTTCCTAAGTTGTGTAGCCAGTCATTTTGGATTATAGCAGTGAGAATGTTGACAAAGGCAAAAGCCTATTTAACCTTACCCAGCCTTGGGAACAATATTGATGGTAACGTTATTCCTAACAGGTAAAAAATGGAAGCAATCCAAATGCCCTTCAAAAGGTGAGTGGGTGCCGGGCGTGGTGGCGCACGCTTGTAATCCCAGCATTCGGGAGGCTGAGACCGGAGGATCCGGGTTCGAGGCCAGCCTCAGCTACCTAGTGAGGCACTCTGCAACTTAGTGAGACCCGGTTTCAAAATAAAGAATAAAAAATAGGGCTGGGGGTATAGCTCGGAGGTAAAATGCCCCTGAGTTCAATCCCCAGTACCGCAAAAAAAAAAAAAAAAAAAGGTGAGTGGGTAAGTGAATGGTGGTATATTCATAAAACTTAAATAGTACTCAAAATTTTAAAATGTGAAATGCTTATAGAAACAGCAATATGGATGCATCTCAAATAATTATACTGAGTGAAAGAAACCAGACAAAAATAGTCATATCATATGATTCCATCCATATGAAATTCTAGACAGTGCTCATTAAGCTACAGGGACCGAAAGCAAATTGTTGGTGGTTAGAGAATGGGTATGACTCTGAGGAGGAGGAAGAAAGGAGAAATTATAAAGGGCATGAGTAAACATTTTGGAGAAAGGGTATGTTAATTATCTTAATTTTGTCAATAGTTTCACACACACAAACACACATACACATATGCATATGGGAAAACTTAGCAAATTGTACAACTTAAATAGAGTATAGCACTAGTCAAAAAAGAACCAGATATATTGCTAGCACAGAATGAGGAGTACAGAAATACAGTTACATCACCTATAGTTAATTGATTCTCAACCAAGATGCTAATTTGATTCTGCAGGAAAAGGAAGAGTTGTTTTTTGTTTGTTTTTTTAGTAAATGATTTTAGAATACTAGATATCCATATATCAGAAGAACCCATTACCACTGACATTCTCTACACACTCACAAAAGCATTTGGAGATGGGTCATAGGCATATAGGCATACACATAACTGTTAGAATTGAACAGTTGAAAAGAAAAAAAGAAGAAAAGAGAAGTAGATGAGCATAGTGGTACATGCTTGTAATCCCAGTACTTCAGAGGCTGAGACAGGAGGATTACAGGTTCAAGGCCAACCCCAGCAATTTAGTGAGATGTTTTGCAACTCAGTGAGACCCTGTTTCAAAATAAAGAAACGGAATAGGTCTGGGGGTGTGGCTCAGAGGTAGACTATACCTGGGTTCAATCCTCAGTATCACAGAAGAAAAAGAAGAGAGGAGGAAAAGGAGGAAGATGAAGAGAAGGAGGAGGAGACAATGACAAAGGAAGGAAATAAAAGGAAAAGTGCTATTTTTTGCAAACTGGGGATGAGCAAAGAGTTGTTATATAAGACATAAAATATTATTTTAAGGAAGAAACTCTGATAAATTGGGCATATTAAGAATTAAATTCTCTGGTTATTAAGAAATAAAATGAAGAAAACAAATCATAACGCCAAAATACAGCAAAAGACCCTATTTAGGTAATACACGAACTACTAAAGGAAAACCAAACCAAACCAATTGAAAACAGATGAGAAGCATGAACAATTTTTAAAAAAGATAAATAAGCAAAAGCACATGGAAATATTTTCAACTCGGTTGGTTATCCCAGAAACAAAAATTAAAACCACAATTAAATATCCATTTATGTCCAGGAAAGCTACTGCAGTCCAAATGAGGAAGGATGCCCATTAATGAGGACGTGGAGTGACTTCAATGTTTATGCATTGCTGATTGGGACAAATAAAATTGTATCAACATCTGCAATACTTTAGCAGTTTCTCTGCAAGTTAACTAGCCACCTATCTTATGTTCAAATAATAATAGAGTCTCCATTAATGCTTTTACTCTTTGCCAAGCCTACGTATCTGTTTGCCATGGTATATATATATATATATATATATATATATATGGAGCTTCTACTGAGCTCCTGACACAGTGCTTAGAGATTGCTGAATGTAGGATCAGTCTAATGTGGTTTTGTAGAATTAAATGTACAGGGAACTGTAAGACATAATCTCTTTTAAAATGAGAGACATTTTTGATGATTCTCCAGGTCCTCTGATTTAATGCAATCAATCTGGATTTGACTGCTGAATCTAAGGATTTAGTTCTTGCTACACTTTATTTTGCTAAAAAAACTATTTTAGGCAGTTTAACATTTGCATTTGAAAAGAAGCAGTCAACACTCTAACCCTGAAGGAAACATTGGGTGATAATTTCAGAAAATATGGAAAAGCTAGCAAGGGAGAAATTTTGGCAAAAGACCAAAAAATAAACAAAAGGAGAGAGAGAGAGAGAGAGAGAGAGAGAGAGAGAGAGAGAGACTGACTGACTTTTGTTGTCTCTCTTACTCCCAAGTCTCTTTATACTTTCATAGCACCAGTTAGTTTTCAATACTTAAAACTAAATCCAAGCCGGGCGTGGTGGCGCAGGCTTGTAATCCCAGCATTCGGGAGGCTGAGACCAGAGGATCCGGGTTCGCGGCCAGCCTCAGCTACCTAGTGAGGCACTCCGCAACTTAGTGAGACTCGGTTTCAAAATAAAGAATAAAAAATTGGGCTGGGGGTGTAGCTCGAAGGTAGAAAGCCCCTGAGTTCAATCCCTAGTACCGCAAAAAAAAAAAAAAAAAAAAAAAACTAAATCCAGTGTAACGATTTGCCTTGAGGTCTTTCTTAAATTTGGAGAACTAAATCATCAACCTGTTGGGTAAGAAATTCATTCTTTCAGAAAGCTAGGCAAAAGGGCCAAGGCAATGTAATTAAAAATCTGCGAATAAATTTGCATGAGAATTTTAGGGTAGAATAAAAATGACAAAGAGTGAGCCAAGTATAGATGCTTTGATAAATGAGTAAGTATATATCCCTGTGAGAAGGGTGGGCTTTGAACATACACTTTATGCCAAATGGATCCAATTATTTCCAAAATGGATCCAAAATTTAAGTGTGAAAACAAGTGTCAAAGCTCTGGATGAGGTGAGAGATTCTGTTATAATGACATAGTCAGAAAAACCTTTCTAACTATGACTCATAACCCAGGAACAAAACAGAAAAGACTGATGTATTTGACTAAATTAATAAACAGGGAGGATGAAAAATTTTAAAGGCAATTTCAAACAAACAAAAGATGGATATAAGAAAAATGTATAGCAGGGCATGGTGGTGCACACCTGTAATCCCAGTACTTGGGAAGCTGAGACAGGAGGTTCACAGGTTCAAAAACAGCCTCAGCAAGTAGTGAGACTCTCAGCAACCTAGTGAGATCCTGTTTCAAAATAAAAATAAAAAATAGGGTTGGGGATGAAGCTCAGAGGTAGAATGTCCCTGGATGGTTCAATCCCTAGTAATACACACACACACACACACACACACACACACACACACACACACACACGTGAAAGAATTCCTGTTTAAGATGGGAATACATACAAGTTCAATGTCACTGTCTTATTATTTTTTTTTTTTTTTTTGGACAGAGGATTGAACTCGGGGCATTCTACCTCTGAGCTACACTCCCAGTCCTATTTTATTATTAGAGGTTTTTTTGAAACAAGGTCTTGCTAAGTTGATGAGGCCTCAAACCTGAGATTCTTCTGTCTCAGTCTCCCAAGTACCGGGATTTCAGGCATGCACCACCATGCCGGGCTAATGTCACTGTCTTTTCAGATGAGCTGTCGTGAATTAGTGAATTGGGCACTTTCATGCAATGCTGATATAAAAATATAGAACCCTCATGGAGGAAATTTTTGTCAACATATTTTTCCACATAATACACACATTTCTTGACATAGAAATCCCACATACAAGAGTTAATTTTATAGAGACATATACAGTTCCAAGTGTCCTCCTTTGCATATTCATTGAAAAAAAATCTAGCAGTGAAAAATTAAGAGAAAAACTACAAATACACTAATAAAGTGTTGACTTACTTTAAATTATAGTAATTTAAAAAATTTTAAATTTTAAAAATTATGTTTATCCATAATGATGTGTGGAAATGTCAAAAAATTTTAAAAAAGGGAAAAAAAAAGGGGAAAGAAACTGAACATGGAAAGAGGCCTAAGATAACTTAAATATAAAAACAGACTGAAGAACGGTGGTGGTGAGTCATTTTCTCATGTGTAAATAAGAAACCTATATTTATATTTTAATATACATATATAAAAGAAACTCTAGATGGATACAGAAGAAATCGAGAATGGCAGTTATATGGTTAAATATAGAGGATACAGAAATGGGAGCAAGTAGAGGCCAGAATACTTCATTTTATAATTGTTTTAAATCAAATGTATATGAATGAGAGACAGGCTGTCTTCGACTCACCAAGATACACCAGAGACTGCACCATCACGCTCTTAGAATGCTCCAACAGCTAGCGGCCCCTCTTCTTGACTCCTCCTGATGAAAACCTGGACCCTTAACCACTTGCACCAGGAGCCTGGGAAGCACCAGCTAACATCAGCCACACCTGCGCCACATCCTTGAATCTGAATCTTAGGGGAGCAGCACAAAGTTGCAGGGGCCAGAGAAAAACCATCACGGCAACAGAACTGCAGCCATGCCAAACCCAGCAGGGATGAGGCAACCCTTACGTGTTGACACAGCAGCAGCCGAGAGCCACAGCTCCCACACCAACATCATCATGGCTGGGGTTTACAATTTCAGGAGCTCAACCTTTATTCCTAGTCTCCATCCTGCCCAGTGCTCTTCCCATAGAAGAGATTCCATGTCTGTTAAAGCTAAGCAGTTAGTTGGATGTGATGGCATATGCCTACAATCCCAGCACTCAGAAGGCTGAGATAGGAGATCACAGGTTTGAGGCCAGCCTCAGCAGTTTAGCAAGGACCTGGGTAACTTAATGAGACCCTGTTTCAAAATAAAAAATAAAATATGGCTGGGGGTATAGCTCAGAGGAGATTAAATACCCCTGGGTTCAATCCTCACTTCCAAAAAATCAAAAGTCAAAAAAGATAAGCAGTTGATTTCATTACTATTGTGACTTACTTCCTTTCTTCTCTTCCTCCTCCTCTGTCACGGTGTCATTGCCACCACCGCCTCCTCCTCCTCCTCCTCCTCCTTCTCCCTCTCTCCTTCCTTCCTTCTTTCTCTCTTTTCGACTTCAAATTATTCAAGGCCAGGGACAGGTGATCATTGACACGAGGGTGGGTGATCATTGGTATAAGAACAGATGATCATTGAAGAAACTGATGAATTCTAGGACTTTAAGGTCAATATCAAGATTAGTATTTTTGTTCATTGGTAATTGTATAACATCAAAATAGCAAAGAGCTTCCAAATAGCTAAGCTGTGAGTTTGCATAAATTTCTTGTGTTAAGTTGATTTATTCATATTCTCAATCTCTAATCAAAGCACCCATTGAATACATTTTTTTAAGAAGTGAATATTCACAAGTCAATGATTCTTCTAAGTATAAAACAGCAGGGAAGTTGTTTCTAAAATATGGTTGTTCCTTGTTTTATTTTGTTTTGTAGTACTGGGGATTGAACCCCGGAGCATTCTATCCCTGGGCTATACCCCATCCCAATTTATCATTTTGAAATAGAGTATCACTAATTTGCTGAGGGCCTCACTAAATTGTTGAGTCTAGCTTTGAAACTGCAATCCTCCTGTCTCAGCCCCCCCATGTACTGGGATTACAGGCATGGGCCACAATACCCACTTAAAATATATTTAATAATTAAAACAAGTAAAGAAATGCTCAGAAGTCACTAATGTATCTTAAAATGTAAAAGTCTCTGTCACTCTGAACTACATTATGATGTGAGACTACAATGCATCAGTAAAACTTTAAAAATGTAGAAGTGTAAATTTTTTGCTACCTTATAACAATTTATTTTTATTAGTGTTTATGTTCTTTTAGAAGTATAAATATAAACTAACTCTAGTTTTACTGATCATTGCTATAATCCTTGGTTATCCATTTCTCTCACACAGTAAAGGAAAATGAGCATCTCTTTTATTAGTTAATCCTTCATTCACGTAAGCAAAAAAAAAAAAAAAAAAAAAAAGTACTCCCAAGAAAGTATTTTTAAAAATAAAAAGATTAATTTTTGCTCTATAACAAGACAGTAAAAACTTTCATGAAATTTTATAACCTCAGAAACTATGTTGACTATGATAATCTAAAATCTGCAGTATTAGGTAAATACATTTTTTAAATCCCACAATATTCAACTACTTAAACAACGTATTTTATATATCATTAATCACCTTCAACTAGCACACCACTGGGACATAAAAAGCAAGCGTGAAATCTACTTGATTAATTCATTAGAACATTACACGATTACATCTTTTTCCTCTTTTTTTTTTTTTTTTTCGCGGTACTGGGGATTGAACTCGGGGCATTCTACCTTCGAGCTATACCCCCAGTCCTATTTTTTATTCATTATTTTGAAACCGAGTCTCACTAAGTTGCGGAGGGCCTCACTAGGTAGCTGAGGCTGGCCTCGAACCCGGATCCTCCGGTCTCAGCCTCCCGAATGCTGGGATTACAAGCGTGCACCACCACGCCCGGCTACATCTTTTTCCTCTTGATGGAGATTGTTTACTCTGCATCTCCCCATTCCTTATTTTCCATTAAATACTCTCACGTCCTCACATCAGCAATACTGATTTGACAATTTGAACATTCCCATAAGAGCACACTGCATATCTCCTCCACACATGTTGCCTTTCTCCATAAAATCACATCGTATGCCACATTCCAAAGTCTCTAAAATCATACATTACACAGATATCATTTTAACTATCAAACTTCTTTTACTTTTTTTATATTTTGAAAAAATTTTAAGGTACTGGGGACTGAGTCCAGGGTTGTTCAACCCCCTAAGTGACTGATGACTGTTAATACAGCTCCAGTCCAAGATGGAAAGGCAAGGAAACTCTCGAGAGAAACAATGGTGAAAATCCAGTTCAAAGAGCTAAAGGCCGATACCCCAGGGGAGAGCAGATGTACTTTCTTCCGGAAGAACCATGAAGTATTGACAGCTTTCTCTTTCCTTCTATCCAGGTCCTGCACCTATCAGAACAGTGCTGCCCACATTCAGGGCGGGACTTCCCCTTCCACCTACTTTTATCCAGATCCTGGGCCTATCAGAACAGTGCTGCCCACATTCGGGGCGGGACTTCCCCTCCCATCTACCATTCCACATGCCAATTATCTCATCAACATTCCCAAAGTCACGTGATGTTGGGTATTTCCTGACCCAGTCAAATTGACAATCCAGATTAACTATCACAACCTCCAATAAGGCCAGCCTTTCAACACGTGGTCCTTGAGAGACAATCCAGACCTGAACTGTAGTTGAGGAATAGACCTGCAGTGGGACAAGATGGGCTCACTAATTGTTACAAGGACAATGAACTCCACAGGGAACTGGGGCACTGTGGTATTCCACAACAGACTTCTGTCTTTGGTTATGTGACTTTTGGAGAGAGCTTGAGGAAGCTGTGCTTTGCTCCAGGTTGGATAGAACACTACTAAGAAATGGAGGTAAATCGCTGAACGTGGTGGCGCATGCCTGTAGTACCTGCACTTGGGAGGCTGAGACAGGAGGATCGCAGGTTCGAGGACAGCATCAACCTAGTGAGACTGTGTTTCCAAATAAGAAATAAAATCAAGCTGAAGGTGTAGCTCAAAGGTAGAATGCCTCTGGGTTCCATCTCTAGTACCACAAAAAAAAAAAAAAAAAAAAAAAAAAAAAGAAATGTAGGTAATTCAGTGATTGGTTATCCTAGTAAATTTCATCTATGGATTGTGGAGGCCTGGCATGCCATTCTGCAAAACTAAATGTGAAAAATGAAATGAACTAAGTAGCAAACTTTATTATGGCTAATTTTACTTGTATCAAGAACTATAAAAGGGAATTGATAGGGGCTTTAATGTAAGTAAATGAGACCTCATCATGGTTATAAGAGGTTAGATATCTGCACTTGACTTAAAGCAAAATAAGTCTCATTAACAAAAACGATACCGTAAGAAACCAATGCATAAATTTAGCATGTCCCTGTTTAACATGCATCTCATTTTATATAAGATAATGAAAGAAAAGTGGAATGATAGTTGTCAAATATCCTCACCATGCTCAGGCTTCGGTTCTACCTCTAAACTTTAATTGAAAAAATTCCCTTGGGTTATCAACACTTCTTAGACATTATCACAGAGAGAAACCTTTCTGCTGCAGGAAAATGCCCTAGGTTTATTCTTATTACATAAAGTCAGATAAAAGTGACACATATTCAACCCCTAGCATTATCTGACATATCATTTTGCTGTGCATTAAGACAGTGAATTTTACCTTTTGCACTCTTTATGATGTGGTTTTTTTCTAGTCATTTTTGTTTTTCCCAATGCCCTTACTTTTTTTGTGGTAATAACATTCTCATACCGTGTTCTTCATTTCTGAGACAATTGTTTCAGGTTTATTTTTATTTCTTTCCTTTTTTATAGGTATGCCATATTTCATTTCATGTCTCTCTTTATTTCTATTTCTACCAAAGGGTTGGATTTCTGGCTCAAGCTTTTTTTCCCCTTCTTTCCTTCCCTCCGTCCCTCCCTCCTTTCCTTCCTTCCTTTTCTTCCTATGTGCTGGGAAAATTAAACTGAAAACCTTACCCTTGAGTCATATCCCCATTCTTAACATATTTATGTTAAGAATGGTTATTAACATAAACAAGGTTGGCATACTTTTTATCCAAATAACTGAGTATACTTTTTTGAACTACTTGTTTTTAGTTTACCAATTTATCAATTTAGCAGTCTCAAAGTTTTATGAGAAACTGCTTTAGACAGTTTTATTTTCTCTCAAAACCCAAGTCCAGTGTTTATAGTTATGCTAAAACACAAGTTCTTAATTCTGACAAAATTATAGACTATGAAAAGCCTCCCTCCTTGGGAAGAGTTAGCTTCTGCTTGATTCTCTTTAATATCTTTATATAACCTGGATGGAATCAGAGAAAATGATCAGGCATATGGTATAAACCATCAAAGTCAACTGAAATAATGGAGTTGGCTTTGAAAATGTTACTGCTATTTAAACACTGTAGATTTTATGTAATGTCGAGATGTTGAGATATAATCACATCTCATAATTTTGTTCTAGTTGTACATTGCCAATATTTTTGCATATAGCTAAATTATTAATGAGAAGATTCATTTTTACAAAGATGTTCTAATTTGTAGGGGGGGGGGTACTGGAGATTGGACCCAAAGGCATTCTACCTTTGAGCCACACCCCTAGTCTGATTTTATTTATTTGGGAACAGTATCTCACTAGGTTGGTGAGTCTTACTACTTTCTAAGGCTATCCTCAAAACTGTGATCCTCCTGTCTCAGCCTCCCAAGTACTGGGATTAAAGGTATACCACTATACCCGGCTCCTAATTATTTCCCTTATTGTAGCTCACACTGCACAATTTCTGAAGATAGATATAGCACTGCACCCTCAAAACAATACAAAATAAAGCAACAAACACTAACTTCTGTTTTCTTTTAACTTCTGGGTTTCTAAAAAATTCTCCCTATAGTTGAGGTTTTTGAGAGTAGCAAGCGTTTGTCTTCATTGTATTATTCCCCAGGTACTCCTCAGTCCATGGAAAAATAGTGGTGCCAGGTTCTCAAATGATGTCCAGGCTACCGATACAGAGTGGTCCTCTGTGAGCACTGGACTGCCTTCTCTCTCTGTACAATGGTAGAGGGTTTCTACCAAGGACTCTTTCATCTCACACTCAATTCCCTTCCCTTTTATATCGCTTGTAATTCCAATAAAATGAATTATTTCAATTCATTATTCTTTTTCTTATTTCTATGGCCTCTTATTCTATTTTCCTCCGTATGGCGCTACCCCACAACTGAATAGTAAAAGACAACAGCTCATTTCAACTTTGTCTTGGCTCCTCTTCTTCTCCCATGTCTAAATTCTGCTCATCCTTTAAAAGAACTCATCTTTCACAATCCTTTCCTCAAAGGAAGATTCCCCCGACCTCCTAATTGCGTATCAAGTGTTTCTCTGATAAATGTCTTCATTTGTCTAGGGGTAGTTAATTTGTTTTAAGTGTGTCCTGCTTCTTGCATTACAGGATTCATGGTGCTTGGGGTACACAATCTCTCTGGTCTTTTCACTGAATCTCACATTTTTCTATATTGAATAAGTGGATGCAGAGTCCTCTAAATATCTACACTATATTAGGATCAATAGCAATATTCTCACCCAATATACTATTAAACTTTTTCTCTACAGACTCAGGAGGACACATAAATGCACATTTTTTGTCCTGCTAGATTTTATTAATATACTTGCAGATATTAAATATTACAAAGGGAATTTGAATCATACCTTTTTCTTTGAGAAATCCAAAGGTGTGTAAATATTGTTGCAGATTTTACCTCAAATGTATGAATTTCTGAATAAAAATTTGTAGGCTTCTTCCATGAAGAAAATCAATAGAAAAATGAAGATTTTGATTTGCTGGTACTAGGACCTATCTTTCATTGTTATTTTAAAGGGAGCCTTCCTAGAACTTCAATGCATTAAAAAGAGGGGAACCAAGCAGTATCTTGTTACCTGGCCTCTGCCCTCCAAATGAAATGTATCCTGGACCATGATCAGAAGACAGGCTTTTCAACATCTCTCGAAGGAAAAAGCCTATTTCTCCAAAGAACTGCTCAGAGAAGCAGGGTTGTTATTGTCAATACTAGCATGCTTTATTTTGCCCAAAAAGAGAGATGTCCTAGTAACACTGCATTGCTTCCCCCAGCTCAGCTCTGTTATCTTCTCCCCGTTGATTCAGAAAGACATTTTTCTCAAGGTCAAATAACCAGAGTCCTCTTTTCTAAAAATCATGTTAGATATTATTATTCCCAATTTGAAGATGAAGAACCTAAGGATGAACCAGGTATGGTGGTGCACACCTGTATTCTTAGTACTTGGGAGGCTGAGAAAAGAAGATCATAGGTTTGAGGACAGTCTCAGCAATGTAGCAAGACTCAGCAACCTAGTAAGACCCTGTTTCAAAATAATATATAATAGAGCTTGGGGTATAGCTTGGATTTAGAATGCCCCTGGGTATCAATCCCCAGTATCAGAAAAGAAGAGAAAATTAGACTAAGGATGATGGTGATTATAAAAATTATCCAAGATAACTGGTAAGAGCCAAATCAAATCTATTTGATTTAAACCTTACCATAGTTAAAAAATGTATATAGAAAGCATTAGAGAAAACATCTAGAAATGACTGGAGGTCAAAGATGCTGTACTATTCTTATTGCTTGAAATAGTATGTCCAGCACACCTTACCACCAAGAGGAGATTCAGAGTGTTCCTCAATATTCAGGGAGATAGATGAGAACAAGGGGATTCATCTCCCTCCCCTCCAGTGTCAAATAATTGGAGAGACTTACCAACCATTAACGCCCACAGAATGTATTTAATCTTTTCCTAACAACCTGAGAACCAACACCCCTTAATATTAGCACTTGTTGAGAGATAAGCTTCCAAATGAAACCTTTTAATCCCTATCATGAAAAGCAGGTTAAATATGTAGGTCAGCCTTCAGCTTTTGTGTTTTTTTTTTTTTTTATTCCATGAGATTAATATTTCACTCCAGTTGCCACTTTACCTTATAGAATACTATGCCTCAGGATTCTTTAAAATATGTATATTTGCAAAAGGCATAGAATACAGTGCTTTTATGAGGGATATATTGAGTTCTTTGGTAAGACTGTGGAATGGATATTGTATGTGAGCTGCATATTGGGGAAAAAAAAACTATAATGGCTTACTTGAATCAATCACTCAGAAGAATGATGGAGTCCAAATACTTGGAAGATAGGTGAAATAGTGCTATCTCACTTTGCATTTCTTTTCCAGGATTAAGGCTGAGAGTCTAATGAACTATGTCTGTCTATCATTCTAATTTAAGACAGGATTGATTTCACCTGTACGTGCTGTGCATCTTGGTCCCCATTTACAAAGAGATTTAAAAATAGGTTAAGCCTAACAGGTCAAGTATTAGCAATGTGTATTTCTTTGTGTTCAGATAAGTTGTGTGCATATATTCATGGTTCATATTTTTTTAATTTTGAAGATACTTTGTTAAAATTAAATTACGTTAAATTGGGAATAGTAGAATTAAGTATATTTTAACATTCTTTGAATTAAATATTCATGGTATTTTTCCATCAAAGCCATAAAACTATTTCTAAGATCAAGTTTCCATAACTATGCACTAATGAGACTTTTTATGTTGACTGCTAGCATTGTTAAAAATAAAAATGATCAGAAGCAACATATAGTTAAATCCACTTGCCCTAGGGAATTTTTATAGTCACAGCCTGATATAACATATTCAGATTCTGTGGGAAAATCTTTTCCCTTTTATTTAAAGCACATTTTCATGCTGTAATGTGATGGAATGAGGGTTTTAAAGGTTATGATGATGTTTTTTCACAAATACTGTTATATTAGTTATTGCTGCATAAGAAATTACTCCCAAACCTAGCAGCTCAAAGCAAACAGTTATCATATTCTGTGTTCTGCGGGTAAGGAATGTGCGAGGTTTAGCAGGGAAGTTCTCACCTAGAATTTCTCATAAGATTCAAGGTCAACTGCTGGCCAGGGTCACTGTCATCTGCAGATTTGGCTGTGCCTAAAGCATCCCATCTAAGGAGTCTTCTTACATGCCTACAAGCTGGAGCCGACTGTCAGCAGGAGAACTCTGCTTCTGCTCACACTGACTTCCCCATAGGGCAGCTCAAAAATCCCCAAAACATAGCAGCTGGCTTCCCCTAAAGCAAAGGTCCAAGAGAGAAAAACAGAAACTCTTAACAATTTCCCCAGTCTCCTGCTTGTTTCACAGGTCAGCCGGATTCAATCGAGAGTGGGGTGAGAATCACTGAAGCTGACTACGACAACTGTACATCTTTGTAATTATTTAAAATCTCTCCCAGTAGCTGGGGGTGTAGCTCAGCGGTAGATCATGAGTCTTGCATGCAGGAGAAAGACCCTGGGTTCAATCCCCAACACCAAAACAATGAATTAATGAAACAAAATAAAAGCTTTCCCCAACACCCCCAAGTACACAGGGTTCAATCCCCAGTACCATAGTAAAAAATAAAAAATAAACATTACAAAGTAAAACTTCCCTCTTTAATGCTTAAAGTCTACTTTTTCAGTAACTTACTGAATTAAATTCATAATAAATAACAATCAATAATAATTAAATGTCCAAAATAATTAGCAATATTACATATAAAATATAATATCACTTAAATCATATCATAATATAACCAGATTGTTATAATATCAATAATTTGATTATAATATATATTATAAAATATAAGTATAAATAAAACATAAACATAAACACCATATTTATATATATAATAAACATAAGTGATAAATACTAAGCAACAAATATCTATGCTCACGTGTGGGACTAATTCAGTGTCCTATTCAAGATCTAAAGAACCCTTCTACCTTGCTTGGTATCCTTAGTTATGTAGGAGATGGGGCTAAGGAAGTATTTCTACTTACTGTCTTTACTGTGCTTAAGTAATAGTCAATTAAATTCCTTGACATTCTCTCAGAGCCCAATATTTAATATCTGGAAGTCCCTTTGGAGGATCTATTAGCTTGATACCTTCCTGGCTTCTATAGGATCTCAGTAAATACTTGTGAAACAAAAGAATGAAATAATGATTTATACTTGAATATGTGAATACATTACAGTTGAGCTAATTGAGGAAAGTTACCGGAGCTCAAAGGTCATGTGTCATTTAGGCAGAGGCGCCACAAGAGACTGTAGCATTGGCATAACAGTCTGAATCAAACTTGCTTGGGTTTCGTCTTTCCTTTGTTATTTTTGTATTCTATATATCATGCTGTGACCCAACTCAGCATTGTGGAGAGTCTTTGGCAATATCATAATAGTAGAAGAGTTTGTGGAAATGTCTTTGGCTGCTTACCTTTACATATAATTACTTTATCACTGGATACAACTCCATTTTCCATGCATAAAAAATGAATTAATGTCATTTAAAGAATAATGTATATGAAGTCCCTAGAAAGAAGAAAATGGACTCATGATAGCTTACCTCCAGTTTCTAGTAGACTTTAAAGTTCTTGAAGGCAGCCAGTATGTCCTATTCACTTTTATTTTTTTTCTTTTGGTACTAGAGATTGAACCCAGAGACACTTTACCTAGAAGTTACACCTTCAGCCCTTTTTAATATTTATTTTGAAACAGGGTCTCACTACGTTGTTTAAGGTTTTGCTAAATTTCTGAGGCTGGCCGTGAACCTATGATCCTCCTGTTTCAGCCTCCCAAGTACTGGGATTACAGGTGTGCACCATCATGCCTGGTTCCCATTCACCTTTGTAGTAAGAGGGTCTCATAGTTCATGGAAGCAGTGCATACAGTTCATCTACCCTTTGATATCTCACAAATGCTCTTTAAATGCTCACTACATCTACTTATTCTGTATGACTTTTGGTTCCAAAAAATGTTAATCATGATTTCTTGGGAAATACATCACCCATTAATTCAATGGTTTGCATTTTCATTTTCTTAATTGATGGAAATACAGAATATATACGAAGACTTCTTTCCTCAGTGAGTTTATCATACTGGAAGAAAAAAATGCTCACATAAATAAGTCAGACTGGCACTGATATAGTTTGGGGAGCAGATCCAGGATTGCCCATCATTTAATTATCCCTGTGTTGTCATGGAAACTGAGTCCTCACTCTTTACCTGCCTCTGATGTTCTTCCCCCACACAGATAGGGTCCCGTGTATGCAACTCTGGGCAATTACTCAAAAAAAATGCAATTTGTTCAGACAAATCCTGTGCACTTCGACACACAATCATGATGCATACTTACTGCTCTGGCGTCCCCTAGTATCAGATTCCAGATGTTTCCTCAACAATTGGCCTAATGAAGTTGAGAGCAGCCATCCTCTCTCCCACACACAAGACTATTTTTAAGACTGTATGTTAATGCACTGCTCAGCTTGCTTTGATGGAATTTATTCTTCCTTAACGTTCATTTCAGCAGTGATATCCTTAAGCAAAAAGTAAATAAAACAGAATCAAGTGTCATCTTTGGGAGAAAACTTTTCTCAACAGCCATTAAAAAAACCTGTATATATTAGTTCAGGTAAAGAATAACATTCATTTTTCTCTCATTTTATTCCAATTGCAAAATACTTCTAGTTGGATGTAAATTTTTAAAGCAGAGTACATATCACTATTTTTTAAGTTTATTAATTTTTGTGGTGCTGTAGAGTGAACTCAGGGGTGCTCTGCCTATGAGCTACATCCCCAGCCCTATTTTATTTTATTTTGAAACAAGGTGTCACTAAGTTACTGTGCACTGCCCTAAAACCTGCAGTCCTTCTGCCTCAGCCTTCTAAGTTCTGGGATTACAGGTATGTGCCACCACACCTGGATTACTTATCACTATTAATATTTATTTTCTTTTATGTAAATCATTTTTATCTTCTTTTTCTTGGACTTCTTTCTTCCCCAGGCTTTGTGTGTGTGTGTGTGTGTGTGTGTGTGTGAGAGAGAGAGAGAGAGAGAGAGAGAGAGAGAGAGAGAGAGAGGGGGGGGGGGGGGAGAGGGGGGGGGGGAGGGAGGAGGGAGGAGGGAGGAGGGAAGGAGACAGAGAGAGAGAGAAAGAACGAGAACCCAGGGGCTATCTACCTCTGAGCTACAGTCTCAGCCCTATTTTATTTTTTATTTTGAAACAGAGTCTCGCAACATTGCAGAGGGCCTCACTAAGTTGCAGAAGCTGACTGCGCAAACCTGAGATCCTCTTGTCTCAACTTTCTAAGTATTGGGATTACCCTCAGCATTCTGTAACCAAGATTTTTCCTACTTTTATGTACCATTCTATCACTTCAATGTCTCCCTAAATGGGATCGCCTCCTATTTACTTAGTAGTACCAGTTATTCAGAATATATCTATATCTGAGAATCAACCGAAGAGATGAACGGGTACCTAAGCAACTGAAATATAGATGACACACTGAATCTTGCTGCAAGTTATTTACAGAATAACACACAAACACACAGTCCCGACTCAAATCACAGCGTATTCACTAGTCTTTAACTTGATTTCTAAGTAACTTTAGCTATCTATTTTCTCAATCCACAGCGCAATTTTAGTGCACTGAATAAAACTGAACATGGCCGATGGATATAACAGCCAGAGCACAGCAGGAAGACCAAGATGGAAAACTGAAAAAGTCAAAAATAAGAACTCACAAAAACCTCACAGTAGGGGCCATTTGATGGAGGGAGGAGCTGGCCCGGTGTCACTAGAGCCAGAGTGATATTCCAGTATGAGAACATGATGATTGTAATAATGGGAGGTGCTCATAGAGAATGCTTACCAATATAATCCATCCATCCATCCATCCATTACTCTATCAATCCATCCATCCATCCATCACTCAATCCATCCATCACTCCATCAATCCATCACTCCATCAATCCATCCATCCATTCATTCATTTACACATTTATTCATCAGGTGAATCATCTAGAACAGATTTTTCCATCTTTGTTCCACCCTAAAAGCATACATGGCAACTAGGAATAATTGTGTGTGTGTGTGTGTGTGTGTGTGTGTGTGTGTGTGTGTGTGTGTGTAAATTCATAAGAGCTGGGAGAGATACCTCACACAATTACATAGTGGATAATTTAAAATGAAGACTAGAATTCTTCACTTTTAGTAAGATTTCAATGGTTTCAACTGATTTGATACCATACTCTGCTGACTCTAGGTATCCTCAATTTCCTCCAAATTCCTGATTTTTTCTTCTTGTGCAGAAACTTTGACTGTCTCCTCCTCATCTCCTTTTCACTGACTTTGTCAACCAGACCTTGAACCTTCAAGTAACTTTTCAGGTATCTTCCTACATAAAAATCTTTCTTTCCCTTAAAAGAACCCTAGCTCTAGTTAGCAGGAACAGCAATTTCATTATATGTCTCTGCAAGAATATATTTAATAGACATGTTCACATAGTATACGTGTGATTTTAAAAATTGAGAATTAGCCAGATATGGTGACAGATTCCTGTAATCCCAGTTATTCAGAGGCAGAGCCTGGAGGATTATAGGATGGAGGCCAGCCTCAGCAACTTAGCAAGGCTCTCAGTAACTTAGAGAAACCCTGTTTCAAATAAATAAATAGATAGATGATAGATAGATAGATAGATAGATAGATAGATAGATAGATAGATAGATAGATAGGGCTGGAAATGTGGCTCAAAAGTAGAATGCCCCTGAGTTCAGTCCCCAGTAACACACACACACACACACTTGAAAATTGTGGGACCCTATTTCTGAAATTATCCACTGGGCAAAAATACAGACACCATACTAGCAATAGGCTATGACAATTAACACAGATATTGACATCAAGCAAATGACTAGTTGCCAGACTCAGCAAGACCAGGGTCATTATGTGGAAAGTGAGGGGGAGGGAGTGGGATGGGACTCAGAGGGAAACACAGCGAGTGCTGCTTGTGTTTCTACCCCTCGGAACCTCGTTGTGATATATAATTATAATGCACCAATAAAATTATAGTTTAAAAAAGAATATTTCTTAGAGCACATCACATTCCTGACTCACAATATTTTTAAAGGATTACCTCTGGCTTTGTTTACAATTTGGAAGAAGAATTGGTTTCTAAAATCTTTGTTCCAACTCTTGCTGACATTTGTAATACGGTTTGAAAAACAAAATGCATTATTTAAACGATTACAACATTACAATGTTGCTTGAGCAAGTCGAGGGGGAAAAGGAGACTTTATGAAATTACAAGAAATACTAGAGTAGAGGAAGAGGACGAGAGGAAGGAGGGGTGAGGAATAGGAGAGGTACTGGAGACCGGAAGTGGATGAATAATGTTATGTGTATGTACAAATATATCACAGTGAATCCCACTATTACATATAATTCAAATGCGCCAAATTAAAAAAAAATGCCAGCCTCACACACACACACAAAAAAACAGTTCCAACACTGTTTTCTAGTCTTAGTTATGCACAGCAAGATGCTGTCAGCTACTACAGAATTGAGAATAAATCTAATCACAGAGAACTACATTTTCAAACATTAGTTAGTTTAATGCATTGTTTTAGAAATTAAGAGCACTTCAATGTCATGGTGAAAGATCAAATGTTTTCAATAGTATTTGAAGGAAATTGTTTCATGATTCAAAAGGCAGCTCATGCTTTTTTTTTTTCTTTTTCTTTAAAGAGAATAGAAATTACTCAGCCAAATCATATGCTTTTTCTATAGGTTTCATTTGTTTTTGTGATTCTATTCACTGCAGATAGTACTATGGGAAGAAAATAACCCTGTTAATTGCCTATTGATTCCCACAAACATTTTTTTTAAGTATCTGCATTCTATACATGCCTAATCTGTACTATTGTGTTATAAACTAAACCTTATGCGTTCTAGGCATAATTTTTAAAACTGCCTTTATATATGTCCCCAACTAAACTCCATGGTACCTTTGGACTATAAATTTGAAAACATCGCTTTGGGCAAATGTTTCAATTTGTACAACCTGGAAGAAAACTATAATACCTTCTAATGTGAGAAAAGTCAGTGTGACAGGAGATAGAACAATCCTGTAGTCAATCATTAAGACAAACACATCTCAAAATACAACACTGGAGTCAATTGTCAGGACTTCAATAAAACGATGAGATAATTATGTCGGAAAATATTCATGTGAATGCAGTCTATGAAGTTCTGCAAATTATAAGACAAGCTTAAATGTTTTCATTTAAAAATCACTAATATTGAAGTTTGGTGTAAGTCATGTTCCTGATAAAATTAATATACCACTTAAACTGCTTTGGGTTTTGTAAGAATGGATGATGAAAATTAATCTACCAGTTTGAGAATTAATTAAATCTTGTCACATTATAAAGTTAATGTGATCGAAGAGTGGGTTAGGAATGATTGGATTTGGGCAGTAGATGCCCAATGAAGAACACTGAATTTGGAATGGGAAATGCTGGATTCAAGTTACATTTTCTTTAGGATCTTCTATATGATGGTTTTGATTAGAAAGATACATAGAGGCTTTTTGTTTTGTTTTAAGCCAGACATATGGATTCAAACATTGGTTTTTGGTTCTTCATTAAATCCTTACTATGGTCTGGTTTAAAAAAAAAACAAGTTTACCATTTTTGGAAGCTATTTGGAAATTTTTAATATGCCTAGAAATATAGAAATATTAAGTACTATCACGGTTTTTTGGTTTGTATTGCTACTGGGGATAGAACCCAGGGGCATTCTATCTCTGGGCTACAATCCAAGACCTTTTTATTTTTTACTTTGAAACAGTATCACTAAGTTCCTAAGACCCTCACTAAGTTGCTGAGGCTGTCGTCAAACCTGTGATACTCCTGTCTCAACCTCGAAAGTACTGGGATTATAGGCATGTGCCAGCTTGCCTGGCTGATATTGTCTTAAATTTAATAATGATTTAAAATTCTGTACAAAATGTTCTTATGCTTTGGAGATGCCTACTAAAATATTTAGCTGTGAAATGCCAATGTCTATGTATAACTAACTTTTAAAAGTTCAGCAAAATGGCTGAAAATGACAAAAATATATACAATTTTACATATAACTTAAAAATTTGAAAATATTTTCAACAGGCAAATTTCTGTCCCTTTACCCCTTGTGGAACTGTGTAAAGACCTATGAAAACACACCTGCAGATTCATAGCATCTGTCATAATAACAATTATTCATTTATTTAATATTTGTATTCAACACTAGGCTATAACTCTTGGACCGCAAAGTCTATATGTTTTCATGAAGCATTCTTTGAAAATGCTAAATAGCTATTTGCTAAATATAGACAAATGAAGCATACAAATATCTGGTCATTTCCTTATTTTTCCCTGTTTTTCTTTTCATTATGTTGGATAGTATATCTTCTTGATTCCAATTCCGACAACTGAAATTCTCTAAATCTCTACTCAAATGCTATTACTTCCATGAAACTCTGATTTTTGCCAATCAAAATAGCTTCACTCTCCCCCCTTTATGATTACTACTCTACCATAAAAATAATCAATCTGCATTTAACCAGGTATTAGTGTCTGAATTATTCTCCGAAGTCTTTAAAAACAGATATTGTGCTTTTTAATTTGCCTTTCCTCCTTCAGATTTTATTACTGTGTAGGTGTACAATAAATTATCCTTTGATTTGGGCCCATGTCCATACATGCCCAGGACATCTTTTATTGTATTGTGTTTTTTTTTAAAGTTACCATATCCCTTTTTGACAAAATATTGAGGGCTGTCTTTTCTTGCAGCTTCATACACATTTCGTAATGCTAACGAACACAATAGGATTAACAACTTCCTTAGACAAATCCAGTCTTTCATTACTGCTGCTCAGTACCAAGATGGGCCCAGGCCAGGGTGTCAGACACAATGTTTGTGAGTAGATACAGCCCAGAAACCAACAATGGGCCAAGCCAGGCTGAGAAGCCTGCAGGCAAAAATTGAAGCAAAACTTTAAATCATGAGACTTGACCTGTCACGTCAGCTGTGTTATTCAGGAGACAATTCCGAGACATTGAGAAATGTTCCAGCCAAGGAATTCCAAAGCACAGGAGACCAATGAGAACCCTGAAGAAACAAAAGGGCAATTGCAGATCATGGGCCACATGCACAGAAAGGCTTTGTTAAATTGCCGGTGTGCCAGCAGAGCTAAGGGGCTGTTCTTCTCTTACTGCTGGTGTTAATTCCTGGGAATCATCTGTAACCAAATTCTTCCTTCATGGACTTCCTTCCCTCATAGCCCCATATTGTCGTCACAATGATACTGAGTATCTCCTTTATTGGGTTCTTGTCCAATGGATTCAGCAAAGGAAGACCAAGGACTAAAGGAGGGTATAGAAATATGAAAGTTTAAGTCAAGGAGAGATAGAAGACAAAAAATATTCCCCCACACAGAGGGTAGGGATTCCTAAAATAGAGTAACCATTGAAGTTCTTGGGAGGTAAGCTTTTATCATTTCCTATAGTACCCTCAACCCCTGTGTGATCTTCTGTTATTGGTCAGAATTGGCTCTTGGGGGCTGAATGTCTTTTGCTCCATTTCAATTCTTAATTTGAATCGTTATCTCATGGGCTGGTGGGCTGTAATTGCCTGGCACCACTTGTCTGCCCATCTCCCCTATCCTTGTTTAGCTAGATTATCCTCAGAATGCAGCCCACCGAATGAGCTGAAGTTTTATTTCAATTCCCCTTGTCCTTGCCTGGTCATTGCTACCCTCAGATCTTATTAACCTTCCCTGCTTTTGGTCTTTATACAGATGACCTCTTTTAACCCTTCCTGTTCCCCGGTCCTCTGCCCTGCTTCACTACCTCATGGATGATATGTGTGCACAAACACTCACAAATGCATTCTGCACCATCCCGCTGCTCCGTCTCAGCTGCCATTAGAACTGCCCATGGGAAGAGGACTTTCCTTTGTAGAAGAGGGCATAGTAGTTTGGCAAAATCAAAAACAATGAGATTTTCACAAAACAGGTCAGAAAAGAAGGTAAAGCTGGCATCCATGGGCTTTACGGAGCTGGAGAATGTGTATGATACTCACCGTCCTGTGTCATAGAAGGTTTTATAAAGTCCCCAGGACCAGCTCTAGCAAGGTGAGCACAATCCAGAAACAGTTCTCCATGGGAATTACAAACTCTTTCAAGATGTTGCTTCATTGACAGAGGCGAACTTTCTTCATCCCTGGTCCTAAATTACCTTTGTCTCTACCTTTGAATGAGTAGCAACACTTTGAGCCTACAGAGAAAGAAGCATCTACATCATATAACTTTATCCTTTTTGCTAAATATCCCTATTATATTTCCCTGGTTTTCCAAGAAGCTTATGGTTTCTCAGCTGGGCTTGATTTTTATTTCCCTTTATATAACCTTAAAACCATGCTTTTCACAAAATAGAGTTTCTTAGAAGCATCTTGACAATCATTGGCAAGAAATCAACTGCTTGACAGATTTTATGCATTACACATCCTAGTAATATATTTTGGGGAAAGGAATGATGGATCAGAATATCTAAGAAGTAGTTTATATAAGTATTTCAGAAAACAGAGACCAAGAAAGAAGCTATGAACCATACCTAGGCCAGCACTTGATGCAAAGCAATTGCTTCCTAAAGCCAAGCGTGGTGGCACACACTTGTAATCTAAGTACTTGGAAGCCTGAGGCAGGAGGATCATAGGTTTGAGGTCAGGCTCAGCAACTTAGTGAGACTCTAAGAAACCTAGTAAGACTATTTCCAGACAAGAAAAAACATTAAAAGGAACTGGAGGTATAGCTCTGAAGTAGAACACCCTTAGGGTTCAATCCCTAGTTACACACACACACACACACACACACACACACACACACACACACACACACAGTTTCCTAAATGCTAAGGCAGACTGGAGTGAGAACTTTACCAGAAGGAGTCCCTGAATGATGCTAAAGCATTTCTTCAGTCTGCTCATGTTGCCATTTCTACTGAACCAATGGTCATTTGGAAATCAGGTGTTCACATATGCTAAATAAATTGGGCGATGGATCATGTGCAAACTAAAATATGAGAAGTATCTGCCCACTGGGGAAAAACTAGTTTGGTGTTTCAAAGTCATGGATAAGAATAAATTTTTAGTACCAATATGTAAAGGAAATACTATTTTCTAAATCCAGTCAACTCCACTTAAAGCTCATTATTTACTCCATAAAAGTATTGTGGTTTGAAATTTACCAGTGTTCTCTAAGTTCAGATTTAAGCTTCTCTGTTTTGGCATTGCTATTCCTATTAATTATTAGTTATTATTAAATCAAACCTTTACATAATATGCGGTAATGATAAAGTACTTTTATATACAATCTCTGATTTGTGTTTCGGAAAACACCTCTGAAGACAATATTGCTACTGTTACATTCTTCCATTTTTATAGAGCTGGAGTAATTAAGCAAATTGCCCAGAATCGTCTTATTGTAAAGTCTTTGGAAGTAGCACCAGGCCTCAAATTTCCCACTGACTTAAAGACACTGCCAAAGCTGGGTGTGGTGGCACATACATATAATCCAGTACTTAGGAGATTGATGCAGTAAGGTCAGAGATTCGAGGTCAGACTCAGTAACATAGTGAGACCCTATTTTGAAATTTAAAAATTGTTAAATAGGGCTAGGTGTGTAGCTAAGTGGTAAAATGCCTCTGGATTTCTTTCCAAGTACCAAAAATGAAAAAAATAACAAAAACCAATAAGAAAACCAACAAAAGACACTTCTATACAAACATCCCAAGTTAGTGTTTAGATGCCTCCCCCCTCCCCTTTTTTTTTCTGGTAGTAGGGACTGAACTCAAGGGCATTTTACCTCTAGCTATACTCCCAGCCCTTTTATTTTTTATTTTGAAGCAGGGTCTCACTAAATTTATAATGGTCTCACTAAATTGCTGAGGCTGTCCTGGAACCTGCAATCCTCCTGTCTCAGTCTCCCAAGGACTGGGATTACAAGCGTGTGCCACCACATCTGGTTTGGTGTTTAGAATCTTTGAAAGCTACATTTCAATATTTAAAAGAAATACCTATTATCTCACTATACTCAATTCTACTTCCTTAAGCACTAAAGTAGTTTAAAAGAATGCTTTTAAAAAGCTCAAAATGTTTCTAACAAAATAGAGGGCTGAATTTTTCAACCTCTGGAAAGCTTTACCTAACTCCATTTATGAAAGAAAGAGCTCTTCATGCTATTCAGCTAGTGAAAAAGGATTTTCAGTTGGATATCCTCAAAAAGTACTCCAAGTCATTGTATAGAAACACTTAGCGGTCTTCTGATGCAAAGGTCAGCTTATCCTTCAATTTAATGGAAAATTTTAAAGGAAACAGAATTTTAGAAGGCGTATCTGCTAAATCTTCTGTATGTTCTTGTGCATGGTTCATACCCACAATGCACTAGGAAGGGGCTGTGTCCAATCATTAATAAGACAAAGAACAGGACTGTGCAAGGAGGAACACGAGGACAGGGCCAATGGACTTAAAAGACACCAAGCCTCAGGTCTTCTCCCTTCTCAAGTAAACCCAAATTTCAATTCAGCTTTACTCATGAGGAACGATGCTGTTCCATTGCCTCTGATGGTGTTCTGCACAGGGAATTCACAGAGAACAAGCAGAAGCATATGGAAAATTAATTTCATAATTTAATTCCATAGTCCCGCCTAATTAAAGCTTCTCTGTTAAGAAACAATGAAGATTAAAGGGAGCATTCTGAGCCCTAAAAGCTCCACCTGGTTCCTTTCAGTGCCTCGACATTGTGGCGTGATGGCAAAATGTTTTCCCCTCTAGAGAGGCCACCCAAACACCGAGAATTGCACATGGAACCCCAAGCCCCGGTCTTTGTTTGTCTTTAGAAAGCAGCCAGGCATGGTGACACATGCTTGTAATCCCAGTACTTGGGAGGGTGAGGTAGGAGCATTGCAGGCCCATGGCCAGCCTCAGCAACTTAGTGAGGCCCTCTGCAATTTAGTGAGACCCTGTTTCAAAATAAAATTGTAAAAAAGGGCTGGGGAAGCCAGGCGTGGTGGCGCACGCTTGTAATCCCAGCATTCGGGAGGCTGAGACCGGAGGATCCAGGTTCGTGGCCAGCCTCAGCTACCTAGTGAGGCACTCCGCAACTTAGTGAGACCCGGTTTCAAAATAAAGAATAAAAAAATAGGGCTGGGGGTGTAGCTCAGAGGTAGAATGCCCCTGAGTTCAACCCCCAG
>PVLC010000118.1:207231-271724 GCA_004027655.1 Graphiurus murinus | reverse complement strand
AGGAAAGAAAAATGAAGAGAAAAAGAAAACCACATGTTTTTCCTAAGAGAAAAATAATATTCAAGATAATTTTTCTTTAATGCTTGATACTGGATGCTAATATCACACAATTTTAAAAGAACCTATACAAAAATCAGGACACTGACTACTGCAGCACCATTATTAGGCTATAACTAGTTGTGCACTCCTTGAGCACAACTTTTGAGATTTTATTTTTGTAATAATCATGGTATTTAAACTTTGACGAAGCAGACCTCTTCCAATTGGGATTAAAATGGAGTAGCTTCCGGCAAAGCCTTGTTCCCAATGAGAACAACAAGAAGAGTTGGATGAAGGACAAAATCTGTCAGAATGGATTACAGAGATTCCAGGGAAAACAGCATTTGAGAGGCCAAGATCTTGGGGAAAAAAGGAGCCCCAATGTCTTGGTCAACATTCACTGCTATAATCCAAGACAACTTATCACACAATTTAGAGGAAGGGGGATTTATTTGTTCAGTTTTTTTTTGGGGGGGGTGTTTTTTTTAAGAAATCTTAGAATTTTAGTCCACGTGAGGCCATGGACTATGGAGTTCAGGCCACCATGGTGAGAAACATAGAAAGAAAAGCAAGGCTCTGTTCTCACAACATGGGCTCCTAGTGGAGGTATATGGGTTTTTTTCTATTATTATGGTACTGGGCTTTGAACTCAGGGGCATTCTACCTCCAGGCTAAATCCACAGCCATGTATTTTTTTTTTTTTTTTTTTTTTAGAACAGTGTCTTGCAAAATTACTGAGTCTGGTCTCAAATCTGTTATCCTCCTGTGTCTCAGCCTCCCAAGTACTAGTACTGGGGGTTAGAGGCCAAAGATTCTATGTTTCAATCCATTATGTGGTGCTATAACAGAATACATATGACTGGGTTTTGGAAAATAGAGATTTATTTATTTGAGTTCTAGAAATAATCTATTCAAATTATTTTTTTTTTCCTGAATGTTTCCTTCTCAATTTTTCTTCTTTGCCTTCTCAAAAGTAAAATAATTAGAAAACAGTAGGTCTGAAATCTAGCATCCTTAAAAATCTTTGATTTTTCTAAATTCTTCAGATTTCATTTCTTAAAAATTACCTGCTGCCATTCAACGTTTATGTGCTATTTAGATTCCATGGTATCTGATTCAGTGTACTTATTTTCAAGAAATGAAGATAAGACAAGGAAACAGGGAAACATCACTTGATTTTTTTCTTTTTCTTTTTTTGGTTTTTGTACTGGATATTGAACCCAGGGACATTCTACCTCCAAGACACATCCCCTATTTTATTTTTAATTTTAAGTGGTGTCACACAAAGTTGCTGATCTTTTCACTAAATTGCTGAGACTAGTTTTGAACCTACAATCCTCCTGTCTCAGCCTCACAAGAACTGGAATTATAGGCATCAGCCACCATGCCTGGTTTATTTTATCATTTTACCTTTTACCTAGTACATTGACTATTTTCCCCAGAATATATGGTAGAATGTTGAGTCTATAAAAATTCTTTGGACTGAGAAGATCAATATTCCTTTACAAGTGATTAGCAACTCATGAGCTTTTTAATATAGAAAAATTGTCCTATTGAAAGAGGCTATTCAAAAAGAATGCTAATAAAACTGCCACTATTATATGCCAAGTGATTTATATTTTTACAACACAATTTCTACCATTACAATAGATTTTTGTTTCAGAATCCCAGTGTAGTGGCCTACACCTGTAATCCCATTACTTGGAAGGCTATGATAGGAGAATCACAGGTTATAAGCCAGTCTCAGCAACTTAGTGAGGCCCTCTGCAACTTAGTGAGACCCTGTTTCCAAATTAAAAATAAAATAGGACTAGGGATGTAGCTTAGAGATAGAATTACTCTGGGTTCAATTCCTAGTACCAAAAAATAAAAAAATTAAATTTAAAAATAAGCACTTATTAAATTTTAAGATTCGCTAATATTATATATGTTAATATACATTATTTACATGTAGTACTATTTTTAATATTAATATATTAATGTTTATTAATATAAGTGTGTTATCTAATTTAAGGGCTCAGTGTTTTAAAACCTGTTCATCAGCCGGTCGTGGTGGCGCGCACTTGTAATCTCAGCATGTGGGAGGCCGAGACCGGAGGATCCGGGTTCGCGGCCAGCCTCAGCTACCTAGTGAGGCACTCTGCAACTTAGTGAGACCCTGTTTCAAAATAAAGAATAAAAAAATAGGGCTGGGGGTATAGCTCGGAGGTAGAATGCCCCTGAGTTCAATCCCCAGTACCGCAAAAAAAAAAAAAAAAAACCTGTTCATCAACATGGTAGTTATTTTAGCATCACTAATTAAACACATGAGTCTTTCCTCTTATACTATCACTAGGCAGATGCAAAAAATCCACAAAATACATTTGCAGTCCCCTTCTTCTCCTCCACAGCTGGTTTGGACCTTCCCTCCCCTTCCAGGAGCCAGTCCCTATCTCTTGTATATTACCCAAAACCAGTCTTCAAACTCTACTGAAAATTTTAGTAATCTCTCAGATAACTGAATGACAGCCTAAAACATTTTACCTCTTAGACCCACATCTACTCTATTAGACTTAGCAATGAAAAAAATAATTTTTATTCACTGTTGTCATTCATTGCTGTGTTGAATAAATTTAGTAGTTTTCAAGTAATAATAAATGTGAGTAGTCCTTTTAGTTTTTTTTCCCCCGAGAGTCCTCTGAGTAAACCTTATGGATTTTAAACTAGTTGGTAAAATTTTATCAGTAATTTAAAGACATACAGCATATCATTTCAGAATCCCTGGGATATAGAGCAGATCTAAAGTATGTTATAATCACGAGAAAAGAATATGCTATAATTGCTTCATAGTTATTAGAGATTCCAGTTCTTCTAAACTGAGGGCATGGGTTTTCTCTTATAAGAAGTTGATTAAAAAAATCATTGGAAACCAAAGGAACTTGAGATAAATGAGGTATTAGGAGAAGAAAGGGGATTTGGAGAAGGAGATGGGGTGACCAAGGGGAGACCTAATGAAAGAAAGAGTTCAAATAATGCTCTGTTCATACATCAAGTTATCAATACCTATTTCAATGTTATGTACAGGAAGGGAGAGGGAGCTGGTGGGATCCAGGGAGAACACACCAAGTGCTGTACATGTATGTTTCCATCACGCTGATCTTCATTGTGATATATAATTATAATGTACTAATAAAAAAAAGATAGAAAAAAAACAAGTAATGATTTCATGTTGAGACACTTGAAAATGAAAAGAGAAAGGAAAAACAAAGCAAGAGGGAAACAACTAAACGCTAAGAAATAAGCTAACATGAATCTAAAATGTATCTTGAGAAGTGAACATGGATGCACCCACCACTCCACCTACTCTCTTGTCAAAGCCTTACAAAAATATCGGTGGGGACGAACACGAAAAATCAAGATGTGACAAAATTCTGGAGCTAGAAATGTGTTTTAAGATATAACCTCATCCAACTCAAAACATTCCTCTGAGGCCTACACACACACACACACATATATATATATATATATATACATATATAAGTAATACGCATATATATATAATTCAAAATACAGTATACATAATTTATTAAATATAATTTAATGAATTAATATTCTTTCATGAAAATAATGTTATATTCAGCATTGTAATAAAATGTGCAATCGTATATCCCCCTGTAAAATTACTATATAGAATATTACTAGTAGCACCCAAACTCCCATCCTGTCTTCCCTCACTGCATCCTCCTCCCTACAACCCAGAGTGAACTGCCAGCCTAAATTTAGGTCAATCATTCCTCTGCTTTAATTTATGTTTTTTCCACATTTGTGGGAAAAGGAGAATGGAGGACATGCAGAGAATGTGTTTGTAATTTATCTTTTTAAAGGTGACCTTTGAGGAACACATCATATTAATTTTAAGGTAGACACATTGAGCAAACATTTCCTTGATGGTCAGTACTGTCTTGTTATTCTACTGTCATGTCTTTGATAAGTAGTGTCCCCCAAAAGGCTCATGTGCTGAAAGCTTGGCCCACAGTGCAAGAGTGTTCAGGAGTAGGGCTTCTGGGAAGTAATCGGGTGATGAGAGTTCCAACCTCGTCCATTGGTTAATCCATTATAGCTGAATGGATGACAGGCAGGTGATAAAGGCCATGGGAAATGGTACAGCTGGTCATTGGTGTTGGGCTCTAGTCTCAGCTCTTTGTTCTCTCTCCCCCCCCCTCTCTCTCACCCCCTCCCCCTCCAACCTCCCTGGCTGTCATGAATTGAGCAGCTTTCCTTCTCCACTCCTTTCCCCCATGATATTCTGCCCCATCCCAGGCCAGCTGACCATGAACTGAGCCTCTGCGACTGTGAGTCCAAAGAAACCTTTCCTCCTCAAGGTCGATTTTTCTCAGGTATTTTTGTCAGAGGAAAAGCTAAATACCTATAAATATAAGCAAATATTTTACATTTATATAATTACACATTTTCATCATTGGTTTTGTATATAGTTTCTACTATACTTTATTTAAATTATAATTTCTAGTGTATTACATATCCATGATCATCACTGATACCTAAAGCTGGGAGTTTAACAATAACCTGTATCTAAGCATACCCCATTTTCTCATTTGCCTCCCCTGTATTTGAACTAACTTTTGTTATTGTTTGGTACTAAATATTGAACCCAGGGTTATTCTGCCTCCAAGCTATACCCACAGCCATTTTTATTGCCTTTTTATTTAAACAGTTTGTCATTAAATTTGGTTGGCTTCGAGCCTTCAATCTTGTCTGGGATCCTTCCATGTACTGGGATTACTCGGATTACAGGTGTGCAATGTCATATCCACCTTGAACTAACTTTCATCTTGAATCTCAAGTTATAGTTTCCTGGCTTTCAATTTAATATGTAACCTTGAACCACTTAACCATGAAAATATGTTCTCAAAAATGCAACCTTTAGGTGATTTGGTTGTGCAAATGCCATAGACTACACTTCCACAACTCTAGATGGTGCAGCCCACTATATACCTTGACTACATGTAGCAACCCATTGCTCCTGTGCTACTAATCTGCACAGCATGTTACTGTACTGAATACTATAGATTGTAATATAGTGGCATATACTTGTATATCTAAACGTATCTAAACATAGAAAGTACATGGTAAAAATATGGTATTGCAACTTGGAATTTCACCTAGCTTGATGTCCATAGGAGAAATCTGCTTATTGAATTAGCTGATATATGCTATCTTAAAAAAAAAAAAAGATTCCCTATTCCCTTAAAATAAACATCGTGAGAGGCTTACTATACTGATATATTCAGTTGGGTATTGAATGTGTGCAAGAAATTCTGTTAGCATTTGAGGATCAAAATGTATCGATCAAGAAGGAATTCACAACCTAGTAAGGAACTTGCTTTTTGCAGCAGGGCTGCATACTTCATTAACCTTTCTTCTTTACGCTCAGCACACACACACACACACACACACACACACACACGCAAGCAAATTTTCTTCTAGTAGTGTTTATAAAAATTTTCTAGCCACCTCTTCAGCGCACACCATACTGAAATTTAGGAAACCAGGTTCCACAACTGGAAGGCATGAGGTACAAACCATGACTACAGCCATGGAACGGGAAATGTTGTCTCTTTACTAGGTCAAAATGTTTACATTTAGTAACCTTAAAGCATCAGTAATCTGCATTCTGGTCCACATGGAGGCCACTGTCACTGTTAAACTACAAAGCCCCAAACTGCTAATTAAGACGGTAATAGCTTTTTCTACTTGTGTGGCCTCTGAGTGACAGTTTAATAAGGAGAATTTTAGAGACTCTGTAAATGAGAACCCAACTCCATCCTAAGAAGATCCGTAATGCCCTTTCAAGAGAATTTTTCAGAAAACTTTTTTGCTCAAACGATTTGATGATTCTCCACTTATGTAAGGAAATACATTTTTACAACTTTCTGCTCTTGGTAAGTGTTAAAAAACGACACTTTCTGAAACAAGCTTCTCCTCATTTTCTTCAGGAGAATGATGTTGCTGTGAAAATGATGACATTTTAAGAAGCACTGGGGAAGAAGGGTGCACGTTACCGTAAATTTGAGTTAAGACATTTAAGGGACTTCGACAACCTCCTAATTAATGCCAAGGGTTTACATTGCATATGGTTCCATGGACTTGGTTGATGATGTCTCCTTTAACTTTTTTCCTTCACCTGTTTCTTTTCCACGTCCTGAGAATGAATATTTTAGGTCCTTTTAGTGTGAATCTAATTTCTGAATTGATCAACACAATGAAATATTCCATAATGTTCCTGTCAGAAGCATAAAATGCGTGGCTATTGGAATTTTCTTTTGTATTTTTATTTTTTCTTTTGGGTAAATAGTTACATATTAAATATTTGGGGTTGAGCTTGGTGGGTGGTCCACACCAATAACCCCAGTACTTGGGAGGCTGAGATAGGAGGATTGCAGGTTCAGGATCAACCTCCGTAACTTAGACTCAGCAACACAGCCAGATGCTGTTTCAAAATAAAAAAATAAAAAAGGCTGGGGGATGTATCTTGGAGATAGAATGCTCCTAGGTTCAACCCCCAGTGCCAAAAAAATAAATACTTGGGGTTGAACCCAAGGGCGTTCTACCACTGAGATACATCTACCACCCAGCCAAATTTTTGTTTGTTTTCTTTGGTTTTGTTTTGTATTGTTTTGAGACAGCGTCTCACTAAGTTGCTCAGGCTTCCCTTGAACTTGAGATCTTCCTGTCTGATCTTCCCAAGTCACTGGGCATGCCCTACCATATATGTCTAAATAGTTACATATTTCCCCGTGGTAATTCCATGTTTGCAACTTGTTTGGGCCTAATTAAAAATTACTTTTATTTAAAAGGTAGTATTATCTCAGGCAAGAGTAGGGAAACAGATTGAAAAAAAATGTGTAGTATTTCACTGAAATTATAGAAACTCATTCATCTAATGTTTAAAAGCTTTCTTGATTTAATCCAATTACAATACAGACATTTATATGCCATTCATTCTCTGAACATTTTGATTAGATTTCAGTCTTTGATATTCAAGGAGAAAACTTTCCCCTTATGAATGTCATTAATTCATTTAAGAATTGTGTGCAGAATGCCGGTTCCACCCAGGACACGGTGCCAGGCATTCACATTCAAAATTACTCCAGGTGACTTTAAATTTTAAGAATAAGAGCTATGAATGGAGCTCTTTGATATTAACTAAAAGTTTAAAGAACATCATAAGTTGATTAATGCAGCATCATAATGAGATGGAGAACCTAGCCTTTGATATACAGAAGCCAGCCCAGTGCTCCTGGAGACCTTGGGAGGCACGCCCGTACAAAGCCTCCTAAAATATACTTTAAGGAAAATGAATCTAGGTATCATACAAACTAGGATCTCAGTAAACTTATTTTCAGCTAAAGAATAAGTAAATGCAGAATTATTTTTTAAACTATTCTGGATCTGGGCCAGGTGTAGTGGTGTATGCCTGTAATCCGAGTATTTGGGAGGCTGACAGGAGAATCGAAGGTTCAAGGCCAACCTCAGAACTTAGTAACATATGGAGATTCTGTTTTAAAACAAAAAGTAAAAGGGGCTGGGGGCATAGCTCAGAGATAAAATGCCTCTGGGTTCAAAAAATTATGTATATATAATTTCTGATCTATAATACATGTATGTGTGTGTATTGTGTATATGTAGGTATTTGTATGTGTGTATATGTATACATAAAGTGTGTGTATCTATTCTTGATTAGAAATATATAAATACATATTCTAGATCAGAAATTATTAAACTATGGTCCTAGAGGACAAATATGGGCCACTTCCTATTCCTGTAAAAAAAAAACTGTATTGGAGCCGACTCGCCCCCACTCATTTACATATTTCCAACGATAGAGCTCATTAGTTGTTACTAAGATCCTATAGCTAGCAAAGCTTAAAATATTTACTATCTCCACTCTTACAGATAACATTTTTCTGACCCACTTTTAGTAGGCATGGTAAAATTTAAATAATTGCCTAAAATTAGGATACGAATATATTCTGGCTTCATAGCACTTGGAAAATATGTTAGTGTTTGCACACAAGATATAATTAGGGCATAATAAAAATTCTGCAACTCAATCTCCTTACCTATAAAATCAGCATTTATCTTTGTACCTTATTTCGAGTTATTGTGCGGGTCCAAAGTGCTTGGAACACTGCTGCCACATTATAGAAGTCAATACACATGTTTTCTATTTTTGCTCTCTACCAAAGACCCAGAGGCATTTTAGCTCTGAGCTATGCCCCTAGACTTTTTTGACATTAAAACTAATTTCTGAGAAGGAAAAATTAGTGAGCACAATAAAAGCTAAACAATGGTAAAGTTGATTTGTTTTCAATCACACTAAATGGCCCAACATATTTTTTAAAAATAGAGAGAAGGCCAAAAAGAAAAGGGGAGGTGCATTGCATGAAAAGCAACGGCAAATTATTCTATTGGAAGCTAGGAAATAATTAATAAAACCGATTAGAAGACACCAGAAACAAGAGAGCTCTCAGAGTTTTCCACCGTTGGATTATGAACAGATGTTAAGACAATGGAGTTTTGAAACTCCCACATGCTGATTAAACAGGAGAAACCTAAATACCCGGCTCCATACTCATTTTCTGCAGAAACATCTCAGTGGTAATTAGTCTGTCCTCATACAGGAAGTTAATTTCTGAGTATTCGGTGTTTATTTCATAGTGATTCTTGGAGGAGAAACCCCACAAGTTGAGGAAAACCCACTGGGTTGATTAAAAACTACACACAAATGTATGATATATAGAGATAAGATATAGATAGATACAGATACAGATATAGATAATTAAGGAAAATGCGAGGTAATTGTGTGGAAATTTTATTAGTAGGTAGAAATCACATAAAACTCTCTTTAAAATATAAGCAATTTTTACAACTGCTTTAGAAGTTATTTTCTGAGGTCTTGCCCTTTATCAGCTGAATGCAATATAACTTTTATTTATTTCCTATCTAGTATGAGTTGAACTGTATTCCATAAAATCTCATATGTAGAAGTCCTAACCCCTAGGACTTCAGAATGTAGCCTTAGTTGGAAATAGGGCCATTGCATATGTCATTATTCTAATTAATATAAGCTTGTACTGGGATAGGCTGGTCCCTTATCCTATATGACTGGTATCCATCCTTTTAAAAAGGGGACATTTAGACACAGGGACAGGCATGCACACAGGAACACAATACAAAGATTGGGATTATGCTGCCACCAGCTAAGGAACTACAAGAACCCAAAAGAAAGCCACAGCAGAAACCTCCCCTGCCCCTACCTTCCAAGGGAACATGACCTCCCCCAGAACCCTCACTTCACACTTCTGACCTTTACTATCACAAGACAATACATTTCTGTCTGTGGTCTTTTATTGCCTGTATAACTAAGACTGCATCCAATGCCTATTTGACTCTGGACATAATATAACGAAATAGAAGGAGCCCCTGGTTGGAGTTTGCCATTCCACACATAGAAAGAGCCCCTGGTTAGAGTTAACCATTCCACACAGCTACCAGACTCACTTATCTTGTTGTGCACCTTGCAAGCATAGAACTCTAATTTTTCTACCCTTAGTGTTTTGCAACACTCCAAAATAAAATTAGACATTTAAAAGAGACTAGTAGCCGGGCGTGGTGGCGCACGCTTGTAATCCCAGCATTCGGGAGGCTGAGACCGGAGGATCCGAGTTCGCGGCCAGCCTCAGCTACCTAGTGAGGCACTCTGCAACTTAGTGAGACTCGATTTCAAAATAAAGAATAAAAAATAGGGCTGGGGGTATAGCTTGGAGGTAGAATGCCCCTGAGTTCAATCCCCAGTACCGCAAAAAAAAAAAAAAAAAAAAAAAAAAAAGAGACTAGTAAGTGAGGGAGGTGTGATAAAGAGTTGACATGACTTATTACTGCAAATATTATGATACCTTAAAGTGAATGTTTCATAGGTGAAGGGCACCATGTTCTTGGGTATTTTCATCTATTTAAAAGTTATGTCCAACTGGGTGGTACATGTCTGTAACGCCAAT
The DNA here is from genome assembly GCA_004027655.1 of Graphiurus murinus. Lineage (NCBI taxonomy): Eukaryota > Metazoa > Chordata > Mammalia > Rodentia > Gliridae > Graphiurus > Graphiurus murinus. Next base: position 261,627 of record PVLC010000118.1, on the reverse strand, counting down.
ACATGGGAGGCTGAGACAGGAGGAATGAAGGTTTGAGGCCAGCCTCAGCAACTTAGCGATACTTTCAGCATACTAGCAAGACCCTGTTTCAAAACAAAAATTTTTAAAAAGGCCTGGGGATGTAACTCAGGTAGAACGCCCCTGGGTTCTACCCCTGATACCATGAAAGTTATATTGATCCTACGTGGATAAATTAGGACCATGGGAGAAGAAACTGGGTTTACTGGCATCATGACTGAATCCAGTTCCCAGTCAGGAACACAGAAGCATGCACAGCAAAGGTTTGCTTCTGCAATTAAATTTCTCGGGACTTGTTCTGGTGACAATAGTTCAAGGTAATAATCTCTAAGTGACACTATCAAGCTTTCCCTTTGAATCTAATGTGTGAAAAATACCCAAATCTGTAGCTCTATAGAAAATTATACCTTATGAAGAAAATCACTATACCATTTTCTTCCCAATAGGTGAAGTCTATTGTGAGAAAAGGTAGATTATTACAACATGTAGCCCTCGTCGGGCCAATCTCCGCTGTGCATTTCCTGGATCCAAAGACGTCGTAACATAAACACTTCACCAGGAAACTGCAATCCATACACAGAAATTTCAAGAAAACAAAGAGATGCCATTCTAAAAAGGAGGAGGAAATAAGGTATTTATTTCAGCTGGTCCTGAATATGTTTATACAAGATAACTTGGTAAGTACATATTCCATCACCATTGAGAAGAAAATAGTCAACTTCATCTCCACTGGAAAAATATGCAGAGTCTGGATTAGAGTGAGAGAAAAAAAAACCTGTCGGAAATGTCATGTAATTTAGGTCAAGATGATATTATAAAAATCATTTTACCAGATTTGGTCAGACTACAAGCCAATCATGCTTGTGGGATGTGGAGAAAAATAGTTGTTTCTATGGATGAAGCTTCCAATGTGGTTTGATTATCAAATATAATGAGACAAAATAAAGTGAACACTTTCTAAGAAATATCTGATAGTGCTAAGCAATCCTACAGAAATCAAAGAAAGCTTTGCAGAAAGATGGCAGCTTAATCATTAGGGACTTGCTCCCACACGTCCAGAGTATTTACTGGATGGATGTCTCTATTACTGGAGTTGGGTATGGTATCAAGAATTTTGTAAGCACTCTAATTCTGAAATCAAGTATATGTGTGTGTGTGTATATATATATATGTATATATTTTTCCTCCAGATTTATGAAGACAGCCCTGAAATAAAATGTTTATATATCATTCTTCTCTATTTTTTTTTTACAGGAATGTATCTGAAACATATGGTCTAGAAAAGTTTAGACCCTAATACTCAGATGAACAACACAATTATTTACTAAAAGAGAAAAGGAATATAGCAAGAGATAACTAAGTGCAATGAATCTGTGAAAGATGTGATGTTCACAAACAACAACAAATGCTGGCGAGGGTGTGGAGAAGTGGGAACCCTAATACATTGTTGGTGGGATTGCAAATTAGTGCAACCACTTGGGAAACAGTATGGAGGATCCCCAAACAAATGGGAATGAACCTACCATATGATCCAGCAATACCACTTCTGGGTATCCACCCAAAAAAATGGAAACCAAACTATCAGACAAATGCATGTATATTTATGTTTATAGCTCCACAATTTAGAATTGCCAAACTATGGAACCAGCTAAGATGTCCATCAACAGATGAATGGATTACAAAACTATGGGATATGTACACAATGGAATTTTACTCAGCCATAAAGAAGAACAAAATCATGTTATTTGCAGGGAAATGGATGGAACTGGAAAACATGTTAAGTGAGAATTGTCAGTCACAAAAAGTAAAAAAAATTGTATGCTCTTCCTAATATGTGGAAGCTAGGGAGAAAATGGGACAAAAGAGGGACTCTAGATGAAGAAGGGGAAACCTTAGGTGAGCAAAGAATTTGACTTAATGGAAGGTAATGGGGGGAAGGGGGACACCCTAATGCACATGATGTACTTTAAAAATATATCAAAGTCAATAACTAAACTGAACTTGAGAAGGAGGGAGGGCGAGGGAGTGGAGTGGGAATTGGGGAAGTGTTAAATGAGAAATGTATGCATGTATGCCTTTATCAGCTTGTACCTAACAAAGATGTATAATTACAATGCACCAATTTAAAAAAATAAAAAGAAGTGTAAAAAAAAGAAAAAAGTGATGTTCAATGTGACGTTCTATTGGTATTTCATCATTTCAATGTGATTTGACTCAAAGAAGTATTTTACCCACAGAGATGTCTGCATGTTCTAAGTCAGACTGGCTTCTCCATTAAGAATCACACTACCCAACTAATCTTTCTGTTCATTATAATTATCACTATCAGGTTCAACTTTGTTGTAGTCATATAATTAAGCCTTTAGTGAGATATTCATTTGAGAATATTGTCAAAACTTTAATTCTATCCAGTATAGCCAAATTGAACTTTGGATGAAAAGATACAATAAATAAAAAATAGCAAAGACTTACTTACCATTTTGATTTCTGAGTGGATTTAATATAAGACCGCTAGAACTTAAGAAAATTCTATATTCAATATAATTTGCTCTGTTACTCTGTTACATATTATAAAGAATGAAACTTATTAATTAATGGATTTCTAATATATTTAATATATAAGATTTCTTATATCTTTAATAAATTAACATTGGCTATAATATAAAGAAAGTCTTAGCTGAAGAAAAGAAAATTAAGAAGGTATTTTAATAAGAAGATATATCTAGTAGGGCATGGTGGTGGACTTCTGTAATCCTAGTACTTGGAAAACTGAGACAGGAGGATAGCAAGTCCAAGGACAATCTCAGTAACTTAGCAAGACTCTCAGCAACCTAGGGAGACAGACCCTGTTTCAAAACAAAAAATATATAAATAAAATGGCTGCAGGTGTAGCACAGAGGTAGAATAGCCCTGGGTTCAATCCTCAGTACCACAAAAAGAGAAAAGAGAGAGAGAGGAGGGGAGGAAAGGAGAGGAGAGGAGAGATCTGCTTATGTTTTAATAGACTGGTTGTCAAGTTCTATTATTTAATGGGAAAAAAAGCTATGAGCATTTGTGATGGACATACTTTGTAAGATGATCTCCTGTGATCCCTGTATTCTGCTATTCATACTCTGTAGTCTATAACCGTGGAGTGTGGGAAGGATCTATGACTTGTTCTAACAAACAGAGTATAACAAATGTGACAGGATGGTATGTCAATTATTAGGTTATATGAAATTGCAGCTTCCACCTTGCTGGCAAACTCTGTCGCTGTTGTGGCTTACATGCTTGAATGCTATACATGGCGTGTTGCAGAAGTCTACGTGACAAGGGACCAAGGGCAGCTCCTGGTCAGCAAGCCAGCTCAGAATCAAAGCCTTCAACGGAGCTCAGAAGTCAATGCTTAGCCGAGTGTTATGGTGTGCACCTGAAATCCCAGGACTTGGGATGCTGAGACAAGAGGATTGCAGGTTAGAGGCCAGCCTCAGCAATTTAGTGAGACCCTCAGCAATTGAGCAAAATGCTGTTTCAAAATTAAAAAATAAAAAGGGCTGGAGTATAGCTCAGAGGTAGAATGCCCCTGAGTTAAATACCTAGCCATGCCCCCCCCCCCAAAAAAAAGATTGATTCTTCTGTATTCTGCCATGAAGTGTTCAGAAGAGACCTGGAAGCTGAAAAACACCTAAGTTGAACCTTTTTTTGAAAACTAGAGGGGCAGGGAAGCCAGAAAATCTGTACAATTACACGTTGACTTAAGCTACTTATTATGTGATATATGTTCATGTGGCTAACTGGTACATATTTTAGTACCCAGAAGCAGGGTCTTTCTATAACAATTATCTAAATATGGGAGCACATGGGGGCTGGAGACAGTTAGTGGCTGGAGTGATTTGGAGAATAATAGAGAAAGCCTAATTTGACTTGATCATGCTATTAGTAGAAAGTTCAACTTTGAGAATATAGCAGTGAAGATTTAAAAGGAGGCGCTGGCCAGCCTCAGCCACTTTGCCAATAAATTTCTCTTCATTAATTCAGTCTTTATTATTGTGATAGCAGCAGAAACAGATAAAGCCATCTCCTGTTATCACTCTTTTATTGTAAAAACCTATACTGAATACAGATTTTGTGCCAGGCACCAATGATGAACGGGGGGCAAGGGGGCCTATCCCCAGGAAACTTTCATTGCTACGAAGGAGGGAGAGCAAAATAAATACAACTCCAGGAACATATCAGTGTGATAAATGTTATGATGGATATGTGCACCAACCAAGAGGTTAATAGAAGAAACAGCGGCCCCTGTCTGAGCCTGTGGGCCCAGAAGGAGCCCTGGCCTCCTTCCCAGAGGAATTGCTGCACCAGCCAAGCTTTTCTCTCTGCTTGCATGACTGATACAATTTCAACTTTGACCTTTCTTTTTGTTAGGGATTTTATTATCTGCTCTTATCTGTAGTTTTGCTTTTTTTTTTTTTTTTTTTTTTTTTGGCCTGATAATTCTATTTCCAACAACAGTGCAGACGCGTCTGCATAGCTGTCAGATTATACCACAGCAAATTCCCAAAAGCTTGGGCATCTCTGCCGTGTGGGGAGGAGGGTGCTGATGCTTATCTTTGAGATAGGAGAGGAACAGGAGCGTTGGAGAGAGAAGGCGCCAGTGTCGGTGGAGCCAAAGAACCTGAAAGAATGTCAGAGAGTTGGCGGGGAGGATTTTCAAGAGCAGCGCAGCAGGACACGCTCTTGATGGACTAGAGCAGATGGTGGAATGAAAAACATTATATATAGACACACACATATATTTAAAAGCTGCGGAGATCAGCCCAAGAAGATCGAGTGGGCTGACAATTACCATACCATATTATTTATTATTTTTAGTTTGCAGATTCCTATTTATTGCACCCAGGGAAAGCTCCTAAGTATACCACATATTTTGAAATGAGGGACTCGGGGAAGAGTGGCGGAGACAGCAGGGTGACTCAGTGGAAAATGAGCGCAGATGCATGGCAGACTGCCATTCTGTGCCCCTAGGAGCGCACAGGACACTGCCTGGGGGCTCCTGGCTGCAGCAGAGCTCTGCCTGATGGAGAAACTCTACAGTGAGGTTTATTAACTGCTCCCCAGGCCCTCCGCCTCTGCTCACAAAATCAGGCATGACCATAGCCAAGCCGTCCATGGACACCTTCATTAGTATCTTTGAGCTTCCCCTAATTGTTTAAAATGTCAATGGACATGATGTACATATACAAAATTACTAACGCCAATCTCGGTGTCATGCACAGGGAGGAGGAGAAAGCTGAGTGAGAGTTGGGGGGTCTCCAAGTGTTGTGTGCATGTATGCTTCTATCTATCAGTCTGAACTTCATCGTGATGTATCATTACAGTGCACCAATAAAAATAAACACAATTTTTAAAAATGCCATAATTTCATAATCCATTCATCTGTTGATGGGCATCTCAGCTGATTCCATAGTTTGGCAGTTATGAATTATGCAGCTATAGACATAAATATGCATGTATTACTATGGCAGTCTGTTTTCAATTCTTTTGGGTAGATACCCAGGAGTGGTATAGCTGGGTCATATGGTAGGTTCATTCTCATTCTTCTGAGGATTCTTTACACTATTTTCCAAAGTGATTGCACTAATTTGCAATCACACCAACAGTGTATCAGAGATCTTACTTCTCCACATCCTCACCAGCATTTATTATTGTTTGCGTTCTTAATGATTGCCATTCTCAGGGTAGTTTTGATTTGCATCTCTCTGATTGCTAATCATGCTGAACATCTATTTATTGACAATCTGTATTTTTTTTTCTTTTATGAAGTGTCTATTTAGTTCACTTGCCCATTTTTTATTGGGTTATTTGAGGTTTTTGGTGGTCAGGTCATTTGCAGGGAAATGGATGGAACTGGAGAATATTATGCTAAATGAGATTGATCAGTCAAAAAAAGTGAAAGGGCAGATGTTCTCACTCATATGTGGAAGCTAGGGAGAACTGGAGACACAGGAGAGACTCCAGACAAAGGAGGAGAAACCTTAGTGGCGGGGACCTAACCGAGGGAGGCAGAGAAAGGGAAGAAGACGGGAAGAGGGAAACACCTCAATGGACATGATGCCCATACACAGACTTCTCAAAGCCAATCGCTGTGTTGAGCAGGAGAGGGTAGGGAGGGAGAGAGAGTGGGACAGGAGCTGGGGGAGGGCTCAGTGAGTGCAGTGTGCATGTATGCCTCTATCACCTGAACTCTGTCTAGATATATGATTACACCGCACAGATAGAAGGGGAAAAAAAAAAGATGCCAAATTTGGGCTTGGTTTTCACCTGAATGCCAAGTGTACAGGGACGTCAGAGTGCAGCACATTGTATTTTATACACTTGTTAATTTATGTGCTTGTGGATACCCAGGTTTGGACAATTTATTAACCATCCATACAAATGATAACAATTTCGCTAAATACCTGCCATGTATGTAGACACTTATAAACTACATTTGTTATTCATTTACACCTTCTGCAAGCCCTTCGGAACAATTTCCTTGAAATAGGGAAGGTTCATCATAAAACTTGAAGCTAATAACCAAAAGTTACTAGCACTCTATTAAAAAACATTTAGATTAACATCTAACAAGTCTGAGAGAGAAAAAAAAAAGATTGTGAAAATTAGTTTAAATAAAAACCACACGGTTATGAAACAGGTTGAATTTCAGTGAAGTGTTAATTAGAACTTAGCTGTATTTTCTGTTTTAATGTCACTCTCAAGATACTTACTCTCTTTAGTCCCCAAGGGTTACTTTTGTCTTTGCCTTCAAAGGCTCTTGGAGACTTGTCATCCACAAGGGTATCACTAATGTGTTGCTGACCTCATGGCACTGATAAGAGAGTGACACCATCACCATGAAAACAATCCCTTAATCTACCCAATAATGGGGAAAAATTAGCGCTGAGGGGAGATGAGGTGCTTAAAGAACACTAAGGGATTCCACACTACACGCTCTGCCTGATATTCTGTTGCCATTAAAATTTGTCTCCAACCAAATCTCAAAATTTTTCTGGATAGCAGAAAAATAACTGGTGTATTTTTCTGACTTGTGAAGTAACAAAAGGCCAATGTTTTCTATTGAATGAGCTATGTTCTTTATTTTTCTCACAAAGTGTGTTGCTCAATTTTGGTTTATACATGTTTGTCTATTACCTTTTAATACTTTCATTGGTGCATTATAATTATACACAATAGTGAGGTTCTAAGTGACACAAATGTACAGGCACACATATCTTGATGTGTCTGCCTTTCAAGCCCACTCGGCTACCCAACCCTCCCTGTACCTATTAGTAAGATGGGTTTGTATTGGGAATGCCCCCCTATCTCTCACAGAAACACAGCAGCAATGTTAAAAACAGGGCTTGGTTGCTAAGGAGGGACCCCTGGAGATGTAGCCTTAGGAGTTGTGTACTGGTTTCTTCTCCCCTTGCTCTTTCTTGTTTCTGGCCTTAGATATGTGAGAGCCAAGCCTTGTACTCTTTCTCTCTCCACTTCCTGCTGCCATGCCCGGAGACTTGCAGTGCCTTGCCTCCCATGGACAGAACCAAAATTGTCTAGGAAACACTGAGCAAATAACTCTTCCTTCTTCTAAGTTGTATGATCGGTTCTTGGAATATAGCAATGAGAATGCTGCCTAAGGCAGTAGTAATAACTTCATCTACGGACATAGTATTATTTGAACTATTTTGTTATTGGTTCTTTTTCCCCTCCCCACCTCCTCCCCTGAGCCCCTTCCTCTATTCTATAGGTCACATTCTTCAATTGCCAGAAGTCCCTTTTGTTTATTTTCTCTCTAACTTCCATAGATGAAAGAAAACATTGGGCTTTTGTCTCTTATTTGAATATAGAACTATGACATGGAATTTGAGAAAACTGATAAAACTTAGAAAATTTAACTAGATTATACACAGAGAAAAACACTTCTGTCATTTCATGTCTAAGCTTCTAGTTTTTTTTTTTTTTTTAAACTAAGTATGGAAATGCGGATAGCACCACTTTGAACACAGGAAACACTCACAATTCTTTGTTCAAAGAATATATAAGTAAACCATGGAAAACAGAACAAGAGATATGATGAGAAAGTGTTAGCATAGGGAAAAGAGGCAAATGAGCTAAGGTAGGACCCCTCATTCTGCAAGGCTCATGTAAAGAAGCAAGGATCCTGAAAGTTCCGGACCCAGGGAGTACCACAGTAGCAGGTAGTAGCAGGACTTGATACCTATAAAGGATAGGGTTGTTGGACTAGAGCCCAAAACTCACATATAATAAATAAAATGTTGGGACCAAGCATCAGTGGCCAAAAGGATCTGATCCCTTCCCCGTGTTCAGAAGATTCATGTGAGGAATCAAGGAACTATACAGCAGAGTCCCAGGAAAATACAATGACCTCTACAAAGATCTTAGAATGTTGTCTTCTGTCAGCTTGTCAGGAGACAGTTTAAACCAGATTCTTTGCCAATACATGCTAATACTTTACTAGAGAAAAAAAACGAGGGAAGGAAGAAGTCTAAAATATTATCCTTTAACATAACAAAACAGTTAACTATAGAGCCACTTTAAGTTACAGAGTCAAAGAAAGATTTAAAAATTAGACTGAGCCAGGCATGCATCATGGTGCATACTCATAATCCCAGTACTTGGGGGGCTGACACAGAAGGATCACAGGTTCATGGTTAGCCTTAGCAACTTAGCCAGGCTCTCAACAATATAGCAATGTCCTGTTTCAAATAGAAAACAAAATACTGCTGGGGTTGTAACTAGGAGATAGAATGCCCATGGGTTCAATCCTCAGCACCAAAATTAATTAAAAAATTAAAAAAATAAAAATTAGGCTAAGTGTAATTTTGTAACTTTGTTTTCTTCCGGCATCAATGGATGTTCTGATCTGATGAAGTAGAGAAAAAAGTTCTAAACTAAAATTATTTTATAATTAATTATCTATACTATTCTCTTGCATATGCACGGCCAAATAATCCTTGCCAGCACATAGGCATAGGCAGCTCCACAGTCTTCATAACTTTCTTGAAAATATGATAGTACACATGATGCTATTTCTTCTAAATCATAAGGATTGGTTAATTGACCCTATAATATGAATGACCACTTCTTAGAAATTACAGTATGTTAAAGAAGCTATTTATAAGACCTTCTCCACATCCCAGTAAGGAATGAACTCAAAAGCTCTCAAATGACAATTATAGGTCCTCGGAAAAATGAACTTTATTTGGAACTAAAGCTCTATTCTGCAGACATCTGGGCATTTGCTCTGAGGGGAAGCATTAAGCCTACTTATTATTTCTATGAAAGATCTATTCCCAGAAGGAGAAAAAAAAGCACAAAGTTAAAAGCAAGTCCTTGAGTTTTAACAACCTCATGCAGTTTAATAAATTCAAGAGTTGAACCAATAAAGTTCAACTTTGCACTTTTTGTAAAACAAAGCATCACTTTGTTGCACCTTGAGGTTATTAATATTCTAAAATATGGAAACATACCAAGGGATGGGTGCATGTATGTTTGCATCACTTTGAGTCTCCCTGTGATGTATAAATACATTGCATTAATAAATAATATTTTTTAAAAATTCTACAAGATGAATAGTGTTCTTTCCACCATGGATGGAAGTCAGTTAAACTTAGGAATTGAGTGCTATGTAACAAGCCTCCCCAATCACAGAGTCACTGAGATCTACAGTTTTATACAATGCCAGAATTACTGATTTACTACAATGCAAACCCTATAATACATGCTAGAGATAAATCGGTAGAAAGAGCAAGAAACAATCATCAACTCCATGAAGCTGTGATTCTAGCAGAGCAGGCATTTAAAGAAAATACAGAGCCGGGTGTGGTGGTGCACCCTTGTAATTCCAGCATTTGGGAGACTGAGACCGAAGGATCGGGTGTGCAGCCAGCCTCAGCTACCTAGGAGGCACTCTACAACTTAGTGAGACCCTGTTTCAAAATAAAGAATAAAAAATAGGGCTGGGAGTATAGCTCGGAGGTAGAATGCCCCTCAGTTCAATCCCCAGTACCGCAAAAAGAAAAAAGAAAGAAAATACAGAATCTTCTGTTTGTGCTAGTAGCAGATTAAATAATCCTGACAATGGTGAGAAATGCTGGGAAAGATGCTTCTGAAATGTGTTTTCAAGATATAAGAACATTTGTGGTGCCCTGAGAACTCTGGAGCAAAGAAGGGGGAAGAGAAGGAAATTCAACTAGTTTAACAGAAGACCTGGGCAGATGAGGGGCTGAGCAGCTGAAAGGTGATTGTGGGAGGCTCTCAGAGCTGGAGGACAAAACTGGAATCCAGAACAGGTCCCAGATTAATTCCCCATGCTTTGTGATGAGACCATAGAAAAATTATATCAGCAAATGTTTTTTGTAAAGCTCCAGAGAATGAATATTTCAGACTTTGTGGGCTACAAGAAAGCAAAGTCATCTTTTCTATTGAAGTTACAGAAGTTGTAGAAACTTCCACTTTGTAACTATAGCCTAGATTTCCATTTTTGTGACTTTTGTACACGTGTCTATAGGTCCCACTCCCAGATACACTGGCCTCAGACTTATACTTTTGTAAAATCTACCCAGTGAAAACTAGCCAATCAACTGAATTAGATTGTAAAAGCCATACCCTAGTCAATGGGGAGGAATGTAGTGACTTTACATTAGGGAATGAAAGGCTGAGTGGGTTACCCACCCTTGCATGCAGAAGTAAACTGCCTTGCCAAGTAACTTTAGATTTCATGAGTTTATATTTGCAGCTTCCCTAGAATCTGTTTCTAATAAGTCTTTTGTGTAATGACATCTTGCACTCAACCAAAACAAAACCCAAGTCTCAGGCTAAAATGACAAATAATAAAGGCAATTCTGGCCCCCCCCAAAAAAAAAAAAACCCTTTGTATTTAGAACCAGGTTGACTTGTTCTAAAATTTGTTTAGAAATTTAAAAGGCTAAGAATACAAAAGAGATTTCTGAAGAATAGTTGGGAGGGCACTATCTGTTGAATATTGTTTTTAAAGTACAGGGTTTATTATTTATTTTTGTGTGTGTGGCACTGGGGATTGAACCCTGGAGCATTCAACTTCTGAGCTACACCCCCAGCCCTATTTTATTGTTTTATTTTAACATAGGGTCTCCCTAAATTGCAGAAGACCTCAGTAAGTTGCTGAGGCTGGCTGTGAACATGTGAGCTTTTTGTCTCAGTTTCCCAAGTACTGGGATTACAGTGGCGTACCCACATGTCCTGCTAAGTACAGTGTTTTACAGAGAGAAGCAATGTTAGAAGAATAGGCTGGTAGAACAGAACAGCCCAGACAACTATCCATATACATGAACAAATGATTTACAACACAGGTAATATGACAGCGTGTATGGTCCAGTAAGTGGTAAAAACCTCTATGGCTGGAAAGGATCCACCTTCATATGCTGCTCTCTTGGCTCTGACTGGAAGTGTCCTTAGAGGTTGAGAATTTCTTGTCTAAGTGTATTGAGAATTTCCAAAAGGGAGGGAAATGAGGTAGGACAAATGGTCAAGACCTTAGATTAATATTATTTGTTAGAAATTTAGACTTAAGATAGGAAAAAGTAAGAGTTCCTCAACCCCTTCCCTTAGCTGTCTGTGAATGAACAGACACTTCCGAAGTTAACAGAGCTGTTTCTTAGGTAACGTGGAGTCCCAACCCAGGAGCTCTCCCTAATGTAACCGAGAGAGCCTATTAAGGCTATTTACAAGGTTAAGAGAAGGCTGAGCAGACAGTAGGTAAATTAACCACTTTTTCTGTTTTATATATCTTGCTTATGCTAGGTGTAAAAAATCTCATGTATACACCTCCCTTCACAAAAGTAGGGGACTAAAGGTATAGGAACCACGTGAGTACTTTGTTCTGGGCTCAGTACCATGGCTTTTGCTGATTAAGTTCTTTACCAGTAAATAAAAACATAAATGGCTGCCTATCTTTTATCAGCCTCCAGAGACCCCTTTCTGGGGACCAGTTGGGACACTGAAGTTCCTGCAACAAAATCCCATGAAATGTGCCTTGAATCAGGTGCTTCAGAGGAAAGGGGGAGCATTAATGTACTGACTCCTGTCTCCTAGGACACGTGTTATCTCTACCTTGAAATTCTCTTTCCCACCCACCCGAAGGCTGCCCTCTCTCCATGATGGTGGTGGAAGTGGGCTTCCTACACCCCTGCTGTTCAGATATCCACATCATGAGACTTAAGAGTCTGGGAGAATTTGAAATGGTGCAAAAGAAGTGTTCCGCAGTGTGGGGCACTGTGTGTTTTCCTGGCAAAGGGTTGTAGGACAATTCTATTTATTTTCTCCTTGAAACCTGCATTCTGATTTTCTATTAGCAGCGCTGTCATCCCCAGAAACATACTTTATATCACTTTTTGACAAGTTACATAATTTATAAATAGCCATTTCCTGCCGTCCTCTTAGGAAGAAAACCCTCCTATCAAGTCAGTGATCAGTTACCCTGAAATTACACTGTGCATGTTTGTATTCTAGCCTATTTCACACACACACATACACACACACACAAATATAATTGTAGAATATTCAATATACATATATATTTAAACAAATACTCAATATATACCTATATATATTGAATTTTTATTCTACAATTTGAAAGTCAAATATACCTAAAAAATATAGTAATCTATTTGTATAAATTTTAAAAAGACATTACATGGAATAACATAAAAAGACTGCATCCTGTTTTTTTTTTTTTTTTTTGTGGTGGTGATAGTTTTATTTTGTTTGAGATAACACCATGTTCTGTGAAATTGTTATTAAAAGCAACAAGCTTCTCACTAAGGTCTTGAGAGTGTGGCCTGGTGGTCTTCTTTGCTTTAGCAATGTGCTTATCTGTCTTTCATATGTTTCTTTTAGAGAAACAGCATATATTTTGACACGTGAAATAACAATGTTTTTGTAATTTTAATGCATATGCTTTCTGCTTACAGTGTTCCACTTGCAATGTAAAAAGTGCCGCATAGTTTGTCAGGAATTAAAGCATGAACTGAGGTAGGACTATGGATCAAATGCACTTAGGTTGTGATGTGAAAAGCTACAGAAAGGTAAAATAAGGACCGTGCCTTCCAGAATGGCTGTCAGAAGACAACTCGCTCACCCACAGTCACTACAAAGGAAATTACGAGGGAGAACAATTTCTATTATTTGTGAGTACTTGGTACAGCATTAAATGTAACACGGAAATGACACTCACACACATACCTACATATGTACACATGAATGTAACATACATTTACATTTAAATGTATTTATTATATATGCATGTTTATATATATGTGAAGATATAGATGTTAAATATATGATTTATATGCATTTGTATCCATATATACATAAATTTATATATTACAAATGTACATGAGATATGTAGATATGGATACAGATAATCATCATTTCCATTCATATATACATTATTTATATACATTTGTAAACATATATACACATATACACATTTATATATATATGCACATGAGTATATATGAACATAAATGCAGATGATATATATATAGACATAGCTATTATCAGCCCAACAGCAGTTGTGTTCTTTCTCCTACCAGAAGCCCCAACATTCTTTATTTATAATTTGATTTTAACTAAAAACATTGTTTTATTTTGGAAGTTCTTACTTGGGAAATTCTAGAATATCACATTAGAAAGCCAACGACTTCATCACAACCAATCCAAACTGCCTGATCCGTGGGCTGTCTCCTTTGAATCCTGTCTTCCTTGAGGGTTGCTTAGAGATTGCTCCAACTCCCTTAACCAACAATGCTGACTTAGAAAGGAAAATCACGAGCCAGGAGTGGTGGCGCACGCTTGTAATCCCAGCATTCGGGAGGCTGAGACCAGAGGTTCCGGTTTCTCGGCCAGCCTCAGCTACCTAAGTGAGGCACTCCGCAACTTAGTGAGACTCGGTTTCAAAATAAAGAATAAAAAATAGGGCTGGGGGTTTAGCTCAGAGGTAGAATGCCCCTGAGTTCAATCCCCAGTACCGCAAAAAAAAAAAAAAAAAGAAAGGAAAATCACTGCTGATTTTACCAGTTGAGTCAGACCACAGGTCTATGTTCGGGCCACCAAGGTTTTCATATGCTCATCTAACTCCTCTAGCTTAGAACACAACGTTATGATTTTTTGCAGAGAACAAAATACATAAGTAACTTATTGTTAATTTCCTTTATGTTGTTGTTTTTTTGCGGTACCAGGGATTGAACTCAGGGGCATTTTACCTCCGAGCTATACCCCCAGTCCTATTTTTTATTCTTTATTTTGAAACCGAGTCTCACTAAGTTGCGGAGTGCCTCACTAGGCAGCTGAGGCTGGCCGAGAACCCGGATCCTCGGGTCTCAGCCTCCGAATGCTGGGATTACAAGCGTGCGCCACCACGCCCGGCTCCAGTTAATTTCCTTTAAAGTAGAGAATATAACTTATTCTTATAATTTGCAAAAAATTACTCCTGATACAGCCTAAGCCCTCATCGAGTAGATGAGCGAAAACTTTTCAAGGTTTCTAGCTTATTTTCTCTCTCTACCCTGATAGTTTTAATGTAATCATCTTTAACTCTCTTGGCCTTGTTGGACCAAGTCCCATGTCAACTGACCTTTGCTTCTTTTAAGAACAGAAGCTTCAGAAAGTTCTGCAAATTGCATTTAGGTCAGAAATTGGGATTTCACTGTAAGAAGTATTTGCATTTTTTGTTTGAGCTGGAGCTTAGAAGTTTTACTGGAGTGTGTATTGGAGCAGTTAACTCATGGCTAAACTCTGTAAGCTCAGGTGTTAGCTACTGACATTGACTATCTTTTCCCCATAAGGGTTTATATTTTAAATCAAGGGACTCTAAAGGACTTAACAACGCAGCATAACATAAAGGCCAATGCAGTGTTTAAATCTGGCTCATCAAAACTGTTCTCTTCACTTTTTTGGTAGGTTGAAGTGCTGAGATACTACTGGCTATTGCTGACTGCAGTTACTTAAAACTATAGGCTGAATGAGTCTAGGATAAAATTCTTACATGATCTAATTATTTTTCTGTTTGTCTTCTATAGTCTCCAATCTACTTGAAGAGAAAAGTGAAATATATACTCATAAGAGACTAAGAATATATTATCTTCCCACTTATAAAAGTTCAAGTGTATCACCTTTATTGAGAAGCAGAAAACTATAGTGCAAGTGGTCATTATTTCAGAGTGTAAAAACACTTTCTGGATGCTTAATCCTACTTTAACCCGCTGATTATGCTAGTATAAATAAAAGTTGGAGGTTAACCATTAGTCACCTGGAAAATGAAGATGCTAAAAATTATAAAAGGGACATTCTAGGTTTTCAAAGATCAAATGAAATGAGGCCAAGTATATAAAATTAAATTTTGCTTATACTGCTTTATGATAAACTTTATAAACTTTTTTATTAAGGCATATGAATATAAGATTATGTATTATGATCCACTCTAATCTGAGGTATGATGTGAAGGTAGCCACTCAAGGATGTAATTATTTCTGCCCGTCTAGTAGGCGAATGAATTATGCTAAATATATTATAGTAATTCATTTATTCTCTAGGAATTAAATAGAGATTCTGTAGGTTAAGTGACATTTTGACAGATGTGTGGGAGAAAACGGTGCTGTGGTTTTAAAAGCTTCAAATCACTTATATGTCTATATTTAATTGGGCATTATCATATTATCAGTATATATTATACAGAAAGATGATCGTTTTTCATTCTTTTTGAGAATACACAATGCATTTTTACCTCATAGTTATAGCGCATGTATCTACTCAAGTAAACTTCTCCCCGAAAGCACTGAGAAAGCATGCATGAACATACTTAAACATATAACATATAATTAAGGAAGGAAATATGAATCAATGTTTTCTGTAGGTGAAAAAGAAGGTGGAGGTGGTGTGATTTCTGTTATGCAATCTTTTCCTTAAACAGAATGCAATACAATGTGAGATGGTTCTTAAAACAGAATCTAAAGATAATGTAATAAAAGGCAGAGAAGTAGTAAAGAGAAGCATCAATAAGACCGCACTTGGGTTAGTGATATGGGAACAGCATTGAGATAATTGCTTACATACAGAGAGAAGGTCAGAAAGACAGAAGATGGTATAGAGACAATGTTAATGAGGGCTAGCAGTGGTAACAAGATAATTATAGATAAAGGTTAGTAGCCAATAAAGCTAACCACACATAAAGGTTACCAGCAATAACAAGCTAACCATCAATAAAGATTTCCTTGAAGAAGAGGGGAGATCAAATGGCAAATAAATAATACAGAGAGGAATACTAGCAACATGTCTTCCTACTACATTGAAAGATCAAAAGAGCTCATCATATAAAATGGATCTCTCACAGGTAGCAACCAGATTACAATTTAATAAGTATTAGAGTATTTGATTTCAAGAACCAACAGAATCGAGACAAAGAGAATAGCTATTTTATGCAGAAGTTATTTTTTTTAATAATCATCATAAAAATATAGACGCCAGTAGACCTTCCAAAACAAGTAAGTAGGATCAGGACAGACACAAGATTTCTATGTATTGAAACGTCTTTCCCAGTGAGAAGTAAAGTGTTTCTGAAGAGGTGAGCATACTGAAGGTAGTGCTTCAAATATCCCCACAATAAATCTAAAAGTTCAGGGTAATCCCAATTAAAATCCCTATCTAATTGTGATGAACCTTAAAAATTCCTAAAATTTATGTGAAAGAATAAATATGAAGAAATAGCTGGAATTTTAGCTTACAAAGGGAGATGAGCTCAATCAGTCACTTAATGAATAAAGCTCATTAATTAAAAGGATATGTTCTTGGCCTCATATCTGGCAAATAAAACAATGATTCATAAAGGCAAAAAGTAGATTCAAGTATATAAAATTTTCATATATAGTAAATCATAATTTTATCAAAAGGAACTGAATTTTGTCAGTGCATTTAATTTAATAATGCTTCTTCTATAGGCTATTTTGGAAAAAATATATCACTAACTACACAAAAATAATATCAAAATAGATTCGAGATTTATGTATAAAATTAGGAAGACATAAAAGAAATTTACATATATAATTTTAAAATATTAAAATAAACAATATTTTTGCATGATTAAAAGCCTAGCAACAACAAAAACATTTATTAAGCCCAAATAAATAAATATGCAAAATATATTAAGTATAAAATTCCATAAATAAAACTGCAAGGCAAATTAGACCTTTAAAAAAAATTATATGTGACATACATTGTAGGAAATAAACTAATGACTTCGATAAATAAGTGATCAAAGAATCTGTAAGAAAACAACAAGTGCTCCAATAGGAAATTAGGTAATTGGCTAACTATGATGAAGAACTACAAATGGCCAATGTGTATAAAAAATGTACGTATATAAATATTCATTGCAGCAAATGTAATTGAGAATGAGATACCATATTCTTCTTCCATATTACCATAAAACAGAAGTCATCTGCATGCTTACACTTGGAATAAGATATATTTGTACCATAGCAAAGTGTAACTTATTGATAAAGTTATCTTCCTTTTCCTTTTTGCTTTCTTCTCTTTGTTCCTCATATTTCAGGTCATTTAATAAAAAACGATGGCCTGACTTCAAATTTTCTATGGAAAATGTCAAGTCTTGAATATTAACCGATAAGTTTCCCAAGCAGGACACCTAAAGAATATTTGAAATTTGTGATAATTCCTTTCCTTTCCTGCCTTTGACTAAGAAGACTTGACTAAAATCTTTACAGCTTGGAATGGCATCTTGTTTACATAATTTCAGTTCTACTCTTCCCAACTAAGCAAATACTATATCCACACCTAGAAATACTTCGAAACTTTGGTAAATAACATGATTAACAACGGATATTGTTCCATTTAGTTGTGGATCAGTTGCTGCATGGAGTGAAGGGCTTCCCTTCACGGAAAAATCTCAAATTAAAATCCTCATATTTAATAATCAGAGTTACCAGAAACAAGCTTTCTTCCCTGCTCGACAATCTGAGATTCAAAAGGTTCACAGAACATGGGAAGGGAAGGAGCTTCACTCCTAGGGAGCAGGAAGAGTACGGAGTGAGTTGGAAACCAGGTTGCTCATTGGAACACATAGTCACTCTCCCTGCCTTGACATAGCTGAAGTTTCTTCTGAAGGTTGGACAAATAGTAAGAAAGCATCTTTGCTGGGGCCTGCTGGATAATTTCTATATTCTACAGGGTTCCCATCAAATGAGAACACAAGTCCATCACATGTCTGCCTTCAGTTTTCTTAAGACTGAACATGACAACTAACCATAGATTGCTTATCATTTCACCATATCCAAAGTCTGCCAAACATTTCCCATTAAAAATGTATCAAACACATTTATCAAGGACAAAGCAGAGTCATTGCTTCCTTCAGAAACAATCTTTGAGGCTTTACTTGCTTAGTAAAACTCAACCCCTAAAGGGGACATGCCCACAGAATTCCATCTCTTCTGAACCTCAACAACTTCCTCCAAGAAGCCATTTCAGTATTAACTTGAAATTTCTGGAAAGTATGTAACTTCCCAAAGTACCTCGGGGCACTTTGTTGCATAGTTTGGGAAACGCATATTATCAATAAAAATGTGTGATTTTAAAGTGCAACGCAAGGGAACATTCTCTTGAATTAATACAAGAAAATACGTAACATATGAAAAAGTATCAGGTGGTGAATACAAAAGATGGGAAATGACTGAGTAATTGCCTCAAAGGGAAAATGAATAAAATATAATCTTTTGACATTCATGAGAGGCAGAGCAATTAAAGGATGCAGAAATAATGCTGCCACATTGAGCAAAGTGTTTTAGAAACTATCATGTCACTTTAGGATTTTGCTCAACACTAAAGACCTTGACAAGCAATACTTCTAAAAATTCTGTGACTTACTTTTATGATTTTTAATGAATGTTTTTCTTCTCTTTTTTTGCAGCTCCATTACTTTGTTTATGAATGAATTTAAAAAATTTTTCCTGAACTCATGCAAAAACTCAGTTCCTGAGTCAGCTCCAGAAATCAACTGAATAACATTTAAAAACATCTCCCTGACTAAAATACATAATAGAATTATAAAGTAGAATTTGGAGATGGTTGCAAAAATGTCATCAATACTTTCATAAATGTGTTCAGAAAAATATATGCATATATATTTATATAAACATTAATAGGATGTTTTCTTAGAATAGAAATAACAATGTACTTTTAGAAATTCTACTATATTAAATAATGATTACAAGAAGTAAACATACCAGAATGTGTTTATATCCAGTATGAGAACTCCCTATGCTCTTCAGTAGTTTATAACCTATGCTTTAACTCATGTGGAGACTGTGCAAGTCCACATTTGTGGGGTGTGTGTGTGTGTGTGTGTGTGTGTGTGTGTGTGTATGTGTGTAACTAGGGATTGAACCGAGGGGTGTTTTACCTCTGAGGTATACCCCCAACCCTATTTTATTTTTTATTTTAAAACTATTTATATATTTAGATTGAACCCAGAGATATTCAACTTCTGAACTATACCTCCAGTCCTATTTTATTTTTATAGAAATTACTGAGGACCTCGTTAAGTTATTGAGGCTGGCTGTGAACCTGTGATCCTCCTGTTATAGCCACCCAAGTGTTGGGTTTACAAGCAAGCACCATCATGCCTGGCCACAATTCTTAATTCTAAAATACAAAAAGGTCTTAGATGACTTGGGCAAAATGAATCTTCCTCATTTTAACTTCACTCTAGACCACTGGCACACTGCTTACCTGGCTCACCTCATGAGTCAAAGCCAGGCTGAAACAACTAACTACCAGGGAACCTTTTCTTCAGACCTCTCCTAAGGACTGGAAGGCTGTTTTCTCAAGCAGTCCATAACAGCTGATAGCAATTTGTCAAAGGTTTGCTTGCTTTATTTATTGAAAACAATAGAAAATCACCCTCTTTCATCTAAAAAATTTAAATATTCGTGTCATTTTAGGAAACACCTTCCCATGATTATATATATAATATATATATGACATATAGATTATGTACATAATACATATATATTATGTAATATATAATATATATAATATATAATATATATAATATATATAATTACATATATTATATATTGTTATATATTATGTTATATATTATATATTATTATATAATATATTATGCAATATAATGCAATATATTGCATAATATATAATATAATATATAATATAATATATAATATATTGCATTATATTGCAATATGTATTGCATATTATATAATATATAATATATACCCTGTTCCAAATAAAACATATATATAATATATAATATATATAATATACACGTATTATGTACATAATCTATATGTCATATATATTATATATATATATATGTATATTCCAGTTAATTCCTCTCCAAATTCTGCAAAATAGTCCGTTCAGGATCAATAGAACATCTATTCTTTCGTGGTGCTTCTTTATCTGGTCAGTATGCATATTCTGGTTGAATTCTGACTTTCGGTAATGAAGCAATGTTCTCTATGATAAGGTTATGTATTTGAAAATCCAACAGATGTGTTCACCACACACACTGTGGAAATCAGCTTGTTAATTTTTTTGGTTTCTTTATCTCACTCAACAGTGATTTACTGAGCACCTATACTGTGTGCCGGGGATGGTTCCAGAGCCTTTCAAAGAAACTAGAGACTACACCAAGAAAAATAAAGAACGGATAAGTAATCAAGGACAATTTTCAGTAAAAGTGACAGAGCTTAGCATGTGATCACACAATTGAAGTGGAATCTTGGAGTCAAAAAAAGGCTATCCTGAGGTGACAGCAGTGAAGGTGGTGATGTCATCACTTTCTGTGATGTCATCATTCTGTGACAGCAGAAAGATGTTAGTAGGGCACAACCAAAGAAAAGGAAAAAACGCAAATTAATGAAATAGAGGCGTAAGGAAATTAAAAATTATGAGAGTGTTCAATTCCTATTGCAAATGCATTTGGGAAAAGACAGTCTATAATGTTTTTGGAAGAACGTATAATAAAACGACTACATTATTTGCCTGCATTATTTTGAATGCTATTTGGAGATCAATTTTCATGAAGTTCTAGGAAAAACATTAATTAATAAATTGAGAACATTTTAAAGTCTAAAATAAATATTAGCACAAAATTAATAACTTAAAATATTTTGACTCTTAATTTATTATAATTTCTAATATATCACAAGCATTAATTTAAATTTCTTAAAATTAAACTACAACATTTTGACATCTAACTATTGAAGGAAATTATATGATCTCAGTTAGGCATGGTGGCACATGCCTATAAACCCGGTACTTGGAAAACTAAGAGAGGAGGATCACAGGTTCAAGGACAGCCTCAGCAATTTAGCAAAACCCTCCACAACTTAGTGATACCCTGTTCCAAATAAACCATAAAATAGGGCTTGGGGTGTAGCTCGGAGGTAGAATGCCCCTGGGTTCAATCCCCAGTTACATTTACACACACACACACACACACACACACACACACACACACACATTATATTTTCTAACATATACACACACGTATTATATTTTTTAACTAATAATAACACATGTATATTTAGATGTATATTAAATGATTATGTATATGTACATGTATATGTATATGGGTGTATGTACATGTATATTCACTTTTAAGTAATTATATAAGTTATAATCTATTATTTTTTTAAATTTAGTATATGCCTGTATAAAAACTAGTAAAGTAACTTTCTTTTTTGATGATTCTTGAGCAGTTATGAAATCTGTCATGTAAAGTGAAAAATAGCCAGGCATGGTGGCACATACCTGTAATCTCAGTACTTGGAAGCTAAGACAAGAGTATCACAGGTTTGAGGCCAGCTTTGGCAACTTAGTGAGACTATCAGAACTTAGTGAGACTCAAAAACCTATCAAGACCCCTTTTCAAATTAAAAAGTGAAGAGGCTGATGGCATAGCTCAGAGATAGAAAGTCCCTGGGTTCAAGCCCCAATAACAACAACAAAAAGAAGAAAAATAAATGGCTTTTCATGGAGGAAAAAGTAAATATCTGAGACTACTACTAGGTTCAAATTACATCTTAATATTGACATTCTTAATACTCAATAGATAAAGCAACTGCAATACATACATATTAATAAAAAAATTTTTCTTAGAGCATAGTAGTTTTAATCTTTAGACTCATGGTAATTCTAGTTCAAACTTACCATGTCACCACAGGTATCAATGACTTCAGAGCCTAGTCCACATTAACCCCCAGGCAAATGCCTATACTTTCTGTCATCTGTTGGTGCCTATGACTTTCCACCTCTAAGATATGAGGGAAGGCCAGAAGCTTTTCTGCATCATTTGGTTTTAAGTACCACCACTTTACCCAGGGTCAATGCAAGGCAACATGAAAGATATTTATATGTGGCACCCTAAGAAAACACAGGGCCAACTGCTTCTTGGCCTTTCAATGAAGATCAAGTGTAGTTCCTGTTCTTATCAAAAATCATAGGTCTGTCCATCCTTGTGAATTCCAGTCTCAGTTTTAATGACTTAATTCTTAATTGGTAAGCTTCACATCAGTGTCTTACAGGTCCTTGGTCTGAAAGAGGATGTAGGAACCTGTCAGTGTTGAACAAGGAAGGGCTAGAGCTTATGAAAGGTAATAGATTCACTAATTCAATTCTGCCCTCTTCTTCAATAAATTTCCATAAATATGAAGGTACAAAGTAGATTAGGTGCAAACACACCTGAAAAGTACTTGCCAAGGTCTACACCATAGCTCAGAAATTGATGACACCCATTGATCACAGCCCAAACGTTTGTGCTGGAAATAAAGACCAGAGCATTCAGCCAGAATGAATTACCCATCACTCAGAACACTCTCACCAAGAAAAATGCAAGGGGGAGTCAGAGTCCAATTTATCTTGAAATGGAACCCTGTCAGCCATACTGATTGCCAGGCAGCCATAAAAACTTAATGGCACCAGTAGATTTTCAAGAAAGGAACTTATGATCACAACAAAGTAGCAGGATTTGCATTGCATTGAGAAAAAGACTATGCTAGCACAAGCTTTTCTGTCTGCAAGGAAGGAACCTGTAAGGAAATATCAATGAGCTTCATAAAAATAAGAAATAGTGTCAAAATAAACCCATATATGAAACATCTGTAATTTTTGAAATAAAGGGGTATTCTTAACTAATCTCAATGACATGCACGAGGAAGGAGAGGCAGTGCGGTGGGATCTAGAGAAATACACGCCAAGTGTTGTGTGCAAATATATTCTTGTCACTCTATACCTTATTGTGATGTATAATTACGATGCACAAATAAAATTACAAAATAAAATAAATTACAAAAATTAGTAATAAAGGGATATTCTTCTGTTCTGAATCTAAAAGAAATATTCAGTAGTCAAAAAGGGAAGCATGACAGTACTTGGGAGGCTGAGACCGGAGGATCCGGGTTTGTGGCCAGGCTTAGCTACTTAGTGAGGCCCTCTGCAACTTAGTGAGACTCTGTTTCAAAATAAATAATAAAAAAATAGGACTGGGGGTGTAGCTCGGAGGTAGAATGCCCCTGGGTTCAATCCTCAGTACCACAAAAAAAAAAAAAAAAAAAAAAAAGGAAGCATGAAATCGGTAGGGAAGTTACTATAGCTCAGTTCCTAAGGGAAGAAAAGATTCTTAAGTCATATGAAAATGTTTGGAACATCAAAATTAACTTTATAGGAGAAAAAATTCCACTGTGTTCTGCCCCTCTACAAAATCAACCACTTAAGAAAAGCAGGCTGTTTGAGAAATAGTTCCAAGTGCAAATTTGTGTCAAATCTCTTCAAGTCATTCTATGACATGGGGTTCAAAGCCACTGGCAGAGTTGGGAAATTACATTCAAGGGGCTGAATGTCCCAGCTCTAATACCTTTGGTGTTATACTCTTTACAGTATCTTTCCTCTGGTAGGGCTTCTTCTTTGTGACCCAACTATTTCTGTGTAAGGCTAATGTCTTTCTGGTAAAGGTAAGATCCCGTGCAGTGGATTAAGCTCTGTGCACCATGTAAATGAGAGAGGGAAGGAATGTGTTGTTCTTTAATGGGTTGTATCTGGAGAAAATGTAAAGCTATCTTTTGAAATGAAGAGTATTCTGCCTGGAGTGATGGGAAAAATACATCAAGCTGACAGAAACGGAGAGATAAATAATAGATTCTGTTATGAAGAGAATATTCTTATTCCAAGGGTACACTTCTAAACTGGTTTAAAAATTGCAGCATTAGCAGAAAAACAGTCTATCGTGAAATTCAGCGAGTGTTACTGTCAAATTCAGACAGGAAGACGTTTGAGTCAGAAATCCATTAGATTGCTTTTTAGAGAGACATGGAACAAAAAAATACTTCCATAAAACAAATGACTTATTTTTGTAAAAAATGATTTGTAACTATAATAAAAGTATAGTATGGCTTTGACTTATGTGTACAACTTCTTCAGAGAAAGGAAGGTAATTACCATCTAACTAACATCTACTAAGAAGCAGAAGGACTGCATGCACAATTTCACATATAATCTGTCCCTTGATTCTCATAACAAACATTTTAGGTAATTATTGGACTATCTCCAGTTTAAAGATAAGAAAAATATGCTTCATTATTCAGTCTCTGAGTCAGTAGTTCACTAAAACCTCCTATGTGCTAAGCATGGTGCTACCTTTCAGGGCCCTGTAAATCATGGCATGGAGTCAGTGTCTTGGCCTCTTGGGGTCCCTATGTACCAGTGAAGAAATATTTTGAACACATTGTTGTTGTGTTAAGTTTGCTTATTATTTTTACTGTTGTTTTAATGACTTTACATGCTATAAAATTCTTGGTAGCAAAGCACTATAAAAGCAGATACAAAGACCACCTGTCTGATTTAAAGGCTGTGTTCGTCAGTTTTTTAAGCACTGTGACAAAATAACTAAGAAAAGCAACTTAAATGAAGAAAGATTTATCTGGGATCATGGTTTCAGAGGATTCAGTCCATAGTTGGTCAGCTCCAGTGCTTTGGGCCTGAGGCAAGGCAGAACATCATGGCAGAATAGTGAGAAGGAAGAAAGGTGCTCAGCTCATGGTAGCCAGCAAGGGGGGAGAGAGAGAAAGAGAGGAGAGTAGAGGAGATAGGAGAGAGTAGAGAAGAGCGAGAGGAGCTAGGACATGATATACTCCCCACAGACATGCCTTCAAAGACCCATTTCCTTCAACTAGGTACTACCACCTCCAACAATGTCCACCACATCCCAATAACCCACTCAGTTATGAACTAATCAATGGATTAATCCATTGGCAATACCAGAGCCCTCATGATTCAATCTCTTTCCAAGGCCCCCTACCTCTGGAGACAGCTGCCCCAGGGATCAAGCCTTCAACACGTAATTCTTGGGGCAATGTCCCAGATCCTAACTAAAACAGGGATCTGGAAAATTCTCCAGAGATAATAATTTTAAGACCCAAAATGATTAACTAATTTGCCCAAGTCACATAGTAGTGTGTGGTGGAGACACTTTCAATTTGGTATCTGACTCCATAGCCTACATTCTTAACTGTCATATGCTGCAATATTTAGTTACTGAGATAGTTGATTTATTGGTTATTTACATGGATTTAATTGTGTATTTGCCACACAATTACCTAAGCAGAATCCAGGTCTGGAAGCCTATCATGTCTGTGATAGCCACAAGGGAATTAAGGTGTTCCCGTTAGCATCTTGCATAAGAGGAAGCTCCGCATCTACCCATGAAGGCCCCAATAAGAAATCTAAACAAATAGAAGCTGGGCGTGGTGGCGCACACTTGTAATCCCAGCATTCGGGAGGCTGAGACTTGAGGATCCGGGTTCGCGGCCAGCCTCAGCTACCTAGTGAGGCACTCCGCAAGTTAGTGAGACACGGTTTCAAAATAAAGAATAAAAAATAGGGCTGAGGGTATAGCTCAGAGGTAGAATGCCCCTGAGTTCAATCCCCAGTACCACAAAAAAAAAAAAAAAAAAGAAATCTAAACAAATAGAAATATGACCAAGACCCCAAGCAAAACTATGTTGAGAAACCTAAAGTTATATCATTAAAGCAGCAATTGACAGCCAGACTCCAACTATGTACTTTGTTCCTCTGAGGCCAAACAGGACTTAGACCAACTCTCATACATCAGATTTGAACTCGCTGGGATGACTAGATGTGGTGTACTGCCATGTCCTGAGATCTATGGTCTCTGGCCCCACGTGGACTAAACCCAAAGCCAAAACCGTAAGAAAATAAATCTTCTTTCCTCTAAGTTACATGGCCAATCTTTTCTATGATAGCTATAAGAATGCTGACAGATATAGATATCAAAATCAAGTAATTCCTCCAATATTGGGTATCCCTTTAGCCACCGCACGCCAATTCATAATAAGGAACATTACACTAAGATAGGCCCAGTTCTATGCTATTAACAAATTGTTGTAAAATCATATTAGCCATAAAATAAGCTATATCATTCCAATTCTAATGCCTACAGCTACCTAAGGACAGAGAAATTTTCAATTTTTTTCTTTTATTTATGATGATCACTATGACTATGATAGAAAAGGCTGGACTGAAATTAGCTAACACTTTCAGTAAGAATTTTTGTGCATGGACTGTACAGACTAAATAAGGGCTTCTTCAGAAATGTACAATTAACTAGGTCTTTGCTATATGGTATGTTACATGGGATATTAGTATGACATACTCCTCTTTAATAATTCAGAAAGGCTTATTAATAGAATTTGTGTATTGACATAATAATGTCAGTAACTAAGCAAGGTTAAAGGTTAATCAGTTAAAAAAATAGAGTATGGATTGGAGGGATCATTAATGAACTTGAAAGAATACCCTTTATCTAAAATTATACACTTTTTTCCAGTAAAGCACTATGCAAACCAAGCAAAACATACTCAACAAAAACACTGTTTTTTATTCTACGCTAACTCAGAGAATTTACACAACAAAATAGAGAACATCAACTGGGCACTACATTTGTAAAAACATAGAGACAGATGCCCTACCCACACAAATGACACAAGATAAAGGCTTGGACCTTCCACAAATCTTGATAAATGGCATTCCTGTATTGTAACACATGCTTAGTTCATTTATACCTTTCTTAATTACCAGTGAAAATGTGTCATTGGAAGGTAATTATTCTACCAAGTTCTGCATTAATCTGTTTCTCTGAATATTACTTTTCACATAAGGGCTTCTACAGGGGCATAAAAAGCCATTAAATGATTGAATTTCAAATTTTTTTTCTAAATAATAAAATGACTATTAATGAAAAGAGAAAAGATAGAGCACTCTAGTATAGTGACATTCCCTGAAGGATAATTCTGAAGAGAGACACTGAATCTTTAATTTAGTGCATTTTGATAATTGGTTATCTTTAAAGCATGAACTTTAATTACAATACACAGGATAGAAATGAAAATTCCCTAGAGCAGGGGCCTGAGGGAAAGTCACCAACAGTTGCCTTTGTGAAGTCTGATACTACCTTTGTTCCAAGAAACTATGAATTTTAACAACCCAGTCTTCAAACTGTTCAAGTAAGTCTATTTATATCTCAAAATTTAATTAGACATGTTGGTTAATATCACTGACCATGAAAACTACAAAATGCGAATGTCAAAACCATAGCTACCCTAGTAACCAGCCATCTGAACATTTTTACTCTGTGTCTCCTTTCTACTGTGAAAATGGTAGCGATTTAAAGCAGGGCCACAGGTAGGGAAAGGCTGTCAGGTACAATTTGCATCAGAAGTGGAATCCATGTAATTAGAACTGCCCAAAGAGATATACTGACAGGTCATTTGCCCATGTGTCAGCTTGATGGTTATATAGAGTACTGAAACATGCATTATGCCATTTATTAACAAGTAGCTTTACATATTTTTATTAGAGCACAACAAAAAGTCAAAAACACCATAAGCCTAAGAAAAAGGGGAATCTCAATATTGCATTATGATCTGTAACACAGCCAGAATTACACGCATCAGGTAAAGTGTGACTTTGAACTCTTTGCCATCGCTGACAAAAACATACACATTGTGTGAAAGAAGACCCTCCATCTGAGGCCCATTGATGGACTCTTCTGCTCTTCCTGTATTTTCTATCCCTGTCTTTTGTTCTCTTCACTCTTCTGGAATATTTTATCTATAACTCATTCTCAATCACCTTCAGTGTGTGCACCATGTCTCCATCTGGGTCCAGAGCCTTGAGATGCTAGTGTATTAATACAACCATTTAGTCACATCTCCATGTGAACAGGACACTAGCACTTTAATTTTATAAGATCTCAAATCAGTCCTCCCTGCACCTGTCTCCCAACCAGCTCTGTTCTTAGTACTCCCACCTCTCATCTATTCATTTATTCCTGGGTCACTCTTGACTCATCTCTCCCCTTTTTTCCTTCATATTTAATCTACAGCCAAATTCTTTGAGCACAATATATTCAAATATGCTTGGAAACCTTCACTGCTCCTCATTCACCTTCAGGGAGACTTGGAGAAGAAGCCATTATTTACAGAAAGTCACAGTGGGTCAGATATGGTGGCCACAGAAACCACGGTGTTTGGCAGTTCTGAGAAAGTGCTAGATTCTCTATCCCATGTCCATTTCATCTTCCCACCCTCAAGCCCAACCCATCAAAGTCAATCCCAGTCTCTCCACCAGACCCTGAGATATGCATCCACAGAGGAATGGGCTCTGCAGAGACATGCGGTTTCCCGTGGTCTACTCTGAAGTCTTCTCTTTTTTTTCCATCTATAGTGGCTACATCTACTCGGCTCCTCAGATTCCCATTTGTCAACTAGTGAGAGCCAACATAATGGGTAAATCTTGAAAGCAAAAAGGAAAATGGAAATGTTACAGAAGGAAATAATGAGCAAATTAATAGCTTGTTTTCTATGAGAAGCCATGGGGTTCAGAATAGAGTAGAACAATGACTACAAAGCGCAAAGAGAGAAAACGCTCGACCCTGTATCCTATATCTAGTGAAAATCTTCTTCAAAAAGGAAGGGAAAATACAGAAAATTTTAGATAAAAGGATGACAGTGGTCTTTGCCAAATAGGACTTTCTGCAATGATAAAGGAATTTTTAGGCTGAATGGGAAGAATACCAGACAGAAACTTGATCCACGGTCAGAAAGAAGATTCAATATGATGAATGTCCATCGGGATGGAACTAAAAATGGATATCTTTTTGTTTTTCTTTTTTATTTTCCTTCATTTCTGCATAAATCACATTATTATTTCAAGCAAAAACGTTAACATTCTTTCATGCGGCTTATAATCTACGTAGCTATAATACATATTAGGATTACAATATGAATAATTAAGGAGATACCTGGACCTATATGATTTTTTTTTACAAACTGGTACAATAGTCACAAAAGAGACACTGTGAAAAATTAAAGTCATATTTTACACTGTCAAACAACCACTAAAATATATGAAGTCCAGCTAAAAGACCAATACAAAAAAAATCTAAATGAAATTCTAAAAGTATTTAACTAATGTGAATTATTCAGTAAAGGAGAAACTGAGGACAAAAAAAGAAAGAAAAAAAAAAACACCAGAGGTGAGGTGATAAATGGAACACAAAAAATTAAACTGGTAGGCCCATAAAAAATTTACATGCAATGTTAATAGAGAACAACCAAAAGGTAGAAGTTACCTGCAGAGATTAAAAGTTGAGTTCTTACTAAAGAATATGGGGATGACTTATGGCTTTAAATGTAAAGAGATTTAAGGTGAAAGTAAACACAGGATAGCAAATGCAATAGAGGTGGGCATAAGAAAGGTGCGGGGGCTAAATCCACAGAGGTAGCTGCAGAAGTATATGCAGAAGTATATGAAGATACACCTGAAGTCCAGATGTCCAGGGATAAGCACCATATGCATATGTCCCAAAGAGATCTGGAAAGACTTGTTACTTATATAATTGAGAGAGTAGGACAGGTCTCTCAATCAAGATTGAGAAATTGGTATTGTATTGCATTGCATTGTATTGCATTTAGGAGTTGGAGCTGGGATGAGATTCCTGGAGCAAGTAGTCAAAGGCTTGTGACGTTTGAAATTCTGCCTACTACTCCACAGGGGGGTGGTGTGTGTGTGTGTGTGGGTGTGGGTGTGGGTGTGTACACATGCATATGCAGGCAGTCAGCAATCTGTATCCACACGTCTGGTATGAGTGGATTCAATCAAACCCAAATAAAAAATATTTGGAGAAAAATATCACATCTATACTGAACATGTACAAGCTCTTTTTTTTTTCCTTATCATTATTCCCCAAATAATATAAGATTCATACAGTATTTACACTCTGTTAGGTACTATAAACAATCTAGAGATTATTTAAAATGTACAGGAGGATGTGAGTAGATTATATGCAAATCCTGTGCTCTTTTATATAAAAGACTTCAGCATCCATGGACTTTAGTGTCTGTCCTGGAACCAAACCAATGCTCCACAGATACCAAAAGATAGATTTAGGAATGAGAGAGAGAAAGAGCTAGAGAGACAGAGGCAGAGAAAAACAAGGATATTGAGATTTTAAAGAATTGACTTATGGAAATATGGAAGATTGGTAGATCCAAAATCAGCCTAGTAGGTAGACAGGTGGAGAACCAGGGAGATTTGCAGTTCTACTACAAAGGCAGCCTGCTGGTAGAATTCCTTCCTTCTCAGGATTACTCATCCTTGGGTCTACTAAGAGCATCAACTGGATGGATGAGAAAAATCCACATTATGGAAGATAATCTGCTTAATTGTAAATTCACTGAATTAATGTTAATCTCATCCAAAAAACACCTTCACAGAAAGATCCAGAATAATATTTGGCCTAAATATCTGGACACCGTGGCCCAGCCAAGTCTCTATGTAGAATTACCCAGCACACTCTTCAATAGATCAATTTACACGGTGGGCCCTCTGTATCCACTGGTTCAACATAAGTGGATTCAACCAAACCCAGGTCAAAAATTTTAAAAACCTAGGAAATAAAGATACACTTATCTACAGTTGAGTGGAAAAATAACCTAGTATTATACTCAGATAATGAATTTCTATAAAACAATAAGAGTGAGCAAATTACAAATCTATACAGTAAAAGAAAGATCATAAACATAATATTGAATAAATAAACCCAGACTCTCCCCCCCCAAAAAAGAAGTACATATATAGTACGTAATTCCATTCATAAATATTCTATGAACATGCAAAAATTATTCTATACTATTAGAGATCAGGATAATAGTTACTCTTGGCAGAAAAGTTACTCAACAGGCATGTAAGGTTAGCTCCACACTTTTTTTTTTTTTTTGCGGTACTGGGGATTGAACTCAGGGGCATTCTACCTCCGAGCTACACCCCCAGTCCTATTTTTTATTCTTTATTTTGAAACCGAGTCTCACTAAGTTGCGCAGTGCCTCACTAGGTAGCTGAGGCTGGCCGCGAACCCGGATCCTCCGGTCTCAGCCTCCTGAATGCTGGTATTACAAGCGTGCGCCACCACGCCCGGCTACACACTCTGTTTCTTTATCTAAATATTAGTTATAAAGATGAGGGCAGGCCAGGTGTAGTGACACACACCTGTAATCCCAGTACTTGGGAGATCATATGTTTGAAGACAGCCTAAGCAACTTAGCTAGATCCTCAGCAACCTAGCAAGACCCTGTTTCAACATGAAAAAATAAAAAGAACTGGGGGTATAGCTTTGAGGCAGAATGCCCCTGGGTTCAATATCCAGTACTCCCCCCAAAGAGGGAATTTTGTAAAAACAACAAAAATATTACATATCATATATTTACTAAACATTCATTTTTGTACATTTATTATAAGAAATTTGCTTTTAAAGAAAACAACCCAAGAGAAAGACAAAGGGAATGGTTATTATAAGGATAATATCAAAGAAATGAAAGGGCTAGAGGCAGGACAGAGGACAAAAATTTCAAAGCTACACAGCAAAATGTTATTTATGGATCTCTGAAAACTCAGTGTTCTAGATATTCATCCCAACGTCTTCAGAGACATATTGTCTAGTTGAATAGCACTCTTCCTTTTGCTTTAATTTTAGTTAAAGTTGGTCTTAAAAACTAAAAGAAATCTGGGCTGTCACACCTCACAAGTATTAAAGATGTCACCCTACTCCTGTTGTCACTTACCTGACCTAAAACTGTGATATATATGGGGCAGAAAATAGTTTTCCCAAATGATAATGTCATCATGTGTCATACCAACAGATACCGGCTTATTTGGTTTTTGTTTGTTTGTTTGCAGGATATTTTCACTTCTTTGCCATGTTTTTCCAAACTAGAGTTTTCTTTCTGTAAGAGGCTGGCAAAATTCAGGGGGGAAAATGGTCTAAAACTGTTTTGCTTTCAATAATTCAGGAATCAATAAAAGTGCTCTAAATAGTAAAGAAAGAAGGGGGAAATCTACCTTAGATTGAGTCATCTGCTTCATGTTAGGAAGAGAGAAGACTTTGTATTCATGAAAATTTAAGGATCATTTCAAATAAAGGTGCATGAGAGTAAGATGATCACAAAATATATAACAAATGCATATTATCCAGATACACTGGTTCCTATAAGTAGAATAAAGCCAAATAGATTTTTTTCTGTGTGAAGTTGATATGGTAAATTTTCAGTACAAATGAAAATTGTACAAATTTCAAGTCTACTTTTAAGCTGATGAGTGGGAGAAATAAAATATTAAAATGTAGGCAATCCACAGGAAAATCAAGTGGCAGTGTTATTTCTATCAAAGCAATATATCTTCCATTTTGCATATGAATTACAGGTAACTGATGGTTTAAAAAAAAGGGGGTGGAGTACTTTTGAAAAAAGAAAAATTGCTGTGATGTTCATTATTGGAAAAAAGTATGGTTATAAATTTATAAGCACCCTTCCTGTTAAATTCTATAAACATTTGTTGAATAATATAAAGTTTAATTTGAATGCATGCCAAATACTTAAAATTCTTTCCCTAATTTTGGCAAGTGTGTTCAGATTATTCTTCCTACCTCCTCCTCCCACTCACTAAAATTTTGAAGTCTCCTTCAGAAACAAAAATAAGTCTTATTTTATTTCGTTTTAACAGGAAGATTTTTCTCATCAAAATTTTTTCTCCAGCCAGGTGTGGTAGCACATACCTGAAATCCCAGTACTTGAGAGGCTGAGATGAGAGAATTGTAGATTTTGAGACCAGGCTCAGGAATTTAGTGAGACTCTCAGAAATTTACATCCTGCTTCAAAACAAAGAAATAAAATAGGATTGGGGGTATAGTTCATAGGTAGAATGCCACTGGGCTCAATTCCCAGGAACACACAAATTTTTTTTCTTTATTAAAAAAGTAGCATTTAGTCCTTTAGAAATTAAATTTTAAGGCTACTAAAAAAATGAATTTTAGAAAAACAAAGAGATGGTAGCAGATTACTCCTGAGATTTCTTGAGGGATAAAAGAAAGCAAATAGAACCAAGGAGAAAAACAGAGGTGACGTTCAAATAGCATATCTAAGAGTTTTTAGAATAATTGGATTATTATTTTTCCTCTCTGTCACAGACATAGAATTTCAGAGAACTTAACATTAAGTTAAACCCTTTCCTCTCAACCTCCTGGGTTTAAATTGGTGTGGAGATGGAAGTCTGATGGAATTAAATCAATTGCTCAAGGTCAAGTTGAAGGGCAGCATCAGAAGTGGCGGAGGGACCTTAGTCTACCGATTGTCCTATCCACTAATTCATTTTCTCTGCCACATCACCTTGCTTTCAGAGTGTTAGTGAACACTTGAGTTATAGCAGCTCACTAGACTGCACCAGCTATGTGTGGATACAAGAAAATGAATGTAATTCATCCAAAACTTCTAATGTCCTGAATCAAAGCTCAGAGCAATAAAAATCACATTCTTCTCCCCCAGCTCTGCCATCATGACGTTAACTAGAATCACTGTGTCTTTTCGTCATGATTCCTGGAAAGGCCAGCTTTCTTTCTGGTAAGCCATTCTTTAAACACCAGAGTGCCATATCTTTAGCTTGTCAACCCACTCTATCATGCCTTCAGTAGTATAATTTGCGAGTGCTCATAAAATCTCCGTTCGTATTACCTAAAAAGTGGCCTTACCTGAAGTTGGGTCGGAAAGTTGGCACATGAGTGGAGGTCAACTGAAAATGTTTAAGTTTAGGTTAACTGAATAAGAAAGGAGACTACGGGGTGGAGTGCTGTGTGTGCAATCTGTTCCTGCCATGCACCTTTCTTCCCTAGATAAATGAGGTTCAGTAATACCATTTGAAAGCAGAGTTGCAAGGAATAAAGAAGAAAGTGGTTCCTTTTATGTAGGTTCCATTTATCAAAGACACGGGGTAGCTGGCACGCAGAGTGACGTTTATGGACCCCTTCCACCTGAGACAAACAGAAAGAAATAACGTAGGGGCATTGTCTCCCCCCGCCCTCCTCTTCAATCTCTTTTCTCTAGACCCCTGCACTTTTCTCTAGATGCTGCACATAGCCAGAATCTCTGCCTCTCAAACAACCTTTCTGTAGGTGGGGTCTCTTCTTCCACTCAAATACAGACATTGCTAGTTATTCCTTCCATTTTGTAGTTAAGTTATATCCATTCAGCCATACTGAAAAGAAAATATTGAAAATTTGTTCACTGCAGAATATAAAGCAAACTTCTCAGCCTGACTTCCAAAGCCATCTGCCAAAGGTCTCAACTTCTTTCTCTCTGCCTCTGCCCTCAAGCTCTCCTATGAAAATTCATATCATTTTATGCTTATACCTTCATAACACTATTCTATTCCTTTCATTGAATTCTTCTGGTGCTAACAATTCTCTTATGTTTTAACAGCTAAATTTCATGGGGCATGGTGGTGAACACCTATAATCCTGGGTACTTGGGAGGCTGTGACAAGAGGATTGCAGGTTTGAGACAAGATTTAGCAATTTAGAGCAATTCTCAGTAACCTGGCAAGACCCTGTTTCAAAATGAAAACTTTAAAAAGGACTGGGAGTGTGGTTCATAGTTTTATAGTTTTAATGCCCCTGTGTTCAATCTCTAGCAACACACACATACACAAACACACATAAATTTCACATGCTTTCTGGAACTTAATGCCATATCTCCTAAATCCAAGGACTTTTCAATTTTTGTTGCCACACTTAACCCTCTATTACCATTCCAAAGTCTACCAGCTACAGATTTTACACTTTTCTCATTCCACCCACATTCTATGAGTTCCTCAATCTTTTTCATCTGTATGCCTTACCAATACCATGAGCAATCTTTTTCATAAGTAGTACACACACACTATCACATTTTAGAATTGTGCCACTTTAAATTGAGGAGGGGATACATTATTGCTTCTTCTGACTTAGCAAACTGCGCGATTTTATAGCTGTAGAAGTTAAGAGATCGCAATTTTTCAGAAATGAGGAAAACACATATATATCAGAGTGTACTGTTAGGAAAGCAGATGGAACCCATTCAATGCAGAGAAAACCAGCAGTGTTCAAAATCATACAGGAGACATCGAGACCAAGATCAAGAAAAACGCTACTGATATCTAGGACATTTAGGAATTGCAGGAGACAACAGTCAGTGATCTTGGCTTCCTGCTGCCCTGAGTGGAAGGCTCACAGGGAAACACTCAGAATCACTAGAAATACTTCCACCAAGTATGGAGCAAGATATTTGTCACATGAGTATCTCCAGGGACAAAGGGACAGAGGAAGGACTCTCCCTGAGAGGAAAATCCTAACCAGCGAGTCCTGTGGTCCCATCCTACTTCTATCTGCATGGCCGGCATATCTCAAAGATTGCATAACATTCTATTTGAACCAGGGATTTCTATACCTAATCACAATCTGACATCTTCTGGTCTAGATCAATTTATAAAAGTTTATGCCCTATGGACATGAAATCTAACAAGGAAAAAAAATGTCTCCATATTTTGAAAGATATCCAGGAAGGAAGACATTTAATTATGACTCTCATACTCTATTCCTTAGCTTCATTTTCTTCTAAATTTCTTTTTCAGAGGATCTAATTTAGCTTCACCAAAAATCAAAGAAATACATGAATACATATGTAAGACACCATTTTTCATCTACCAGATGAGAAAAATACTTAAAAGGAGTAAGATGTTCTTAAGAATGGGTAAAGACAGAAAACTTCTTATATTTCCAAAGAGGTTGAGACAGACTCATGAGAAAGAAAGAAATGATAATATACATTGAAGCATAAATGCATTTCTATTCTTTGAATTAGTAATTTCACTTCTATGAATCAAGCAAGAAAAAAATCCAATGAGCAAAATTATCTATCCAGATAACTTGTTTCAGCGCTATTTCTGTAATAAGCACATCAAAACCCAAATAAATGAGAGATGATTATATTAAGCATACTGTATATATGCATATATTGAGATATTGTGTGGGCATTAAAAATTGAGTTTTAAGGTTGGTAAATGATATGAGACCCTTTTGTGATAATGTCAATTACAAGAAAACATAAAAAGCTTGACAGAAATGTTACAAAATATTGACAGTGACTAAGAGTGGTGAGTATATACCACTCTTATTATATACAGATTTCTGTATTTTTTATTTTTATTCAACAATTTTAACATTTATGTTAAAGATACCATTTTAACAAAATGATATTATATAGAGTAATTTTATGCTCTATGGACTTGGGAAAGTTTGCTAAGAGAAAATGCTTTATGTACACAAAGATAGATTGAGACTATGTCATTCTTATAATTTAAACTAGAGCACTACAAATATATTTTTTATTATCTTAATTACCAATATGATGCAAATCACTCTTTTAGCTATCCATTATTTCGCGTGGAAGTGAACATTTCACCTCATTAACTGGTTAAATCAGCTTTAGCTTCTCAGAATATTCAGGAGTAATAAGGGTCAAATGTTTTACAAACTATCATGAAAGATAAACACAGCTGGGCCATAGTGAATGGTAAGAATAGACTTTAATCTGTAATAACAATGGCAATAGAAATGGGGTTCAGCATACACTGGCATTTCAGTTTGTGCTGAGGTGACTGGGCATTTAAAGGAAGAATGGGGGAGTAGGAAGAAACTTAGGCAGAGTCTCAGCAGAATTCCTAAGGGTCCTCCCCTGACCCCATGCTAACATGATCAGGCAGCTGTGCCTTGTAGGGGCACTTGTCAAAATTAGGATTCTACTTTCCCCCAGAGACAAAGGCCCTGTCCTTCCTAGTGATTTCATTTCAAGAAGATGGCTTCCAGGTCCTATGAGACATGTACTTCTGGGCGTGAGGTGATATTATACACCTCCCAGGGACAAAGAAAAATCATAATTCAAACCCTTGTTAGGAAAGGTCCTCAAAATTGGTCAAGAACTACGGTCAGGTGTTGGTGGAACCCACGGTGGATTCTTCTGCATGCATGTGCACTGTGATTATACATCATGAAGTTCAGAGTGATAGAGATATCCAGGTACACAGCAGTTGGTAAGCCTCCCTCCAACCCCCACCCCACTCCCCATGCAGGACACTGCGCTTAGCATTGAAGATTCTGTGTATGTATATCATGTTTATTGAAGTGTTTCATCACACCTCCCTCTCCCCACTTGCCTCCTTCTTCAGGCCATTAAGGTTTCTCCTTTGTCTAGAGTCCCTCCTGCATCCCAATCTCTCCCTAGCTTCCACATATGAGGGAAAACATGTGACCTTCCACTCTTTAAGTGAGACTGACTAATCTCACTTAGCATAGTCAAATTCTCCAGTTCTATCCATTTCCCTACGAATACATAAATTTTGTTCTTTATGGCTGAGTAGAATTCCATTGTATGTATGTCCCATTCATATGTTGTAATTCATTTGTTGACGAACACTTAGGCTGGCTCCATAATTTGACTATTGTGAATTGTGCTCCTGTAAACACAGATATGCATATGTTAGTATAGTAGTGTGGTTTCAACCCCTTTGGGTAGATACCCAGGAGTGGTATAGCTCATTCATATGGTAGATCTTTGGAGGAATCTCCACACTCCATAGTAGATTCTTGTGGCAGCCTTAAGTTTCCCAGGCAAGCACTTTTAGGGGGCTAGGAACACCCCAGGAACATAGCTTTGAACAATTACAGTATGCTAATGTTTGTCAAGTTTATGGGCCAAGATTGAGACCTGGTTGAAAAATGAATTCCAAGGAACCTGGTTAGAGAAAAGTTCAGGAGACAGTCTTTGTCAGTATCAGCAGCTTGGAAGTAGACTCTGAATGCCTCAAACATGACCACCCAAGAAAGAAGAATTATGCTTGAAATTTGGAAAGTTCATCTATACATCGGTAGTAGCATTTTTCCTTTTGAGGTCTCATCGAACTTAAGTGTGTGCTAATTGATTAATTTTAGAACTCGAATATGATTCACTTAAGTAATTATTATCCTCAATTTCTACTAGAGAAGCCCGGATGAGGTACTTAAAGCAATCGATAATGCATATTAATTAAAGTACATGCTCTAATGTGAAGGCGCTATTGTAAGTCAAAAGCAAGGCAATATTATAAGTCAAAAGCAGCTTTAGGAAAATGTCAAAACTTTTTAACTCTCATTCCTGTGCAAAATTAACCCAGAATTGGATTTGAACATCTTCTTAAAACAGGCAGCATGTTTCATAACTCCTCCACCTCTTAACTAGACAAGTTCTTCTCTGTGACCAAGATGACTGATTGAAAATGAATGTTTCCCAGGACAATTCTTCAGGAGTCCCTTAGAAACGAAATTGGTAGCAGGAATGGACTTGATCTGGACTTTTTGTGTGAATATGCACATAGTAGGCTGGGGTGCCATAGCTGTGTTTTCAAAAAAGATAAGCTGGAAATTATGCTGTTAGGAAGGCATGCATACTTTAATCACTCTCTAGAAGTAGGACTGTCTTTAAGGACTGTAGAGAAAGTAGGATTTCCTTTGTGTTTAACAACAAAGCCTTTGGAGTCCAATAAACCAAAGTTTGATTCTTCAATTGTTCCCCAGGTATGTGAACTTAGGCAGGTCATCGGGCTTCTATGGAATTTTATTTCATATTTTACTTATTTAATATGGTACTGGGGATTGAACCCAGGGACATTCTGTCCCTGAGCTATACCCCCAGCCCTTATTTTTTCTATTTTATTTTTGAAACAGGGTCTCACTTAGCTGCTGCTGTTATTGTTTTTGGTACTAAGACTGAACCCAGAGGCATTCTACCTCTGAGCTACATTCCCAGTCCTATTTTATTTTTTATTCTGAAACAGGGTCTCACTAGGTTGCAGAGGGCCTCATTAAGTTGCCAAGACTGGTCACAAATCTGTGATCCTCCCAAGTACTGGGATTACAGACTTTCACCATCATGCCTGGCTCATTTCATCTTTAAGTGAGGGATGATGGTTCCTACCACATGAGATGTTGCCTTGAGGGCAGATGAGATAACTCAGATATAATTCCTGGTATGTCATGACCTCTCAATAATAATTTTTATGATTTTTTCTCTCATTAATACATTTTGGCGAGATCGCTGAATCAGAAGCACATGATGAGATCAATCAGACAGACCAACTGCACAATTCTTATAAATCTCTGAAGAAACTAATTGCATTATGTGTTAAAGGGGAAAATAAAACATGACAGGGTCACAGCTTAATTCAAATCTTGAAAAAAAAAAAATCCCAGAGAAGACCACAGAGAAAATACTTGAATTCCATTGCAAACAATACTTCCAAATTTCCTAGGTAAGTTAGAAGAAAATGTCAGAAGAAGGAGTATCACATGCAAGGACAGGAGACCGGGAGGGGAATTCTGAGGAAGGATGAATTCAAGATGATCGGAGCATATTAGTTGAAGAGTTGGAGACACCGAAGGTCAGGTAGACATGTTATAAGCATGCTGATGTGGAATTTAACAGATAGTAAGGACCCAAATAAAGGAACACTATAAGCCCATCTATATTTTAGGATGAAAATTTTGACTTTACTCCAAGAAACTATTTCTCAATATCCATGCATATTAAATAACTTTTGGAATTGCCCAAGTGCAGGAAGATGTTTTTGTTTACTAATTTTGAAAACTTCAAAAATCAACAATAACAAAAGAGAATTTTTTAAACTATTTTTGAGAGTTCAAAATACCCAGCCTTGCCAGGTGTGGTGGGTGCAAGACAACTGCCTATAATCACAGTACTTGGGGGGCTGACATAGAGGGATCACAAGTTTGGTTGGAGGTCATCCTCAGCAACTTAGAGAGACCCTGGGAGTCCTCAGTACCAAAAAAAAAAAAAAAAAAAAAAAAGGCAATAGCAACAAACCCAGTCTTTTTTATTTTCCTCTCATGCTCTGGCTTGTAATCAACAATTCTACAGCTGAGGATCTCTGCCACATGTATAATCATGTCTGTTGAGAAGGAATTAATGCATAGAAAAGCCACCGTCAATGCCAAGAGAATCTACCCCACACAGGGCAGGCGAGAAAATGAGCCATGGGTTCTCCAGCAGTTTAGATTGGAGAAGAGCCTTCCACCTCTGTCTCAGCATTATTGTTGCTTGTGATAATATGAGCAAGTGTGCCTTTATTCAAATTGTTCTTCTATTATTGCACCAAAATAAGCTGTCAAGAGTCTGGCAGCAGTGTACTGTGTTTCTAGGCACTCGAGTTTGCTTTTTACATAAATACTGGGATCCTTCCTGCCTTCCAGAGCTTTTAATTTCATTAGCAAGAGTGGCTTTGTAATCCTACTGTGTGGGTTGCTTTGACAGTTCTTGTAAAACCTATTTGGAAATTTCTCTGAGTGAGAGAGAGAGAGAGAGTGAGAGAGAGAGTGTGTGTGTGTGTGTGTGTGTGTGTGTGTGTGTGTGTGTGATCTATTGATCAGACAGTGGAGACCATGTGAAGGATGTGGAAGATGAATAGATAGCCATAATTCTTCTTGTAATCACTGGACTGATGGCATCCCTGCATTCCTCCCATACTCATCAAATTTCCTTTAAAAGAAGAACCATGAATCTACCCCAAAATACTTCTCTTTCTCACTTTGGAGATAACTTGCATTGTCCCTTGAATGTGTAAACCATGCTTTCCTAAATAAATCCCTACGCCTTTTTTTTTTTTTTTTTTTTTTTTTTTTTTTTTTTGCGGTACTGGGGATTGAACTCAGGGGCATTCTACCTCCGAGCTATACCCCCAGCCCTATTTTTTATTCTTTATTTTGAAACAGGGTCTCACTAAGTTGCGAGTGCCTCACTAGGTAGCTGAGGCTGGCCACGAACCCAGATCCTCCGGTCTCAGCCTCCCGAATGCTGGGATTACAAGTGTGTGCCACCATGCCCCGGCTCCCTATGCCTTTGATTGGCACATGCTGAATTTCTTTTCTATCAGAGAAGCCAAGGACCCTGGCTATTCTGCATTGAGTCTCCCCCACCACTAAAAACTCCTTGAGTCCTTCTCCGAATCATTTCTTCTCCAGTGACATCTGCTAGGCATCCACCCACAGATGAACAGATTACAAAATTATGGGATGTACACACAATGGAGTCCTACTCAGAAAAAAAGAAGTGCCATTTGCAGGAAAATGGATGGGCCTGGAGATCATGTTAAGTGAGATTAGCTGGTCACAAAAAGTGAAGGGTTATCTGTTTTCTTTCATATATGGAATCTAGGGAGTGATCAGGATATAAACAGGGCTTGAGATAATCGAGGAGAAACCCCTGTGGAGACAGGGAGGGGTCTCAGGGAGGTTTGTGATGGGTGAGAGGGAGAACTAATGGAGGAAACACTTCCATTGGTGTTATGTATATACGTGAAATTATCAACATCAATCTCAGTATCATGTACGGAGAAGGGGGGGTGGGGAGAGCGCGGGGGGGGGGGGGAAGCCCAGGAAGTGCTGCGTGCACGAATGTCCCCTCACTCTGAACTGTATTATGAGGGGAGACTGCAATGCACCAATAAAAACTATTTAAAATTAAATGAGTAAATAGAAAAAAAAATGCAGGCATAGAGCTCAGCTTCTCACCTTCAGCAACATTTCTAGAAGCAGGACAGACTAAACAAGAGCATGACGGAGCAGGTGCCGTCCTTGCATTGTTTGATGCATTGCTTTTAGTAGAGAATAGACCTTGGGTTTCCTGCCTTTGGATTCTCTCCTGTTGAGATGAGGGAATCCGAGTACAGCACAGTTCGGAGAAGGAGGGAGTGATAAATTTGGCAGACTGCACAGGACGTATGGAGAGCGAGCACCCACTCGAGCAATCAGGATGATGCTGAGCCCTGGCCAACCAGCGGTACTTAAGCCCGGGCCATTTTTCACAGTCAGACTTAGAGTAATAATTCTGGGAGGAGGAGACACACAAAAGAATAAGTGCTATTTATCATCTCTGCTTGAAACCACGACTCAGGCAGTAGCCACAAAGCCATGCTGTACTCCCAGGACGAAGCCCTCACCCAAGGTTTGCACCACAGTTCCTCTCCAGGGAAGGTCCTCAGGACAAGGAGGACCCCTTTGCTCAAGGGTATAACCTGAGGGACACTTCAAGTGTACAAAGAGTATGAAGACTATGTCTTGCTTCAAATTAGAGCTGTTCTGAAATTGCTGACACCTGCACTGCCATTACATTGTGATTCCCGAGAGCACCCCAATATACCTCCTGCCCAGTCTTCTGTCTCTGTCCATGTCTAGGGAAGCCTAACTGAAGTCAGGAGGCTAGAAAGACAAAATTTCAAATTCATAATTTCATAGAAATTACAAAACCACCAGGGACAGGATCTTTGATAAAAATAAAGACAATTACGTGAGGAATCAGAGTACAGTTAACTTTACAGTGGAAAAACATTGGTATCCTGGATCCTATCTGATCTTAATTTGGACACTCTTGGAGCTATGGTTTTATTTCCAGAGCATGCAACTTTAGATAAGTGTGCATGATTTGAAAATTTTGCAAAGGAAGGCAAGTCTAAGAGTTAAGTAACAAGAAGAAAATTAGTATAAAAAGATCCAGGAACACCGGTCTTTTGAAAGGAAGGGCCAGGGGCCATTTGAACAAAAGCCTTTAGATATAGCCCTGTTTATTCAAGTGAGTAAGGGACAGGTGGTGGGGGGAAAATTGGAGGAACAGGCAAAGATCAGCTCAGCAGAGACCCTGAATCCTGCACTAGCCTCCTGCCTTACCTCCCAGCTGCCACTTTCCTGGCAATATCCAGTGCGATCCTTAGGAAGGCATGGCAGATCATGTCCTCTCCAGCTCAAATCTAACTCTCCTTTCCCCATCAGTCCTTCTCCTGACCTGCAGAACCTCCATGATCCAGCCCTGGCTGTCTCTGGGGTCCTCTCCTCCCAGGTACCCCTAGACGGCCTCCTTTATGACCTGAGGGCTCTCCCCCAGGCAGGTCGGGGTCTGAATCATCCTCTCAGGGCCACTAGGAGTTCACCAGTCCATCATTCCATCATTTCCCTATTCAATGGTACCTTGTTATGCTCTATTACAATTCTTCAGAGCATTGATTACTTCTTGATATTCTAATGTTTTAGTATATATGTGTGTGTACTTTTCTATATATCAGGGTCATTCTGAGCTACTCCCCTAGCCCATCATATTTTATTATTATTTGAAATAG
The DNA here is from genome assembly GCA_004027655.1 of Graphiurus murinus. Taxonomy (NCBI): domain Eukaryota; kingdom Metazoa; phylum Chordata; class Mammalia; order Rodentia; family Gliridae; genus Graphiurus; species Graphiurus murinus. Next base: position 217,902 of record PVLC010000118.1, on the reverse strand, counting down.
GATTTTACAGAAATGGGACCCTCCCAAACACTTTCTATGAAGCCAACATCACATTAATACCAAAGCCAAATAAAGACAGCTCAAGAAAAGAAAACTATAGGCCTATATCATTGATGAACTTAGATGCAAAATTGCTGAACAAAACACTAGCAATGCACATTCAAAACCTCATCAAGAAAATTATACACCATGACCAAGTTGGGTTCATCCCAGGGATGCAAGGCTGGTTCAACATACGAAGAACAATCCATGTAATACACCATATAAACAGAATCAAAGATAAAAAATCACATGATTATCTCAATTGATGCTGAAAAAGCATTTGACAAGATCCAACACCCATTCATGCTAAAAGCACTGAAGAGCATCGGAATAGAAGGAACATACCTCAACATCATAAAGGCAATATACAGTAGGCCTACAGCCAACATCGTATTAAATGGAGAGAAACTGCAAGAGTTCCCACCAAAAACAGGAACAATACAAGGATGTCCATTATCACCTCTTCTGTTCAATATAGTACTTGAGACTCTAGCCAGAGCAAGAAGGCAAGAGAAGGAAATCAAAGGGGTAAAAATAGGGAAAGAAGAACGAAAACTATCCCTCTTTGCAGATGACATGATACTATACTTAGAAGACCCAATGAAGTCACCCAAAAAACGTATAGAACTGATCAACAAATTCAGCAAAGTGTCTGGATACAAAATCAATCTTCAAAAATCAGAAGCTTTACTGTATGCCAACCATAAAACCACTGAAAAAGAAATCCAGAAAACAATTCCACTCGCAATAGCACCCAAAAAAAATAAAATACTTAGGGATAAACCTAACGAAAGAGGTAAAAGACCTCTATAAGGAAAACTACAAAAAAATGAAAAAAGAAATCGACGAAGAACTTAGAAGATGGAAAAATCTACCATGCTCTTTGATAGGCAGAATAAATATCAAAATGGCCATCCTCCAAAAACTAATCTGCAGATTCAATGCAATACCCATGAAATTACCAAGGTCGCTCCTCACAGACATAGAAAAATCAGACCTTAAATTCATCTGGAAAAACAAAAAGCTCAGGATAGACAAAGCAGTTCTTAGAAACAAGAACCATGCAGGAGGTATCACAATACCTCACTTCAAACTCTACTACAAAGCCACAGTAATAAAAACAGCATGGTATTGGCACAAAAACAGACACACAGACCAATGGAGCAGAATAGAAGATTCAGAAACAGACACACATGCTTACAGTCAACTGATTTTTGACAAAGAATCCAAAAACATACACTGGAAAAAAGATAGCCTCTTCAACAAATGGTGTTGGAAAAACTGGTTAACCATATGCAGTAAAATGGAAATAAACCCCACTTTCTCACCCTGCACAAGAGTCAACTCGAGGTGGATCAAGGACCTGAAAGTCAGGCCAGAGACCCTGCAGCTACTTGAAGAGGGCATAGGCCCAACACTTCAACACATAGGTACAGGTAAAACTTTCTCAACAAAACCCCAAAAGCACAAGCAACTCAGAGGAAGATCAATACATGGGGTTGCATTAAACTGAAGAGCTTCTGTGCAGCAAAGGAAACTATCAAGAACCTCAACAGAGAGTCCACTGAGTGGGAGAAAATTTTTGCCAGCTACTCTTTTTTTTTTTTTTTTTTTTTTTGCAGTACTGGGGATTGAACTCAGGGACATTCTACCTCCGAGCTATACCCCCAGCCCTATTTTTTATTCTTTTTATTTTTGAAACCGAGTCTCACTAAGTTGCGGAGTGCCTCACTAGGTAGCTGAGGCTGGCCACAAACCGGGATCCTCCAGTTTCAGCCTCCTGAATGCTCAGATTACAAGCGTGCGCCACCAAGCCTGGCTCTGCCAGCTACTCTTCTGATAGAGGACTAATAATATCTAGGATATACAGAGAACTCAAACTCACAGCTAAGAAAACAAATAACCCAATCAAAAAATGGGCAAAGAGCCGGGCGTGGTGGCACATGCTTGTAATCCCAGCATTCGGGAGGCTGAGACTGGAGGATCCGAGTTCATGGCCAGCCTCAGCTATCTGGTGAGACACTCCACAACTTAGTGAGACTCAGTTTCAAAATAAATAAAACATAGGGCTGGGGGTATAGCTCGGAGGTAGAATGTCCCTGAGTTCAATCCCCAGTACCGCGCGCGCACACACATACACACACACACACACACAAAAAAAAAAGGGGCAAAGGATCTAAATAGACACTTCACAACAGAAGAAATACAAATGGCCAATAAATATATGAGGAAATGTTCAACACCATTAGCAATCAGAGAGATGCAAATCAAAAAATCAAAACTACCTTGAGATTTCACCTAAGTCCAATCAGAATGGCAATCATCAAGAACACAAAAAACAACAAATGCTGGTGAGGGTGTGGAGAAGTGGGAACCCTAATACATTGTTGGTGGGATTGCAAATTAGTGCAACCACTTTGGAAAACAATATGGAGGATCCTCAGATGAATGGGAATGAACCTACCATATGATCCAGCAATACCACTTCTGGGTATTTACCCCAAAGAACAGAAACCGAACTATCAGACCAATGCATATGTATCTATGTTTATCGCTGCACAGTTTACAATTGCCAAACTATGGAACCAACCAAGATGTCCATCAACAGATGAATGGATTACAAAACTATGGGATATGTACACAATGGAATTTTACTCAGCCATAAAGAACAAAATCATGTTATTTGCAGAGAAATGGATCGAACTGGAAAACATTGTTAAGTGAGATTAGTCAGTCACAAAAAATTAAAAATCAAATATTATCCCTAATATCTGTGAGCTAGGGAGAAAATGGGACATAAGATGGACTCCAGATGAAGGAGAATCCCTAGGTGAGCAAAGAATTTGACTTAATGAAGGTGATGGAAGTAGGGGGGACACCCTAATGAGCATGATGTACTTTCATGAACACATCAAAGTCAATCACTAAATTGACTTTGAGAAGGAAGGAGGAGGAGGGAGTGGGGCAGGAATTGGGAAAGGGTTAAATGAGAAATGTGTGCATGTCTGCCTTTACCTATACTAGCTTGTACCTAACAAAGATGTGTGATTACAATGCATCAATTAAAAACACATTAAAAAATGAAATAGGGTTTCACTAGGTTATTGTGAGTCTTCCTATGTTTCTGAGGCTTGTCTTGAACCTCAAACCCTCCTGTCTTCCAAGTACAAGAATTACAGGTGTGAGGCACCAGGCTGGTCAGGTCAAATTCTTAATAACCTTTTCATCCAGCCTTCTCAAAGTGAAGCAAGGGAAGCATCTGTCCTCCCGAAAGCCCTGTGGTCACCAGGATGCTGGCGGTGACCATCATTTACTTATTATCAGTATGATTTCAGGCACTTTCACTTGGATCACATACAATGAAACCTTTTTCCACTAAATAATATGCATACTGGGCATCCTTCCGTGTATTTTCTTGGGCTCTTCGGGTGGTATGTCTTTTATGAATTGAAGGTTTGTGTCCTCCCTGCATCCAGCAAGCATGTCCAAAGGTCTAATAACATGTACTTGCTTGCTTTATTTATTTATATATTTATTTTGTGGTACCGGAGTCTGAACCCAGGGTTATTCTACCTTCAAGCTACAGCTGCCCAGCCCTTTTTCTTTGGTTTTGAAATAGAGTCTCACTAAATTTTTTTGGAGGGGGGAGTCCAAACCAGGCTCATAAAAGGAGATGAATGTAATTGACAACTAGGTGCTTTCTGATGGCTCCACAAACTAGCTGCTTACCTGTCTCTTTTGGGATCTCCCTATTCCAACTAGCCATTCTCCTGTCGCCTTTCCTGTTTTCAGGTATTGACACTGAGGGAGACTATGCATGTGGATATATATGGCAAGCATCTGCACATTCCTTCAAACTCTTCCTTTGACACTCTTGAATATACGCCTGTAGGTGTGTGGTTTTTTTTAATTATATGCTGAAATTATATGCTAACTTCATTTTGCTATAATTAATATTTCTAATGCAGTTAGCTAAACCAACATAAAAGTGAATTCAGAAATGAAGGATTGGCTGCTTTCATGTTGTGACTAATGTATTTACGAGCGGAAGGGCTCACACTGGGACCCTCATTGGTAGCTTAATAAAGAAGGGTGAGGTTTGTGCCCTTCAAAACACAGTTCACGGGACCTCCGTGCACAGAATTAAAAGTTTACCCTGGAAAGAAAACAAGGAAGGTGCAAAGCACAGTGGTCCCCTGACGCCCCTTTCTTTCATGTAAAGGAGGACAGGAAACTAAAACTGTGCCCGGGGCCGAATCTGGCTTTCTCTACATCAGACGCCATAGTTGTAGGTGTGTTAAATTGCACATCCCTGTCCTCATGGGAAATAAATGTCTTAAGGCATCCCTCTTTAATGTTCTGCTGATTGAAAACAGGACTTTTTTCTTTAATAAGAATAAACTTTTAATACAAAAAAAAAAAGACAACATAAAATAGAAGCTCTGTCGGGACAGAAAGGTCAATATAGCACCCTGGGGCTTAGAGAGTCAGAGTTACAGAGGAGGAAGGAGAGCGCTGGCTTGCTCTTTGGGATTGTATTGGAAGAATAAGGCCGTTACCATGGAGCAACTCCCAACCAAGAAGAAACCTGTTGTAGATGCATCTCCTCCTGGAAGGCTGGAGTACACACTCCATAGTATTGGAAACTGCAAGCTCCCTGGACTATACATGAAAAATGGTTAACCCGCTAGTTACACAAACACTGTATGTGGGAGGATCTACACTACAATCTGAAGAAGAGAGGGGAACTGAAGCATTGGTCCCAGAGGTGTGTTTAGTTTTTATCCCATTAGAAGGTTGAGACATAGGAAAGAAGGAATGATTTGGAAAGAGAAGAGCCACCTTCACGGCTGGGTGGAGGAACAGAAAGTGGCTTGTGGCATGAGGACCTGCTCAGCCTCCTTTGCCCCCATCTCCAGGAGAGCAGCGACGGACACACAGGACACTCATAGAAGCTGATATGACTGTGTATCTGTCATGTCATGTGCCACCAATGCTGTCATTGTCTATGGGTTGTCACAGGGGATGGACTGTTACAGACCACCCACTGTATTTGCTAACCAGCTGACATGGCGGTGGAGTGCACAACCAGAGAGCTATCAACATTTGGTCCTTTTCCCACTATCATTGGAGAATTCCCATTCATTATGGTTTCTATAATGAGGACGTTGGGTTTGTTTGTGTCCTTCAGCAAATCAAGAGGCCATTTCATAACTGAGGGCTTGTTTAGTCATCAGGGCTCTGGCCATGGAAACTCAGGAGAAATGCCTGTACTCTTACACACCAAGAAGGGGTGATGTTATATCCATACTTAACACCATATTATTTTTTAAATTACTTTACAAATATTAATAAAAGCTGGGCATGGTGGTTCATGCTTGTAATCCTAGCATTTGGGAGGCTGAGACAGGAGAATTCGGGTTTGTGGCCAGCCTCAGCTACCTAGTGAGGCACTCCGCAATTTAGTGAGACCCTGTTTCCAAATAAAATAGATAATAAAATACAGGGCTGGGGGTGTAGCTCGGAGGTAGAATGCCCCTGAGTTCAATCTCTAGTACTGCAAAAAAAAAAAAGAAATTAATAAAAACCATCCCCTTTCTTGTGTGTGTGTGTGTGTGTGTGTGTGTGTGTGTGGTATTGGAGATGGAGCTCAGGGGCCTTCTACCTTCAGGCTATACCACCAGCCCAATTTTACATTTGATTTGGAAGCAGATTCACTAAGTTGCTGAGAGCCTCACTAAGTTCCTGAGGCTGGCTTTGAATCTGATCCTCCTGTCTCAGTTTCCCAAGTACTGGGATTACAGGCATGCACCACCACTTTTCAAGTGCGTTCTCTAATAAATTATGTAAAGAATAACAATACATTTCTTACTAGTTGTAGCATCTTTTATCATTGTGCTTGCGAGTCAAAAAATAAGTCAAAGGTATAAAGAAAGCCTAGCATCTTTCTCTCTCTCTCTTCCTTCTCTGAGCTTTGGAAGACTTGTGGCATCCTTTGAATGTTGATTACCAATTCCCCTCAAAAAAATTAAATCTCAAAAATATCCAGCCTTTCTCCACAGTTGCTCTTTCTTACACACACACACACATACACACATACACACACACACACACACACACACACACACCAGTCTCCTTGTCAACGGGGCTGCCAGACAAGGAACAGAGACTGTTAACACTGCCTGGTATGAGCTTGAAAGCCTCCTATCTGTGCATCCTGTCAATCACTGTCAAGCTACAAGGAAAACTCCTGGCTTCTGAGTCTCTTCAGCTACTGCTGAGGAAGGCAGAAGAGAAAGATGGATGCCAAGCCTTTCAAGTGGAGAGGGGGAAGTCAGTTAAACCCAGGGAGATGGGAGGAGTGGTCTCAAGAAACTAAATTCAGATCCTTTTGTGTACGCACAAAAGTTGGGTTGGATTTATTGATTTGTTAATTTCTATATGGGACCAACGATCTATTTGGTTATTTGGGCTTATCTATTTCTCAATTTCTATATAGGACCCTGAGAACAGCACGTGTGTGTGTGCGAGTGTGTGTGTATGTGTGCGTACGAGTGTGTGTGTGTGTGTGTGTGTGTGTGTGAGAGAGAGAGAGAGAGAGAGAGAGAGAGAGAGAGAGAGAGAGAGAGAGAGAGAGAGAGGGAGAGGGAGAGACATGATGTTTGGCTGATTTACATGTGTAAGTCTAACTGCAGTGTATATAATCTCATTTACTATCTGTGCTTTGCTGGCAGAGAATTTGTTCATCAAGGGTTCACAAATCTTCACCATCAGATCAAAGTATAAAATTTCCTGGACACATGGCAATGTGGATGTTTCCTTCCTATGGCTGCTCCCACAAAACTCAGCCCTGCCACTAACTGGCCAGACATCAGCGCACAGTTATTCATGTGTTCTTTCATTTCCCTCTTACTCTTCTTTTAATTTTATTTTACTAGACTTGTTCCTTTTCTTTTTGCAGGATACCTTTATTGAGATCTAATTCACCTACTATAAAAGACGCCCTTTTCATGCGCATTAGGCAGTGGTTTTTATTATATGCACAGAATTATTCTACCATCACTGTCTAATTTTAGAACTTCTCACCTCCAAAAGCCCCATACTCATTAACAATCACTCCTCATCTCTCTCTCTTCCAGCCCCTGGCAACCGCTAATCTACTTTCTAATTCTGTGGATTTTCCTATTCATACATTTCACGTTTCTCCTTTTCTTTCATATCATTACGTGAATTATCTCAACTCCAGTCACTTCGCATGTTTTACTTGGGGATTCAAGTCAAAGTTATATCTTCCTTAATAGAGAAAATATATACTGAAAATCTCTTTTAAGAGAAAAATATTTATCTTATATCATTAAAGTATACTATGTCATAAATAATGCAACTTTCTTTTCAACATATATTCATTGCCACCTTCAGACAGTGGATCTCCAGATGTGGTTTGCTTTTATTTTATTTCATTTTATTTTATTTTATTTTTGTGGTACTGGGTTTTGAACCCAGGGACATTCTACTTCTGAGCTATAACCTTAGCCCTATTTTATTTTATTTTTTTAAACAGAGTCTCAGTAAGTTGTGGAGGCCCTCACTAAGTTGCTAGGCTACCCATGAACCTGTGATCCTCCTGTCTCAGCCTCCCAAATACGGGGATTACAAGCATGCACCATTATGCCTGGCTCACGTGTGGTTTTAAAGGACCTATATCAGTGGGTCCTGGGTACTTACTGAAGATACAGATCACTAGAGTCCTTCCCTTATCTGCTGAATTAGACTAGACTTTCAGGGTGGGAGCAAGGGAAGTCATTTGCAGATGAATGAGGTCCTATTCATACACATCCTAACATTTGTCAATTACAAGTCTGTTCTACACCGAGATCTGGGAATAAAATAGATGACTAAGGCCTAGTATTTGACACTAGGTGATTTCAACACACTTAGTCTACCTTTTGCCAAAGACTATTTAACAAAATTTTACAAAAAACATTGATAGAAGAAGCATTAAAAGTATTTCCAGTAACCAACCACTGACTGCTTCCGATGAAATAGTATAGAAATACAAAATTTCTTTTGTTAAGTATATCACACAGTATTAGATGCTGTGACATAGGTAAACTTTTCATATTTAATCTTGCCCAAATATTTGTATCAATACAAATTCATTCATGTTTCCATTAAATGAACATTCAGTGCATTATTACTGTGTCATAAACATCGATAAAGTCAACAAACAAAATATAGTCTCAATGATGAGAGTAATGGAAAACAGGGAATGGAACAGGAACAGTAATGGAAGACACTAGATATTTGTTTACCAAGTTAAAAAATAAAGAATTTATCAGCCGGGCGTGGTGGCGCACACTTGTAATCCCAGCATTTGGGAGGCTGAGACTGGAGGATCCGGGTTCAAGGCCAGTCTCAGCTACCTAGTGAGGCACTCCACAACTTAGTGAGACCCGGTTTCAAAATAAAGAATAAAAAAAATAGGGCTGGGAGTGTAGCTCAGAGGTAGAACACCCCTGAGTTCCATCCCCAGTACCGCATGAAGATTCATTACTATTACTTGTGTTGACATCAAAATTCAATCAATCCCATCAATTGGATACTTTTTTCAAGAATTTCACCTTCAGGCAAAAAGACATTGATTAAAAAAATCAAAATAGTGGGTTTTGGATGAAAGCTGATGTTTATTAGAATGTTACTGTTACTGGATAATTTGGTAGTTAATAGTCTTGATAGACTTTCCATTGTCTCTACATGGAACATCCATTTATCTTACGAATGAAATTTAGTGGTATGCTCAAGCACAATAGCTGTGCCCCTGAGTGTTATCGTGTTTGTGTATTCAGGAAGTTAGCTTGTCCTTTCATTATTTAAGGAGTAATTTTAAACATTCTTCCTGCATGGAGCCACAGAAGGACACTGAGATTGAGGTAGTCATACAGCTTTAAGTGCACTCTTTCTTCACAAGCTTTCTAAAACCAATGCACAGCTTATGCACAGCCAACTGTTGAAAAGACCCATTAAATATTAACTCTTCCAGTTAAAATTATCACAAGCTGTGCCTTATACTATGCTGCTAACAATGGAGAAGAGCTTAGCAGTTACTAAACTTTCCATGTCAATTACTACAAAATTAAGCTATGTGTTTGAAAAGAGACTATCATAAATCTCAGATAAGCATCACTTCGTAGCGTCTAATTAACATGACACATAAAATTCTTCAATTACGTCTACTGTTTGAAATCTTTTTTTTTTTTGCTTTGGGTAAGTTTATGGATCCTTCCTATAAAAAGTTTAGTTTGATCCTTTTTTAGGAAGTAAAGGTCCTTCTGTTCAGCGGAAAGAAACAAAGCCCACTCACATGAGAACAAGGGAGGTCTATTTATCCCCAGCTTGTTAGAACAGAAGAATCAGCCCCCATCACCTTCATTTGCCTGAGTCTCAAAGACAGGTAAAGTAGAAAATAAAGGAGGACTTCAGGAATCCCCAGTGGAGGTTGTTAGCATCTGTGAGAAGCTAGTGATGGGCTAGTCAGAAGGAAGGTATCCCATGCATTTGGTTAGGGAGCATATTTGGCTCTCCTTGGTTAGTCGTAAGTGGAAAAAGATAAAAAAAAAAACATGAAATCTGGCAATTTTTGATTACTTCCATACAGCCAATGACTGTGGAGGCTGCGGTTTGGTTTCCTGGACTGGTTACTGCAGCTGATGGGTCAGAGCTCTATTTTTAACTATGGTCTGGCTGTTGTCTTTTGTATATTCAGTCTTTAGGTTCCTATCTTGTATCCAACAAATATTAACTCAATAGAGTTTGAGTTCATAATGGTTTGACCAGTGCCAGAAGTCTTATTTTTCAGTTAAAAAAAAAAAAAAAAAACCGGCGAGGGTGTGGAGAAGTGGGAACCCTAATACATTGTTGGTGGGATTGCAAATTAGTACACCCACTTTGGAAAACAGTATGGAGGATCCTCAGATGAATGGGAATGATCCTACCATATGATCCAACAATACCTCTACTGGGTATCTACCCAAAAGAAAGGAAACCAAACTATCAGACCAACGCATGTGTATCTATGTTTATAGCTGCACAGTTTACAATTGCCAAACTATGGAACCAGCCAAGATGTCCAACAACAGATGAATGGATTACAAAACTATGGGATTCGTACACACTGGAATTTCACTCAGCCATAAAGAAGAACAAAATCATGTTATTTGCAAGGAAATGGAGGGAACTGGAAAACATTATGTTAAGTGAGATTAGTCAGTCACAAAAATGCTCTCCCTAATATGTGGAAGCTAGGGAGAAAATGGGACATAAGAGGGACTCCAGATGAAGGAGAATTCTTAGGTGAACAAAGAATTTGACTTAATGGAAGGTGATGGGAGGAGGGGGGACACCCTAATGAGCATGATGTACTTACAAGATCACATCAAAGTCAATCGCTAAACTGACCTGGAGAAGGAGGGAGAAGGAGGGAGGGGGTGGAAATTGGGGAAGGGTTAATGAGAAATATGTGCATGGATGTCTTTACCTGTACTAGCTTGTACACAAAGATGTGTGATTAACCCTGTTGTACCCAAGAAATGTATAAAAATCCATGCTAAAAAAAAAAAAAAAAAAAAAAAC
>PVLC010000118.1:181484-207131 GCA_004027655.1 Graphiurus murinus | reverse complement strand
ATAGCTCAGAGGTAGAATGTCCCTGAGTTCAATCCCCAGTACCGCAAAAAAAAAAAAAAAAACCCTAAAAATATAACATACATAAACAGTGACAGGAGGATCATTCACAAAATGTTTTCTCAAATGGGGAAATTCTGTACTGTTACAAACACATGTTTACAAAGTCAAATTATATATTAATATATGGATAATTTTAAAGTTGTTCCTTCACTTTATTGTCATATATCTTTCTTTAAATGGTCACAATAATTTGCTGCAGGTTGAAATTTGGATTCTATTTCTCTACTCTTTGGATCTGGGAATAGCCATGGAAAAACTTTTAGAAACAAAAATTTGAGCACTAAAACAATTTTCAGACATATATACACACATATATACATATATATACATACATATATACATTTATATATGTATATATATGGCATATTTTCAGTTATGCAAAATATATTCATTTAAAATAGCACTGTGTAAGCCAGGCATGGTGGCACACTCTTGTAATCCCAGCATTCGGGAGGCTGAGACTGGAGGATCCGGGTTTGCGGCCAGTCTCAGCTATCTAAGTGAGGCACTCTGCAACTTAGTGAGACCCGGTTTCCAAATAAAGAATAAAAAATAGGGCTGGGGGTATAGCTTGGAGGTAGAATGCCCCCGAGTTCTACCCCCAGTACCGCAAAAAAAAAAAAAAAAAATAGCACTGTGTATAGTTTATGGGCAAATCAATAGGTAATCCAATCATTTAAATACCTAATGGAATGGATAGACTATTATTTTAAAGTTTAGTTTCTTCTGGCAATGAAAGAAAGAATAAGATTGAAGAGAGTATTAAAGGAATTTCAACTATATTTATAACTTTTTTATTTGCCAAAGGCAAATAAAACTAAATGTTGTTCTTAAGACATGGGTAAAATGTTTATTACATTAGCTAATGAGGGTTAAATATGTCTAATTGAAATGGAAAAAACACAGTAATCTAAAACTCAAATAGAAATGTATAACATGAACACTTTTAAAGGATTACAGGAAATATTAAATGTTTCTTACGTACTGATTTTCACTATATAGAGCACAGAATAGTAAAATATCTCATTCAATATAATAGCCAAATGTAAAATTTCTTGGGATATTTGTTAAAAAGAAATATAAATGCTAGGTTGTTCAGTCAAATATTTTCATGCAATTACAAATAAGTCTCAGGGGGGATTAATTTAATATCCCACTGTGAGACTTGAAATATCAGTGAAATTCTAGCTGGCACAAGGACAAGATCATTTTTAATAAGACATAAAAATCAAGGCCTTGAAATATCAATAATTAAAAAGAACAAGTCACTTATACAAGCACATTAGTGAAACTGCAGTAGCTCATGATCCTAAAAAAACACAACTTAGTGCAATTCAGTGCTCTTATTTATAAGAATTTATTTTTTAACTGAATTATGCAAGTTAGGCACATAATTCCCCTTTCATTTCATAAAGCTGAGGAATCCAGCTTATCAATTAAATAATTGATAGTTATAATATGTCAATTAGCTTTAGACAAGTTAAGAATAAGAAGGAAGCCAGGCATGGTGGTACACACTTGTAATACCAGTACTTGGGAGGATCCCAGGTTCAAAACCACCCTCAGCAACTTAGAGAGGGGTTCAGCAACTTAGTGAGACCCTGTTTCCAAGTAAAAAATAAAATAGGGTTGGGGGTTAGCTCAGAGGTTGAATGCCTGAGTTCATTCCCTACGAAAAGGAAGAGGAAGAGGAGGGGGAGAGGGAGGAAGAGGAGGAGTGGGAGGAGGAGAAAAAAAGATCTCCATGAAACCTGTGACTAATAACTAACTAGAAGCAGAATTCACCTGCCCACACCTGCCACCTGAGAGATTTCACTCAAATGCAGACAGAGCTCTCAGAAAATTAGACATCTCTGGGTCCAAAAAACCAGGAGATAGGGGGAGGGTGGGTGGGAATTGGGAAAGGGTTAATGAGAAATATGTGCATGGATGTCTTTACCTGTACTAGCTTGTACCCAACAAAAATGTGTAATTAACCCTGTTGTACCCAAGAAATGTATAAAAATCCATGCTAAAAAAAAAATAATAAATTAAAAAAAATAAATAAAGTCCTTAAGAACCAAAAAAAAAAAAAAAAAAAAAACCTCAAGGAAAAATTATCACTGGGCCACAGAATCCCTAGGGCAGCATCTGTTTCCCAAACTGGGAGATATGCTTTTAACTTTTTAGGCATTAATGATCAACAAGACACTGGCCAAGTGAGCAAATGATAACTCCAAACTTCCAAATGGGAGCAAATCCATCAGAGACAGCACAATTATTAACAAATGACAAGCGAGGACTTTAAAATTATCACCCGAGTATTCTCTGTCAGATTCAAGAGAATTGTAGTAACAAAAACAAGAGTGGCTTTCAAAGTGAGGCATTCAGACAATGAGAAGTGCTCTTGAAAATAGAAAGTGCTGGCAAACACAGTGGTGCGCATCTGTTATCCCAGTACCTGGAAGGCTGAGACAGGAGGGTCACAGGTTAAAAGCCAGCCTCAGCAACTTTGTGAGACCATCAATAACTTAGCAAGATACTATTTCAAAATAATAATAAAAAATAGGCCTAGGGGGTGTAGCTCCAAGATAGAATGCTCCTGGGCTCAATTCCCAGCACCACAAAAAAGGGAAGAGGAGGAGGAGAGGAGGAGAGGAAGAAAGAAAGGGAAGGAGGGAGGGACAGAAAGCTCAATTGTACAAATTAGTAACTCAGGAAAAAGTCAATATCAAATACATATTTCTAGAAACTAAATTGTGAAGACCAACTATAGTTAAATTATAGAAAAGGGAAAATATAAAACACATAGAGAAAAGGTAAAATATGTGCTTGGCAATCCAAGCAAGCTAGTACCTGTTAAACAGCAAATAAAAGGATGAAAATGAATAATCCAAGAAACTGCATATGAGAAATTTCTGGAGCCTCCACACATGTGTGTACATGCATGCATGCACACATGCATGCATATACACACACACACTCACATTCTGTTGGAACTTTTTAATTCCTAGGACCGAGTCAAATGCTACGAGCTAACACATATACAAATATACACATGCAAAGAAGTATAGCACCAAAATAAGTAAAAACCCCACATTTACAGAGGTAAGAGAATTGCAATGGCTATGTTTTGGATCAGCAGTGCCAAGGTTCATTGTCCACAGAGTTAGGGGGAAAAAAATCATAGAGCCAAATCCTCAAGCTAAAATTCAAAAGAAGACCAAAACAGGAAAAGCAGATTAAAAGTTAGAGAATATAATGCACATTCCCATTTTTCTGACTGTCTGTCTCTATATGTTCCTATGCATACATATATACACACATACACCTATTGCACACCATAATGTTTCAGATAGGAACCATGGGAGACATTTGACATTTTAGATTTTCTTAATATATTGGTATGCTGATATGGACTGACATGATTTCATATTGGGTAGGGGCCATACGCCATGGTTTCCCAGCCTTTGAGAAACTTGTCTTCCAAAAGGGTAGACAGGAATCAAATCCTGCACACACAGGGAGAAAGATTCATCCCTGTGTGAAATTGCAGGGCACCTTTGCAGGGCTCCCTACCCAACCACAGGAACGTAAGTGGGGGTGGGCAAACTGCAGAGGATGTCTTACACAGTAAGCAGGATTCAGGCAATCACGGGAGAGGCAAAACACCCACCGCAGGCAGAAGGGAAAACACGAGGCAAACTGAACACGGTGTGCAGGAAGGAAGGAGTGGAATGACCAGCTGAGCGCTTGGCAGAGCATTGGAAAAGCGAGTCGTTGCATAGAAAGCAAGGAGGCTGAAAAGGTGAGCTGGGCCCCCCTCACAGAGGGCCTTGTGAACGTATGCGAAATAACTTGAAGCACATTCTGCAGGGCATGACTTTTCAGTCTCTTGAAGCAAAATAACCCTTTATGCATACAATAACCACCTAGAAATATATGTAAACACATGGAAAAAAATAGTCCCTTCTGAGTTTAATTATATGAGCTACAGTTGTTGACATCAGTGTACACGGTCAGGCTTTAAATGCAAAGAGGTAGCTGTGAGAGACTCCCTCCCCCCAAAAAAATAATATCTCCCATATATCATTTTTCTAAGTTTAATCAGAGTTCAAAGTTTCAAAAAAGTCTTGAATCCTATGAATTTTGTTGTTGTTGTTGCAAAGGGCCATTCGACTTTTATTCAACAGAATTAGTAAGAGAATTTATTATGGAACCTGGGCAAAGAGATTAAGTGATTGAAAACAAATGATATTAATATTAATAGGAGAACCAGGGATGGGCCATTCAGGTGAGCTCCCTGGACAGGGTAAGGATTTGATAGCCTTTCACCAATAAACTTTATTTGCCTCTCATTTATTAATGGCAGTGAGTGTGGGGGGAGGTTGCTGTTGACTTTCTTTTAGAAAACAGTATATTAACTTTGTGTTAAATAAATTTTATTAGCAAGTAAGAAAATCCAAATCTAGGCATTTAAGCAAAAGGGAGGAATTATTAAAAGACATGGAGCTCACCGAATTGACAGGAAGATGGAAAACACTCAAGAAGGAAGACCAGCCTAATATTCCAAGATCAGGACAAAAGGTACCTCTATGCCAGCCCAGACAATTTGACACGGATGCAGTCAGAGTCCCACCAAGCTTTCCTTCCACTGTGGGGACACCGTGGCTGTTGCCACTGGTGATTCTAACCACCTCTAGGCATGGATATCATCTTAGCAGGGGCTCAGGTCCTGAATCCATGCCTGGCTTCCTGGGATAGGGAGAAAGGATCTTGGTCCCCAGCCTTCCACAGTGGGAAGGTGAACAATGACAGTTGACAGTAGAAAGAAAGATTGTGCTTGCAAACTACTAATGTAGGGGTTTTAGTTAGATATAGTACATTGAAAGTTGTTTTTTTTTTTTTTTTTTTTGAGGGATTATTGGAGATTGAACAACAAATTGGGGCAAATCTCTAGCTACACTCCCACCCCTATTTTATTTTTTATTTGGAAACAGGCTCTTGCGAAGTTGCTGAGAGCCTAAGTTGCTGAGGCTGGCCTCAAACCTGGGATCCTCCTGTCTCAGCCTCCCAAGTACTGGGATTACAGGCATGTGCTTGGCTTGGGAAACTCGACTCTGATGAGAAAAAGAAATCACAAAGCTCTGATGAGAAGACAGATGAATTTGAGCAGTATTGATAGGGATGATGAAAAGCTGAGGGAAAAGATCAGGGAGAAAGTAAAACCTTCTGGTCTCCTCTGTGGTCTTTCCTAAAATCCTGGAATATTAGCTCATGTTTCCTTTCCACTGCAACTGGCTTTGAGTATAATGCTGAGGAACACAGATCCCTGTTTAAGTCCCAGATCTGGGGTTTACCAGCTCTGTGATGTTGAACACACTTTACTTAACCTCCTGATCCTCCATTTCCTCATCTGCAAAATGGGAATAACAAGTTGTACCTTCCAAGTTTAATAGCAGAGATAAAAGAGAAAAAGTTAAAAGCCTGTGCTAAATAATTGGAATAATGCCTAGCTAAGTAGACAGCAAATGGATTTTTTTTTCTCTTAAGAAGCAAGCAGTTTAACTAAAACTATTCAATAAAAGGTATGTTGATAGTCTAGAAGGATATATAAAATAAGAGTGTAGGACTTAAATGCCACCTTCTAATGGAAAACAGGCCATTTGTGAGGAAGCGAGATAAAACAAGTAAAACGATGTTACTTTGTTTTGCTTGATACAGCCTATTTTTCCCAAGTAGAACTGCATAAGCAGCAGAGACTTTGCTTCTCCAAACACAGTAAACTGTGAAAGAGAAGGTGAAGATGAACTGGGTGTGCCAATCAACACAAGATCTTTAGAAAACTGAAGAGAGGAAGGGTCCTCACTCCCTGGCTAGTCAGCTTGGGCTTGCTAGAGAGAGTGTCAGGGCAAAGAGATTGGATCGGGTGTGAGGTCACTTGTGTGCCCACAGAAGACTGATGCATGTGATTCCCTCGCCACACGGATTCCTTCCTGCACATCTGCCTGGAGGCATGGGTGAAGTCCCTCCTGTGAAAACCCAGGAATGACTTTCCTCGGCTCTGTCTCATTAGGACCAAGAAAGAAATGAGTTATCAGTGTCCAAGCAGATTTGCTCTGCGGTCCCTGAGGTGTTCTGTAAACATTGAATTCCAGTGGCACTTAGGAACCTGGAATTAGAGCTGAGAAGATAAATGAAAGCGCATGAAATCAAGTTTCCCTGCCACTCTAGAAGTTTCTACAGGGAGTTATGGGCTGCCTCCTCTAAAATAAATATTACCACTATCCTAGCACCCTTCTTTTGTTTGAAACTACAGGCACCCAGTTGCCCCTAGGGAGCAAATGCTCCTTTTCTGACCACTTTATCACCAGGGATTTCTGTCATCTAATAACATTTTTGTCATGTAACTATAATGATAAATTGTGCTGACTTTTGATTATCACCCAAAAGCAGACAATCTGGGTTTTGATTCTATTTTTTTTTTTTTCTGATAGGGGTGATCAATTTTCACCACTCTTTTGTTGTTCATCTCAGTTCAAACCGCTATAAAATAGTTCACTAAAAATTTCAACTCAGAACCAGGCGTGGTGGCGCACGCTTGTAATCCCAGCATTTGGGAGGCTGAAACCAGAGGATCCAGGTTCTCGGCCAGTCTCAGCTGCTTAGTGAGGCACTCCGCAACTTAGTGAGACCCTATTTCAAAATAAAGAAAAGAAGGGCTGGGGGTGTAGCTCGGAAGTAGAATGCCCCTGAGTTCAATCCCCAGTACCACACACACACAAAAAAAAATTCAACATAATGCCACTGTGACAGAGTCCCTGAGTCTGTGTTATCTCTATAGCTTAATCTCAATGGTTATCATATCAGCATAATCTTTAGAATGATTATAATCTGATATAAAGGCCAACACAGTCAACCTTCCCCATTTCTTACTCTCATGCTCATGTGCAAACATGATTCACCTTCCGCTATGCCTAGGAATGTCTCCGAATGACTTTCAACACAATGATTTAGGATATGGTTGATTTATGATCTGATTGATTTATTGGTCAAGGTTGCCATGGGAGGCCAAACACATTTGCCACCCCAGTCCTAAGTGGAAACTTTGTTCATGGTTCCAAGATTGAGTGTTTCTTTAGTTGGGATGAAACAACTACACATGTCCAATACAGGGCTTTTCTTCACTATAATATAAACTTTTCCACTTATAAATGGTCTGCATCCCACTAAAATTAGAACACAAGACTCTCCAGGTAAATGTTTATACTAAACATAATCCTAGTTTCATTATCTTGTTCTAAAACAAGGCAAGAATGTCCACTCTCACACTTCTGTTCAGCATAGTACTAAAGCATATTCAACATAGCCATAGCAATCAAGCAAGAGAAAAATAAAATTCATACAAATTGGAAAGAAAGAAGTTAAATTGTCCCCATTTTCTGATGACATCTCATTTATCTTGTATGTTGCAGAGCTTTGCCCCATTGCTTTATTCTAGTAGTTTTGTAGTTTCAGGTTTTTAATCTAATCCGAGTTGATATTTACATGTGGGGAGAGATAGAAATCTAATTTCACTCTTCTGCATGTGGATATCCAGTTTTTCCAACTCCCTTTATTGAAGAGGCTTTCTTTTACTCATCATTTTCTTGACACTTTTGTCAAAAGTCAGTTGGCTATCAATGTGTGGATTTTTGTATTTCTTGTACACAGAAAGACCTTCTCTCTTTTTTTTTGGTACTGGGGGTTGGACTCAGGGGCATTCTACCTCCGAGCTATACCCCCAGCCCTATTTTTTATTCTTTATTTTGAAACAGGGTCTAAGTTGCAGAGGGCCTCACTAAGTAGCTGAGGCTGACCTCGAACCTGGATCCTCCTGTCTCAGCCTCCCAAATGCTGGGATTACAAGTGTGCGCTACCACACCTGGCTACCATATCTCTTATATACAGAAAACTCTAACAATAGTACCAACAACTGCTAATTCTAATAAATTCAGCAAAACAGCAGTGTACAAAACCAACATACAAAAATCAGTAGCATTCCCATACATTAAAATCATGCTCTCTGGAAAAGAAGTAAAGAAAGTAATCCAAATTACAATAGCTATAATACAACACCTAGGGATAAATTTAACCAAGGAGGTAAAATATACTATACTAACCACTATAAAACATTGAGGAAAGAAATTGAAACAGACACAAATAAATGGAAAGATATACAATATTAATGTATTAGAAGAAATATTAAAGTACCCACACTTCCTAAAATGACCTGCAGATTCAATGCAATCCCTACCAAAATCCCAAGGACATGTTTCACAGAAGTTGAAACTAAACCAAAATTTGTATGAGGCCACAAAAGACCAAAGCAGTATTAACTAAAAAAGAACTAAGCTGGAAACATCACATAAACTGACTTTAATATATACCACAAAACTAGAATAATCCCAACATCCAGGTACTGGCACAAAAACAGACACATTAACTAGTGGCGCAGATTAGAAAGTCCAGAAACAGATCCACACTTTTACAGCCAACTGACTTTTGACAAAGGTGCCAAGAACCACAATAGATAAAAAACAGCCTGGCCAATAAAGGATGCTGGGAGAACTGGGTATCCATACACAGAAGAAGGAGATGGGACCCTTATCTCTCCCCCTATACACATCAACTCAAATTAGATTAAAGAATATATATATATATATATATAAACTCTTTCTGGGAATTTTCATCCTCTTCTGTAAAGAATAAAAATTTAGTTGAGCTGGGGGAGAAGAATTGTTTTGTTTTGTTTGTTTGTTTGTTTGTTTTTTAAGTACTAGGGACATTCTACCTCTGAGCTATACCCCCAGCCCCATTTTTTATTCTTTATTTTGAAACAGGGTCTCACTAAGTTGCAAAGTGCCTCACTAGGTAGCTGAGGCTGGCCGCGAACCCGGATCCTTCAGTCTCAGCCTCCCAAATGCTGGGATTACAAGCATGTGCCCAGCTTGAGGAGTCTTCTTTCAAGGAAATGCATAAACGATTAGAGGAAGCAGACACAGCATGCCCATTTAAAGACCAAATCAATTCTGGTAGAAAGGACAGGGAGCGGAGTGGGTAGAGACCCAGATAGAAGGGGCATACTCCTGAAAAACAAAACCAAAACAAAGCCCTGATTTGAACAGATGTGAAGCCCCATACAAATCCTAAAAGTCCTCTTGTTTTCTCATTCCATTGCTCCATCAAAAATAAGAAAAAGAACCAGCCGGGCGTGGTGGCACATGCTTGTAATCCCAGCATTCGGGAGGCTGAGACCGGAGGATCCAGGTTCGCGGCCAGCCTCAGCTACCTAGTGAGGCACTTCACAACTTAGTGAGACCCTGTTTCAAAATAAAGAATAAAAAATAGGGCTGGGGGTGTAGCTCGGAGGTAGAATGCCCCTGGGTTCAATCCCCAGTACCGAAAAAAAAAAAAAAAAGAACCAACACCTGTTTCTTGGGCAAGACAGGAGTGGTATTTGAAGTATTCTGACACATCTGGGAACAGTGGTTGGGCACAATGTATGAAGGAAGGAAAGTATTTGCTATGAGAGCTCTGGAGGGGAGAGGACTAACAACAAAATGTAAATCAGCAGCTGGAGGGGCCACATATAGACCAGTCGTTATCCAGGGAGACATGAGGGGAGAGGAGCAGAAACGGCTACCAGCCGCCCCTCCAGATGTAAAGCTGAAAACTCTGCATTTCCCCATGATCCTGTATGTTAGCAGTAATACACTTAGAGACAGAGAAAAAGGACTGCTTGTTTGCTGTTGCAAATAAATAAACTCCAACTAAATGACTTCCTTTGTCTTAAAGGGCAACACACATCCTTCAAGAGTAAAAAAAAAAAAAAAGTCCTAATGTCTATTTGTTTAGTAAATGTATCATGATTAATTTATATTTTCTAAGTTACCCCAAATTTGGCTTTTAAGAATAATCTATAAGCTGGGCATGTTGGCATATTCCTGTAATTCAAGTACTTGAGAGGCTGAGACAAAAGAATTGTAGGTTCAAAGCCAGTCTCAGCAACTTAGTGAGGCTGTATGCAACTTAGTGAGAGCCTGTTTCAAAATTAAAAAATAAAAATATGACTAGGGGTGTAGCTCAGAGGTAGAATGTTCCTGGGCTCAATCCCCAGTACAACACACACACACACACACACACACACACACACACACACACACGTAATCCATTGTATAATCTACAGCAATAAACGTCTATTTTTATGAATGTAAAGATTCCTCTTTGTTGTTGTGATGTGTTATTCTGTTCATCCTTGGCTAAGAATTGGTAGAGAAGAAAATGGTCTATGAAATGGAACCTCATAGCCGGGCGTGGTGGTGCACACTTGTAATCCCAGCATTTGGGAGGCTGAGACCAGAGGATCCGGGTTCGAGGCCAGCCTCAGCTACCTAGTGAGGCCCTCCGCAACTCAGACCCTGTTTCAAAATAAAGAATAAAAAATAGGGCTGGGGGTATAGCTCGGAGGTAGAATGCCCCTGAGTTCAATCCCCAGTACTGAAAAAAAAATTTT
This sequence comes from Graphiurus murinus, assembly GCA_004027655.1. Lineage (NCBI taxonomy): Eukaryota > Metazoa > Chordata > Mammalia > Rodentia > Gliridae > Graphiurus > Graphiurus murinus. The sequence continues at coordinate 196,537 of PVLC010000118.1, read as the reverse complement.
AAAATAAAGAAATGGAACCTCATAATGAGAACAACAGTGTAGGAGAGTGGTTCTCAGCCTGTTGAGAATAGAACACCTGAGGATCTGATGAAAAGCAGGGACAGCTGATAAAAAACACACAGCAACCAAAGTGCTAGGTATATTGGGAGAAACATAGGCAGGCATTTCCTGAAAATGTAAGAACCTCATTAAATCAAAGACCCTAAAGTCATCCAGCTAGCCGTGAGCAAACCAAAATAAAATCAGGAACCAAGCCTCTTCATTTTCATGGGCAGGGAGCGAGTGACTGGCATCAAGAAGTTTAAGTGTTTATAAACCACCTAGTGAGGCACTCCGCAACTTAGTGAGACTCGGTTTCAAAATAAAGAATAAAAAATAGGGCTGGGGGTGTAGCTCGGAGGTAGAATGCCCCTGAGTTCAATCCCCAGTACCGCAAAAAAAAAAAAAAAAAAAAAAGAAGTTTATAAAGCTACCATAAAATAAATAGTCCTCACTAAATTTAGTAGTGTGTGCATGTGTGTGTGTGTTGCTGGAGATTGAACTTGAACCAAGGGGCATTCTACCTCTGAGCTATACCCCCATCCCCTTTAATTTTATGTTACACTTATTTTGCATATATATGCAAATATACATTACATTTATTTTTATTTCAGACAGGGTCTTGATAAGTTATACAGTGGCCTTGAACCTGCCATTCTCCTACCTCTGAGTTCTGGTATTACAGGTGTGCCCCATCACGGCCGGCTTAAACTTAGTCTTTTAAAACTTAAAAACCACCTACACATGAAACAGAGGAATTATTCTCTGCACAGCGCCTTTAGAGGAAAAACTGTTTAGTAATGATGCTTAGTGCAAAGCAGCTGTTGCCTCTCCCGAGCAGGCTGGACAGTGCTGTGGGCTGAGTCATGAGTTATACATGAATATGGAATTAGCAGAATGATCATCTCTTCAGTTGTCAAGGCCTGTCTGCAAAATATGCAAGTCTGGTGTGTCTAAAGAAAAGGCCTCAGACAAGTTAAATTTATCTGGGTTTAATTGAGCAAAGAACAATTCGTGAAGCAGGCGGCTCCTAGAACTACCGCAGGGAGCGGTGGCGTGTAATGTGGTCAGCCGGCAGTTATGGACAGAAAATGGAAGAGAGGCCCAGAGACAGCTTAATTGGCCGCAGCTCTTCGGATTTGCCTCATTTAAATCAGTCAGTCACCTGCATTTGAAGCTGAGCTGCTGTCATAGACTCAGACCCCTCTGTTTGATGCCAGAATCTACTCCTAAGTGAGGCTTTGGGTTAACTTAGGGACTGTTAGACCGCAGTTCACTAATAGAAGGACTCAAGCATGGAGCATCCTCAGGCCGAATTTAGTTTCATTAAACAAATCCCTCCATTTGATCAGCCTCTCCATTTTGAGAAATTGATCAAAATCTTTTTTTTTTTTTTAATACAACTCTGTGTTCTCCACTGTAAATGGACTTGCTTGGCCGCCGTATGGAATTCTCGTGGCCTGAAGCCACAGCAGTAGGATAATTCTGTCTCTGATTATCTACTGGACAGCTGCATGTGAACATTTAAGACTTGACACGATGCCACAGATGATCCCATGATGCCAGGCATGAGAAAAATCCTAGAAGACTGCTAGATACACACTCCTTAACAGGGGTGTCTTGGTCAGCATCCTCATTGCTGAAATACAAACCAAATGACCACACAATGTAAAGAAAGGAAGATTTGTTTGCTCACAGTTTGGCAGGTTTTAGGGATTCAGTCCGTGTCAGGCTGCCTATGGAGTTCCAGGCATGATGGCGAGAAGAGGACTTTGCTGTCACATCAGAGAGGCTGGAAGCAAGAGAGTGAGTAAACAAGGGGACTTAAAGAGCACAGTCCCCAAGGCCCCAGCCACAGGGACCCACCCTCTCCAGGCACACCCCACCTCACTAGCTTATCACTCAGTAAATGTGCTACAATGGATTCACACACTGATGTGTTTGCAACCCTCGTTACTCAATTATATCAACTTTGAACATTGATGCATGAGCCCTCCCTGGAACAGTCTATATTTAACCTTAACAAGAAGCCCCTAACAGCCAAAACACGAAGCAGCACAGACAAATCCAAGTTCAGGAGATATAGAAAATTCAACGGAATTTCAGGCCAGTGGGTGATAGTCCACGTTCCACATGTGATGGTGATTAAGGACCACATTTTTGCCATAGAATATCTATTTTAAAGAGGCTCCCAATTTTGCCATTAGCCTGAGAACACAACCTAGAGGCCCACTCAAAGAACATGAAGACTTGAAAACCTTGGAGAAGACAAGCTTGCCATCCAACCCTTAGGATACCTTCAAACAAGTCCAGGACTTTTGTCATCATGAGCTCAAAGTCCTCCAGGCAGAATATACCTGTCCCCCCCAAAAGAAACACACAGCCTGTAAAGAGGTACAGTGACTATTTGCAGCTGTGCAAAAGAATCCTAAAAAGCCTCCTCCTCACCCTCCAGTACACTAGCAGCTGCCACCTTCTCCTTCCTATAAATGCCCCGAGCTCCCCACAGACCGAGAAGTCTGGTTTGAGCCTTGCTTGACTTTCTCATCTTGTGCCCTCCTTGCTGTTTTGTTTTCATTTTTTCAGAACCCTCTACATGACCATCAGAATTACATGTGGCCAGGTATGGTGGCACACACCTATAATCCTCATACTTAGACTTTTTTTTTTTAATTCATGTATATTTTTTTATGTATGTGGTGCATTGTAATTTTACATAATATCAGGGGTACAGAGTGTCAGAAAAACACATGCACACAACTCATGGTGCCCTGCCCACCAGGTCCCCCCCTCAACCTCCCCCTGCGTGCCTTTGACATTGGAATTGGTAATTTTGTACATATCCATGGCATTGCATTCTTTATGACCTGCCTCCCCTCTCCATTCCATAATCCCCCTCAGCCATTCTCTAGCTTCCACATCTAAGAGAGGACACATATCTACCTATCTACTTGTTTTTTGAGACTGACTATACTCCTGAGACAGGAGGATCACAGGTTCAAGACCAGCTTCAGCAATTTAAATGAGAACCTGTTTAAAAAAAAAAAATTAAAGGGCTGGGGGTTTAGTATGAAGGCAGAATGCTCCTTGGTTCAATCCTCAGTTTAAAAAAACAAACAAACAAACAAAAAAAGCCGGGTGTGGTGGCGCACGCTTGTAATCCCAGCATTCCGGAGGCTGAGACCAGAGGATCCCGGTTTGCGGCGAGCCTCAGCTACCTAGTGAGGCACTCCGCAACTTAGTGAGACTCGGTTTCAAAATAAAGAATAAAAAAATAGGGCTGGGGGTGTAGCTCAGTGGTAGAATGCCCCTGAGTTCAATCCCCAGTACCGCAAAAAAAAAAAAAAAAAAAAAAACTTGTTTCTTGGGGTTTTTTTGTTTGTTTGGTACTGGGGATTGAACCCAGGGGCATTCTACCTCTGAGATACACCCCCAGCCTTATTTTTTATTCTTTTATTTTGCGGAGGGCCTAAGGAGCTGAGACTGGCCGCGAACCCAGACCCTCCCTCCTGTCTCAGCCTCCCAAGTACTGGGATTACAAACCTGCACCAGCATTACAAGCATGCCCAGCTTGTTTTGAGTTTCCCCACTGTAACTTTAAAGGGTTTTTTTTTTTTTTTTTTTTTGGTAATATTCACACATTCATCTAGAAAATCACAGTCCTGGGTTCATAATCTTTTTTTTTTTTTTTTTTTTTTTGGTACTGAGGATTGAACCCAGGGGAATTCTACGTCTGAGCTACACCCCCAGTCCTATTTTACTTTTAGTGTGGAAACAGGGTTGCACTCGGTTGTGGAGGACCTCACTAAATTGCTGAGGCTGGCCTTGAACCTGTGACCGTCTTGCCTCATTCTCTCAAGAACTGGGACTACAAGTAAATTCATAATTCTTACACTTGAGGTCAGCAGGAGGTCCAGGTGACTCACGTTCCCTGTCTTCTACTGCCCTTCCCTGCCTACTGAACCCAGTCCAGTTTCTTTCTGACCCCGCCAGGCATTGGAGGCCTCCAATACAGAACACATCCATTTCTGTCTTGACTTGCAAACCCACTTTGAGTTAAAAACTGCTGAAATAAAGCCGGACGTGGTGGCTCATGCTTGCAATCCCAGCGTTTGGGAGGCTGAGACCGGAGGATCCAGGTTCGTGGCCAGCCTCAGCTAGCTAGTGAGGCACTCTGCAACTTAGGGAGACCCTGTTTCCAAATAAAGAATTAAAAAAAAAAATAGGGCTGGGGGGTATAGCTCGGAGGTAGAATGCCCCTGAGTTCAATCCCCAGTACCGCAAAAAAAAAAAAAAAAAAAAAAAAAGAAATTGCTGAAATAAACTGGGAGGGCTCAAAAAACAAGTCCATGGAGCTCAGAATCCGAAGGAGAACTAACTCACCATGACCATGTTTGCTGCAGTAGACCTCTGGGCACAGCGAGCCTCGGTGGGGACCCTAGGGGGTTCCCAGAGGCGGGGGGCACTGGAGCTCTGCTTCGGATCCCTTCATAGTGGCCAAGAGATGAGAAGAAAAATTTCCAGGCAGGTTAAATTCAGCCAAGTTCCAGGGAGCAAAGAACCATTTGTGGTTAGCGTCCCTCAGAACTAGCACAGGTTCAAAGACTGCCTGCCCCGGCGACCAGGCAGAAGGCACACAGGAAATGGACGTGGCGTCTTCCTGAGACAGCTTAATGGCTACGTAAACAGCCTCCCAGTAAATGAAGTTCAGCTGCTCTAAATTGACCAAGACAGCTGGGCATGGTGGTGCAAGCTTGTAATCACAGCATTTGGGAGCCTGAGACCGGAGGATCCCGGTTCGCGGCCAGCCTCGGCTACCTAGTAAGACATTCCGTAACTTAGTGAGACCCTGTTTCAAAATAAAGAATGAAAAAAAAAAATAGGGCTGGGGGTGTAGCTGAGAGGTAGAATGCCCCTGAGTTCAATCCCCAGTACTGCAAAAATAAATAAATAAATAAATTGACCAAGACTTAGGCATTTGGCACAGAAGTCTACTCCTATGTTAGGTCTTCTGTAAGCATGCTTACTAAGTCACCCTGTGACTCTTGATACAAAGACTCGTGCCTAGAGTCCTCCTCAGGCCAGATTTTAAGTGCAAAGTCGGCCGGGCACATGCGTGCATGGCTGTAATCCCAGTACTTGGGAGGCTGAGACAGAAGGATCACAGGTTCGAGGCTAGCCTCAGCCAATTAGCAAAACTCTTTTACAAAATAAAAATAAAAGGACTGGGAATGAGCTTGGAGGTAGAAAGTTCCAGCATCCAATAAATGAATCAATAACATCTTCGTGACAATGCCAGCCTCAGTAGCTGAAGCTGACCAGGAACCTGTAATCCTCCTATCTCAGCTTCCCAAGTACTGGGATTATAGGTGTGTGTCACCACACCTGGCATGAATCTGGACTTTTACTTGTAAAAGTACAAGTACAAGTAGAGGGGGAGGCGGTTTTTCTATAAGCTAGGAATCCTGGATTCATTTTGTAGAGTAAAACACTGTGTATACCACCTTATAAGCAAGGCAAAAAGAAATCTGGATATTGATTGATTGATGATTGATTGATTGATTGATTGATTGAAATACTGGGGATGGAACTCAGGAGTTTTCAACCTCTGTGCTACACCTCCAGACCTACCTCATTTTTATTTAGAAACAGGATCTCATTAAGTTGTTAAGAGCCTTGCTAAGTTGCTGAGGCTGGTTTCCAACCTGCAATCCTCCTGCTTCAGCCTCAGAAGTACTGGGATTACAGGCATACTCCACCACGCCCAGCAAGAAATCAGGATTTTTTTTTTTTAAACCATAAAGTGTAGCTACCTATCCTCTGTAGCTCCTAGGAAGTCTGTTGAAGTCAGAGGCATGCATTTCAGAATAGACAGAGGCCTTTTGGGCCTTCTCTCTGCTATGAGTCTGAGCTCAGAGTTTAGGTGAATTGGGACTGGGACAGATAGATACAGAACCAATCGCGAGCAGTATCCACTTGGACGTTCTATGGATTGGAATTAAATCAACTTCCTCCATTTAAACAAATTGCTTTAGACCTAGTATGGTTAGAATGTGTGTGCTCCCTGCCGCACACCCCAGATTCACATATTGGCAACCCGCTCAGCTGGTTGTGATGATGCACACCTGTAATCTCAGTACTTGGAAGGCTGAGACAAGAGGATCACAGGTTTGAGACCAGCCTCAGCAATTTAGCGAGGCCCCTGAGCACAACTTGGCAGAACCCTTGTTCAAAATAAAAAATAAAATGGGACTGGGGGTGTAGTTCAGAGGTAGAAAGCCCCCGAGATCAATCCCTAATACGAAGAAAAAAACAAAAGGATAACTGGAGCACCAAAAAAGGCTGTTAGGGGGTGGGACTTTGGGCAGGTGGTTGGGTTTGTGCGGAGAACCCCCATGACAGGGATGAGTGCTCTTATGAAAGGGGTCCCAGAAAGACCTCTCTCTCCTTCTGCCGGCCCTCACCAGACACCAAGTCCACCCAAGCCTTGATGCTAGACTGTGTCCAGCCATGAGGAATAATTTCCATCAGCATCACACTCGCTGGTGTTTTGGCATAGCAACTCAAGCAATCTTTGGCAAAGCTAAAAGAGGCATCTCAGAGGGAAATCCACCAGCCCTCCTTCACCAAAGACTCTGGTCTCTGGACAAGGTGCCCACCCTCGGGCAGAGCGTGGGACCCCTCCTGTCCATACATATTTAGAAGCAAACCTGTGATTACATCATCAGAAACCGTATTCTTTACGGCTTAGAGGAGATAATGCGTGTTAATATAAGCCTGGAGTTTTCTGAAGTGAGTTTTACGCTCTGGGTGAGGGACAATTAAAAACAGCAGGAGAGTGAACTTGTTGACATTTCTCAAATGTTATTCCTGATAAACATGCTTTTCCCGAAGAGGTATGCCTGTTAAGTGGAAAATATTAAGATAGGAGGAGAACAGATTATTTCTCAATCATACAAGTTATGTTCAAAACTTAGAAAGTTGATAGAAAGATCTTTATTTTGCTTGTCAGTGTTGAAGGCAATTTTTGCAAGCATAATTTAAATTTATTTCATACTTTTACCCTGCGGAGATGAAGAACACATGCTAGGGAGAATTCAATAAATGTGATCTAATACAGTAATGACACTTGCACATATGTGGTTATATTATTACATAAAGAATAATAATGTAATTATTCTTTACATAAAGAATAATATAGAGAGCTGATTAAATATATATACATATACTCAATATATGTATATACATAAATATATACAATATATGTAGAAATGCATACCAGATGTGTATATTTAATATATATAAATACATATATGTACACATATTTGGGGGGAGTTCTGGAAATTGAACCCAAGGGCTTTCCACTTCCAAGCTACAACCCCAGCCTGATTGATTGATTGATTATTTGATTGATTTTGAAGCAATGTCTCACTAAGTTGCTGAGGGCCTCCCTGTGTTGCTGAGGCTGGCTTTGAACTAATCTTCCTGTCTCAGTCTCCCAAGTATTGGAATTATAGGCCAGCTCTTAAATATTAACATTTTACAAGATAGTTTCCAAGATTCTAAGTCTCAGAGGGCTCTGTTGCACTCTCCAGTTTGTGCTATTCTAAGCTGCTCCGTTTATCATTTCTCTGATATTCGCAGTCAAGTGAGGACAGCTTGATTTTGCTGATAGCTGATGAAACTGTAGAATGCTGCATAATTAGATAGAAGGGAAATTTCTGTTTAGAAAGGAAAATAAACATCTGAGAAGTTATTCGATGAAAAGTATGTGTTGGGGAGAGGTAGTGATGTGAGAAATATTTTTACCCTGTTACCAGACTTTTCCAAAAATTTCGATGTAGCTGTTGTTGACAGCATTAAGTTTGGCATTCCCAAATGTCTTTATGTAATTGACTTAAATAATTGACATTTGAATAGTGCTTTCTGGTTATGAAACAGCTTCACGTGTACGGTACCCTTCCGGACTCCAAAATAACTGAAGAGGACAGAGTTTATTATTTACTGTTTTAAATGATAAGGATGCCTGGGCTGTCTGAAGTAAAATTGTTTTCCCAAAGTTACGCAGAGTAACGGCAACATAGAAAAGTAAACTCCAAAATAATCTTTGCATTTCTCAATGTGATGCTGTTTTTTAACTTGAGCATTCCCAAGACTGAAAATGAGTAGTCAGTCATCTTGATTTGTCTAAATTGAACTCAGGGGCATTCTACCTCTGAGCTACACCCCCAGCCCTATTTTTTATTCTTTTATTTTGAAACAGGGTCTCACTAAGTTGCAGAGGGCCTCACTAGGTAGCCGAGGCTGGCCTCGAACCCAGATCCTCCAGTCTCAGCCTCCCAAATGCTGGGATTACAAGCATGTGCCACCATGCCTGGCAAAATTTCTGGACTTGAATCTCCCTTTGCTGTCTCCCCAGCAAAGCCTCTTACACTCTGGTGATAGGTAAAGTAGACCCAATGGAGTTACTTCCTACTCTGTAGACCTCTCCCCTTCCCCAGCAACTAAGCCCAGGAATACAGAGCCTTAAGATGCAGCTAAACCATATTTTCAGTAATGGTAATAATGATGGTAATTGCTTATATAATTTTCCTATTTATCATGTGCCAGACATTATGCCATATGTGGTTTCATTCCATTTTAACAACAGCAAAATACCTTTATGAGCTAGGTACTGCTAGGTCCACTTTCCAGTGGAAGAAATATGGAAATCTGAAAGACAAGACCACCTGTTTTGAAGGATCTGCCTGGTCTCTCAGTGGGCTCATGGAAAACAGTCATTGTTTTCCATTAAAAAAGATGAGAAATAGCTGGGTGTGGGTGGTGCATGACTATAATCCCAGCACCTGAGACAGGAGGATCACAGGTTTGAGGCTAGTCTCAGCAATTTAGCAGCACCTTCAGCAACTTAGTGAGACCCTATTTCAAAATAAAATATTTAAAAAATAGGGCTGGGAGTGTAGCTCAGAGAACTACAATTTAACCTCTGGGTCCAATTCCTAATACTAGGAAAAAAGTATTAAAAATTATAAAAACGAGAAATGGAAGGACTGGGGGTCTACCATATCTGGAAACGAAGTCAGCTAAAGTCATGAGGGGAAACTGAGGTAGAGGAGTGACACATCAGAAAGTTTGAAGTGCAGCATTTGGGAGGCTGAGACCGGAGGATCCAGGTTCGAGGCCAGCCTCAGCTACCTAGTGAGGGATTCAGCAACTTAGTGAGACCCTGTTTCAAAATAAAAAATAAGGCTGGGGGTATAGCTCAGAGGTAGAATGCCCTGGAGTTCAATCCTCAGTACCTAAAAAAAAAAGAAAGAAAGAAAGTTTGAAGTGATTCATAAATTTGGCTTACAGTCAAATAGAAAGTATTAAATATGTAGGAAAATGCTATCTTCAAAATCTGAGAAGCATAATGGGTACAATATAACCACATCTTTCACAAATTGTAATATTACTCAAATGAATTGGCACAACTATATCCAATTACAAAACATTTCTGGAATATACTAAGCATGCAAAAGTAAAAGGTGACTTAAGCAAACACAAAAGGAAAAAAATCGAGAAGAAATGGGAGTATAGAGTGGGATATTCCTCAAGTTAATTTACATGAAAAAGTTTGACTCTGTAGCAATTATAGGCAACACTTCTGAAATATACTGAATGTCTCAAAATAAAATAGGAAAAATAGCTGAAAACAGAGGGAAAAAGAAGGAACAGAAATATAAATATCGAAGTGCATTGATACCACCCAAAAAGAGAGCTGTTACTTAAACCAAGCTGCTCTTTTGTTGTTCTGAGTAATAGAACACAACAGGTTTGGCAGAGGAATGCTATCTTTATATTCCCTTCAAAGCCATCTCACAGGAGAGCAGGGAAAAGACTGTCTGAAGTGCAGGAATTCAGCTAGCTTTGGGGCAAGGGAGGGCTCTAGCGTCCCAGAGTGTGTTTTGAAGGCATGAGCTAGAAAAAGTTTTCTGCATTAGAAAATGAAGAGAAATTTGTTTTTCATCCTTTGTTATTTCTTGCTTCTAAGAGGAGTAGAAAAAGAAGAGGGATAGCTAAAATTAAATTTTAGCTTGTTTTGATTTGGGCAATGTAAATGTCTTGTTCATCTTTAAGCTTTCAGTAAGTCAAAATGAAGAAAATCATTGTGTGCAAGCTTTTGGTGTGTGTGTGTGGAGAGAGAGAGAGAGAGAGAGAGAATTGAGCAAATCTTGAATTATCCAAACACCTTCAGAGCATCTCAGTATTTTATTTTCCTCTTTCTTTTGGGCAAAATAATAATCCTTAAAATTGTTACCATTAACTATTACTCTCAGCAATTTCACATGGATACATTTTGCATCTTTCTCAGAATATAACTTTCAGAGACTAAGAGAAATGAAATATGTCATACAGGTGAAACTCACTTGAGGAATCCCTGTCCAAATCTGTGACTTTGGTGCTATTAAAAAAAACAGAATATACCCATTCATCTGACTCAATAAAATGCTTTAACCTCGTCATGATATGATTAACCTCCCTAGGTACCAGTAATTTACTCCTGAAGAGATTATACAGAGGTCAGAATACCTCCCCCTTTAGTACAATTCCCTGATTTTGAGAAAAACCCATGTGGCAGAACCCATGCTTCCTCAAACTGGCTGTTTCATCTAAATCAGTAATATTCTCCAGAGACAAGAAAATGTCATATACAATCTTAGGTAAAAGCCATGCTATAATGACAGACATCTTGACATGTGCACAGGAAAAAAAAAAATGCTTATAGTTTCAATTCTACTAGACCAGTGAAGAGTAAATGCAGAAACACAAAAACTCATTCATTTAGATATTACAGAACATTTCTCTTTCCTGCTGGGCACAGAAATCCTTTATTGATTTGAGCTCAAACAGACAAACAGACGATCAAACAAATCAATAACAAAATAGAATCCATCATCTCTCGCCCATGAGATGAAAGAGCCCCATGAACCGTTAATCCATTTACAGTGATCGACAGATATTCAGACCATGAAACTAAATCCACAGTCATTGCTGCGTCCAATAGAGAACAATAGCCTATCAGCCTCCAGCAATCCCAAACACTAAAATGTGGAAGAAGAGAAAGAAAGCACACAAATGCAGAGTCAGAAGTATCCCACTGCTACTCTGGATTAGTCATTAGGAGGCATCTTCTGCCATGAGCCCACCACTTTGCAGTTATGACACAGGGTGTCTACTCTTACTAGGTTCTTGTCCAGTGGATTTTGATAAGGGAAGTGCAAGGACTAATAAAGGCTATGGAAATATGAAAGTTTATTTGTAAGCCAAGGATATATAGGAAAAATAGCTCCTCCCACAAAGGGGGAAGGAGTTGCCTAAAGAGTGACCATTGAAGTTTCTGGGAGGTGAGCTTTTATCCCTTATTGAGGTTCCCCATCTGTTCTTTTGTGATTGGTCAGGACTGTGTCTTGAAGACCCAATGTCTTTTGCCTAGTTTCCTTCATTTGAATCCTTATTCCCAAGGTCAGTGGGCCCTTTTGACTCCTGGTGCCACACCTCTGCTCCCTCATCCTTTTTCCTTTGATCACTCTTGAAACCGAAATTTTGAAGGCAGTCAGTGGTGACGCACACTTGTAACCCCAGCATTTGGGAGGCTGAGACCAGAGGATCTGGGTTCGTAGCCAGCCTCAGCTACCTAGTGAGGCCTTCCGCAACTTAGTGAGACCCTGTTTCCAAATAAAGAATAAAAAAAGGGCTGGGGGCATAGCTCGGAGGTAGAATGCCCCTAGTACTGCAATCCCTAGTACCGCAAAAAAAAAAAAAAAAAAAAAGAAAGAAAGAAAGAAAGAAAAAGAAACTGAAGTTTTGCATTAACTTGCACTGTTATCTCTGTACCTATTAAACTTCCCTATTTCTAGTCATTATACAGATGGCCTCTTTTAACCCTTTCTGTTCCCAGGTCCTCTGCCCTGTCTCACTGATGAAGCTAACTTGCTCCTGTTGGGTGAATTCATCAGATCTCTTGATAGGAGATGTGCAAAACTATATAAAGTGACAATAATGAAGTGTTGAGATACAAGCACAAAAATAGGAAAACTGTTCGATGAAAGGTGAAGCAGCCTTCGAATATTTCATAGACCATGTAGACTAATTTCATACAGAGGCGCCCCAGATCAGTGTGATAAATGGGATCGTTCAATAAAGGACTCAAAGAATTAAACCAAAATCTTATACTATCTAGCATGATAAAGTCCAAATATGCCAAATAACAAATGAAAAGCAAATCAATCTTCTCATTTATCTAAAGTCTCTTTTGTTTCTCATCTGGGAGAAAACAAACAACCCTTCACTTTCTGAGACTGGCTGATCTCAGCATAATATTCTTGAGTTCTATCCATTTTCCTACAAATGACATGATCACAAGCAATTTATTTATTTTTTTCTTACCCAGAGGTCTGTCTGGGGCTACTCCGCTTGAGCCTGCAGATCGGCTGGGTGTGCCTCTGGATCTCAAGTTTTGTTCTCATCTGCTCCACACCTGGCTTCATTTCTTTGGTGCCCTGGGTACTGACATGAGTTCTCACCAGGACAACAGAGGGTAAGGGATTGAGTTAGAGCAGAGCACCAGCCATTGAGACCCCAGCTTGGGCCAAACAAACCACTCATGTGCCCATATTCTGTTGCATGAATGAGTGTCGTGGCCAAGTGCATCAGCGATGAGTGAGGAAAGAATTATCTCACTAAGTGAAAAAGCAAAAGGTCACATGGAAGGGAGTCTAAGGCAAGGATAGATGTCAGGAAATACCGCAGTGTGTCGGTACTTGTTCAACAGATACAACTGAAGTAAATTTAGCTACAGATCTAATTGGCTTTTATTTGCAACCCATGATTTAAGGTAGTCTCCATTCTACAGAATAGAATGAGCATTACCCCCTGGGAAATAGCAGAGCCCTGGGTTTTATCAGGTGGGAAGATGAAAAGCAAATAATAGAAGGCAAACTCACTGAGGAACATCAGGATCCTTCAAATTGCTCTTCTGTAAGGTCGGAAGAAGACAATATGGAGAGAAATACACAAAGTGATGTATACATGTATTTATGTGTCACTTCAAATCTATGATGTATAATTACAATGCACCAAAAATATGTAAAAAAAAAATGAGACTTGATTTTTCAACGTTGACTCAAATAGACTGGAATCTCTTGTTTTCAGGAAAAATTAGTCTTGTTTAGGATCTATCTGCATCCTTAATGGTTCAGTCTGATTCTGTAGCATTTAGCATGAGCAATTCCATTTTGCTTTTTTCCAGTGTGTTCCTGCTGGGTGCAGGGTTTCCATTCAAAACAGTGAAATCAGGATCTCCCATCATTTTCATTTAACAGGACTGACAGGAGAGAGTATGAGACGTAGGAGGGGCTGAAAAGGCCAGTAAATGAAGAGGCTGGCAGTGAAATGGTTAGTGGTATTCTCCCTAGGATGAATATTCTAGATTATTAGGATGAAGAAGAAATGTATTTAGAATGATGTACAGGAGCCAACCCATTGATCAAATGGATATCAATTTCCCCCATTCATCTTATTTTAAAAACATAATAGATTGAGGAACAGGAGAACATTTAAGCTGCAGAAGCAAGTATTCTTTATTTCAACTGTTCTTCCTTTAAGCAAAAATGCTTCTCAGAGCTCTTTCTGCCTCTGTAATCACCTCACAGTCCATGGACTAGAACCTAACGGAGCTCCCCAGCCTGGGAGGCTCCGCTGTGACATTCTGAGTAGCACTATGCAAATTATTCTAGCTTTATACCTTTGCCTCTGGAGCATGTCCCTATTAATAGAATTATATTGAATAAAATGTAAAATAGTTGAAATGAGTGACTATGGCTTGATTAAAAATAAAGACAAGGAAAAAAGCACTCAACATTGTTCCTCATTTGGGAAAGGTAATTAGCCACATTTTTTTTTTTTTTAACATTTCTAATTTAATCAGAATTTCAGTGATGTTAGCTTCTTAATAGTAAGAACTTGGTTCTGGTAAGACTCATTCATTTTTAAACTCAAGCCTCATTCACCTACATATATAAATGAAGATAAGCTAATTACCATGCTAATTCCCACTCAGGCCTATTCATTATTTTTTTGCTATATGCCAATAGATCCACTCCTGAATGTAAATATATTTTGTCATATAGAAGCAACATGTCACTTTGTTGTCCATAGCAGGAAAAAAAATGAGATAGTGAAACTATCTGTTTTTAAAATCTTGATTTAGGATATTTTTATTTTTATACTTTTTTATGGGTATGATGTAATTATGCATCATAGTGAGATTCAAAGTGATACGAACACACATGCACACATCCCTTGGTTAATAACTCTTCATATTAATTCCTCCAGCACAATCCTGAAAAACACTTCTTGTCTATGATATTTTCTCCTACTCCGAAGAGAGCTAGTGGATGAGGCAGCATTGAGAGACCAGATAACTAGCACTGCGCACTGAGCCTCCACTGGCGGGAGACATTCCAAACAGAAGCATAAACCAGTGCTCCCAGCATCCTCCCCTCTTTAATCCTAAATCAAAAACAAAACCAGCAAGGGTGATCTCAGTTGCCAAATCCTTTTTTTGGGGGGGGGGGCCGGGGGGAGTCAGACTTAAAAATATTTCCTGAGCCAGGTGTGGTGGCACACACTTGTAATCCCAGCATTTGGGAGGCTGAGACTGGAGGATCCAGGTTGGAGGCCAGCCTCAGCTACCTAGTGAGGCACTCTGCAACTTACTAAGACCCTGTTTCAAAATAAAGAATAAAAAATAGGGCTGGGGTATAGCTCAGAGGTAGAATGCCTTTGAGTTCAAGCCCCAGTACTGCAAAAAAGTATATATATATATATATATATATATATATATATATATATATATATATATATATATATATTTCCTGAATACAAATACATCCCTAATTGGTAGAGCTGTTCAGCGTGACTCTTCCTTGCTTACTTTACATTGAAATCTCTGTGCTCCAGGGCCCACAACC
>PVLC010000118.1:138744-181384 GCA_004027655.1 Graphiurus murinus | reverse complement strand
GCCTTCTGGGACCTCACTCCTGAGCTACATTGCAATTCCTCTTTTAAAATGTTTACATATGCTTAAAGCCAACCTGGGCAACTTTGCAAGGCTCTCAGCACCCTCGTAAGACCCTGCTTCCAAGTAAGAAATAAAATCAGCCTGGGGGTGTAGCTTGGAGGTAGAATTCCTTTGAGTTTAATCCCCAGTACAAAGAGAGAGAGAGAGAGAGAGAACAATTCTGACATACATATTATTCTGCTGTACTGCTCTCCCAGTTAGCTCAACTTGCTTAGCATTTTTTACTGATCTGCCAGTTAGAGATGTTAGTATCAATTACCATAAACATAAATAGAAATAAAAAAATACATCTTTCCTTCTTTGACTGTACATCATTCTGTGAAAGTGTCTACTTGTGTCTTTTTAAAAATTTTATTGGTGTATTATATCTACATTTGTGTTTTATTTTAATTCTTCAAAAAATAACCAAGAGCAAAAGAATCCATTCTCAAAGTACTTGGCACTTGGGCTGCTTGAAATTGGCACAGTGGAATGAAACAAAATGTTTTGGAAAGTGGACTTCACCAAATTAAGCCACTTTGTATAGCCAAATTCTCTCAAGGAGGATTAAGCAAACCCTGAAGCAAAGGTGCTCACCGGATCTTAAGAACCCCAAATACTTGCATTTGTAACAGCATGGAGTCTGGCAGGTGGTCACAAAGAATTACCAGAAATATGAAATAAACATCACTAAGTACATTTCACATTATTAGAGGCAACTCAACTGAGGCTGAACCACCTGCCCCTTCCTAGGCACAAGGGTACCCAAGAAGATGCTTCCCTGATTACCATTCTCTTTTCTCATTCACTTCTAATGTTCTTTCTTTAAAATATGCTCTTACTGGCGCATTGTAGCCTCAAATCATGGTGGAGTTCAGAGGGATAGGGACATCCATGCACACAGCCCCTGGTGAGCCTTCCCTGGCGTCCTCTCTATCCCTTCCCGTTCCCCAGATATACAGAGATTGGCATTAATATGCTCACATATGTATGTAAGAATATCCTATTTTCTTTTTAAGTTAAGACACAGAATTTTCCCTGACTGCAAACCGCCCTGAAGAGCGGATTCTGGGTTTCGGCTAACCCTATGGCCCCACCTGCTCTGGTGCCCAGTTCTCTCTGTCTTTTGTTTAATCACCCAGGAGCGGTGTTTAGACTAGAATGAGAAAAAATCTAGAGGGAGGGAAAACAGCAGAGGGAATAAGCCGTCTACAGAGATATGATTAGTGATCATATCCTGCTCTGAGGTCTACACCACTGTCTGCTCTGGTAGAAGCCCAAGCCAGCTGGCGGCCTGTCCACTGGCTCATCACCATGGCTCTTGGTAAAGTGTGTCCTAAATGGTTCCCAATGCCGATCTGACTATGGAAGCAAAGCACTTGCCGTGCGACTAAACTTTGCATGCTAACCCTGATGCACGAGAGGCCTCCGGCTGAGGCTCCAGAATGCCCTCTGTGCTAACTCTCTTCACACAGCAGAGTTACCCACTTTCTACTCAGAACCATTCTGGACCCGGCACTCCCCTGGAAACCTCAAAGAGCAAGAAACCAAGAACTACCTGGGTAGCCCCCAGAGGATGACTGCCTGTCAGCGAACCCCTGACTTCAATAAGAGTGGCTTCCCCAGGCCGTTCCACATCAGCTCTTACAGGATGTCAGAAGCATTTTTAGGAAGCCACCGTCAACGCTGATAATTTTCACAAAACGGAGAACTTGCTGCTCAAGATGATGAGTCTTAAGAGAAGACTGGAAAATCTGAATGACCCCTGGGATTTCCTCAGTGAAGCAGATCCCCAGCACAGGGTGTGAGCGCAGCAGGCAGAATGGGGGATGACCACATTTGGATTCACCCCACAGTCAGCACTCGTGGCTGAGTCATTGAGCTCATTAGCGAATTTGTAATGGAGGTTAATTTTTTTCTACAAGTAAGTAACCAAGAAGGTGAAAGTCAAGCCCAGGAGCTTACTCACTTCCATCGGAGAAATGAGTGTGGTGCAATCAGATGTCACTTAACGACAGGGATCTGCCCGAACTTCATCACTTTGCAAATGTCATAGGGTATGCTTATATACACCTAGATGGGGTAGGTTAATCACATGACCTTTTTTTTTTTTTCTATCCAGCGACATTCTACCTCTTAGCTACACCTCAACTCTATTTTGTTTGTTTTTATTTTGAAACAGGGTCTCACTAAATTAGATACAGAGGGCATCACTAAGCTCCAAGGCTGGCCTTGAACATGTGATCCTCCTGTCTCAGCTTCCCAAGTACTGGGATTACAAGCATCCCAAGTACTGGGATCACCACACCTGGCCATCCCCTAACTCTTATTTAGAATATTTTGATGTTAGCATGATGCACTGTTTACATTTTCATCTACATTATAATTCTCATGCCAATAGTAAATTTATTTTTAAGAATGAACTTTTATTATGCCATATATTTGGCTTTTAACAAAGCACTTAACAAAGAGTCAAGAGTCCTGGAACATCCCCTGCTGTATGACACTAATTAGCTTTATGACCAGCACAAGTTTCAGCACTCTTTATTTTGCTTTCAATAAGTAATACATTATCTGCCAGCTTACAAAAAGTATATAATTATTAGAAGCCTAGGGAAAATTATATTTGATAACAAATGCAAAATGCTCTTTGGAATAGTCGTGTCAATATATACTGGCATATGTAGAATGTCCTGTAATACTTTACCTCACTGGCATATGTTCAGATTCTAATCTTTCTGGGGGAGAACAAAATCCCAGGCCATGGATATATGCAGGAGATGTATGATCTTTCTTGGGCAATGAAAGAAAGAATGGTAAATAAACATTTATTCACCATTTATTTTCATTAGTAAGCCTGTCAGAGCATGTAACATTCCTGAATTGAGTTAAAAAAAAATCTGATGTTGACAAGAAGTCATCAAATGGAATTGTTTTGGAGGCAATTATTGGGAAAAGGGGGTGTAATTTACTATCAACTGTCTGTATCCTGTCTCAGAGTAGGTATGCTTCCAGCACATTCTGGTTATGAAGCAAGCCAGACAACCCTCAGATGAGGCCTGTGCCTTCCAAGTCTGGTTTTTCATCATGTGTTCAAAATCAAACAAAACAAAAAAAAAAAAAAAAAAAAGAAAAAGAGGCATAATCAAGCCATTCCCTCTGAATAGCACGGATTAGGCGAATTGGAAGATCCTGATAATGGTTATCAGAGTTCTTATGCATGAGCCCGGTTCCCTAAAATCATGTGTTGAGCATAGTAATCAGGGAAACTTGCTCTAATGAGTGGATTTACAAAATTATACGTAAGTGATTTAGACCATTAAGAGTAAAAGCATCATTAGACTTCATTTGTATCTCATCCTTCACAGCCCATTACCCACCTATGAAATTCCAAACCATACTGCCTTAGCAGTGCAAACTCAGCTAATGCTTCTTGCCACCCTCTACCATGATAAACTGGAAGTGCATTATCAAAGTTTCCAAACAATTTCATGGTTAAATTAATTGTCAGGGTGAAAACAAAAACAAGAACTTAACAAGGCAAACAAAAAACAAGCAAACAAAAAAACTTCACTAAACTCAGTGGTTGTAATCATGGTGGAGTGTAATGGATAGTTTTGCTATTAAATTCTCACCAAGATTTTTCAATTAATATTTAATTATAAGAACTTAGACTGTCTGGGTAGTCCACATAGTAGTATTGTAAATAAGTAATCTTGGTCCATTGAAGTTATAAAACATATTGTACAATTGCTTTGATTCCCAGATATGTTTTACTGCTAGCTTTTTGTTTTACAATTATAATGGAGTGCTTTAAAAAAGGTACATACAGAAGTTGAGACAGGAAGATCACAGGTTCAAGACCAGCCTCAGCAACTTAGTAAGACCCTGTTTCAAAATAAAATGTAAGATTGGTCCGGGGATGTAGCTCAGAGGTAGAATGCCCCTGGGTTCAATCTGCAGTACCACACACACACACACACAAAGGCACACACATATTATAGAAGATATTTTAGCCTACACACACACACTACACACACACACACTACACACACACACAAACCAACTGCAGGAAAGGAAAGGGTATCAGTCTACACAGGTGAAGATCATACCATAGGAGGAGGTATTTTGCTTTCAGCAGAGGTACCACACATTCTGCAAAGATTCCCTGGCTCCTGGACTGAGTGGTCTGACTCACAGCCCCCTCTGTGTCCCAGCTGGGTATCAGATTGATACAATCAAGATGACTGCACCCCCCACAATGTTACAGATGGCCTCCACACCTGTCTAACCAAGCTTCACGAGTTTTCTGACTTTTGCATGTCCAGTGCCTGGCTAACTTGATAGCATATAGGATTTGTTTAGTAAATACTTCTTAAATGAATGAATGACATTACAGAGGGGGGACAGTAGTGCAGAATTTTATGATAAATTTCCACAGGTACTTAAAGCTATTCATTTTTTTTTTTTTTCCAGTACTGGGGATTGAACTCAGGGGCATTCTACCTCCGAGCTATACCCTCAACCCTATTTTTTATTCTTTAAGACAGGGTCTCACTAAGTTGTGGAGTGCCTCATTAGGTAGTTGAGGTTGGCCTCAAACCTGGATCCTCCGGTCTCAGCCTCCCAAATGCTGGGATTACAAGCGAGTGCCACCACGCCCAGCTAAAGCTATTCATTTTACATCATTGAAACATTTTTCTCTTAGCAATTGTTCGTCCACACCACAGCAAAGGATTTGCATGGTGCCTTCCTCTAAAGTTTAATATAATTTTGAGATAAGTATTAGGAAATAATTGTTTTAACTTTGGAGTTAACTTTTAAATAAATTGTACTTGTATAATTGGGTCAACCTTAAAATTCATTCTTTTAAATCATGCTAAAGTCCATCTACCACTAAATTCAGAGAAGGAGGTAAAGTTTAACTAAAACTTAAAAGGTATGTCATGAGAATTTAAAAGTGTGAGCAGTTTGGTAATTAAAGTACTCTCAAGGGAGGAATAGAGAATGTTTAATATTGTGTATGTGACAATAAATATTAATTTTATGTTTTAAATATTCTAATGTAATTCCTTAGAAGTTAATCTGTACATAATTTATACAAACTATATTATCTAGTATGATACTATTCATCCATGAACTGATTTCTTTATTACTATCTCCATTAATTAATGTCTTTAATAATTAATAAGTGTATTTCAATTCATTCCCATAGGGTATAAAAAGGGAATCTGCCCACATTCTGAATGAGAAGATTATTTTAATTTAAATGGCTACAGTTTACTTCTTTAAATTAAATATAAATTTAAATAGCTCGGAATTATTCCATACCATTTCCAACTCTTATAAGAACACATGAAATGTGTATAACATTTCCCATGTTCTTATCTATCTCTTTGTGATTTATTGAAATTTCTACCTTAAAATAACTTCCAAGAATGGAAAGGCCTAGTCTCAAACTGCTTCTTTCAAAAATATGGAAAGCATTTTAATGACCCGCTTAGGGAATTTTGTTTTCCAGAATCATATTTTGGAGTTGGGTGATACAGGAGCAGGTAGGACTGTCCTTTTTCTTACCGTCAGAGCTGAAATGAATCCTGTCTTCTTTCCGGTGCTACTGATTCCCCACAGAGCTCATTCACCCTCCGTTGTGTGCAACTGGGGGATTCGATTTGGAAAATATACAGCTAGGCAGCAATGAAGAACAATTTCTCTTAGTAAGGCTCTTGAATAATTTCTGCTGACATCACCCCTGTTCTTTTCATTTGTTTATTTCCTTTTGACACATTAAGTGTCCTGCTCTGCAAGATTTTATCACTTTCAAGGATTGGCTGTCGTACTATTTACCATGAGTACTCTACTTTTCATTGAAGCGCTACCTTTTCTAGTCTCTTAGGGAAAATATTATTTTATATACATCTAGTTCATTCCCAAAATGACTCTTCAGAGTTAGAGTAATATATTTGCCATTTTATGTGTCCATTGTTTTGGATATTGTCTATTCCTCACATGTCTCTAAGATACATAGTTTTATTTTATTGATCTTAGAATACAATTTTCATCCCTCTGCCCAATGCTTACATATAAGGCCATGAATTTTCAACTAAAAATAGGTTAAAATACTTGCTAGATCCTCTTTTCACAAAAGGCAGGGTGTTTGAAATTACATAAAATTATGAAGATAATTCATTCAGGACACAAACTTACCTGTACATGTCTTAGCTCATATTTCATCGCTATAACAAAACACTAGAGGCTGCAAAACTTATAAAGAAGTTTATTTGCACCACAATTTCGGTGACTGGAGTGCCCAAACAGCATGGTACCAGCACCCTTGCTAGGACCCTGGAGTTGCATCACAATCCAGCAAAGAAGGGGGAACAAAAATGGCCACAAGCAAAAGGGACATTTTTTGACACAAGGAATCAAGATAGCAGCATTAACCCAATCATGAGGGCGGAGTCTCATGACCCAACTATCTTCCATAGGTCTTCACCTCTTAACGTTTCCACCACCTCAACACCAGCCCACTGCGGACCAAGGTTCATGCACCTGAACCTCGGAAGCACAACTGCACCCCCATGACTACAGTATTCACATGAGGGAGTGACTTAATGCAATCCTAAGCTGATGTGAAAATGAGTCCCTCTTACCAGCAAGTCTTTGGTAGGACTGTTGCTTTTTTCAAAAAATAAAACAAAATGACACATGGCCATTATAGAATGCTCACACAAAAATTGCAGTGTTCAGCATGAGTTCTCTATCGCAACTTCTTATTCAAGTGGAAGTTTAGAAAATTTTGAGTAAAATCCCAATGAGGTTTAAAAAAAAAATCTTTAAAATGCATGAGGCTTGGGATGAACAGAACTTAACTCGAATGTGTGAAAGCACGTGTCAATGTGTATCCTCATACCCATATGGAAACTTCGAAAGCTAAATCCGAATGCAGCTTACATTTCTTGATGTAAATTTGGATCATCAAGCCTTATTTTCCACAACCCAGCTACTGTCATTGATAGGGAAGGTCTGCCTATTGGATGCCTTTACTGCCTAATAGATTAGATCTCTTTTCAGTTAAAAATAGTGTTTAAGCCGGGCATGGTGGCGCACACTTGTAATCCCAGCATGTGGGAGGCTGAGACCGGAGGATCCGGGTTCTCTGCCAGCCTCAGCTACCTAGTGAGGCACTCCGCAACTTAGTGAGACCTGGTTTCAAAATAAAGAATAAAAAATAGGGCGGGGGTATAACTCGAAGGTAGAATGCCCCTGAGTTCAATCCCCAGTACCGCAAAAAAAAAAAAAAAAATAGTGTTTAAAAGTTTATCTAATTGTTATTCATAAATTTTATATTTAATACAATTGATTAAATAATTCTATACCAAAAAGGCAGGCTATGATAAAATATTGGACTAAACACCTAAATAAATATATATATAATATATATATACTATATAATATATATATAGTATATATATATTTTGCAAATCCAAGAGAATGATAATAGTTGAGTTAGTTAGAAATAGCTAGGAAGCAGATACCCAAATTTTGGTGACAAGAAAGTGAAACCAGAAGTCTCATTACTGTTCTGGACACTGGATTTAAGCTTTGGGAATTACAACTTTTTTTTTTTTTTTGTGGTACTGGGGATTGAACTCAGGGGCATTCTACCTCCGAACTACACCCCCAGCCCTATTTTTTATTCTTTATTTTGAAACAGGATCTCACTAAGTTGCGGAGTGCCTCACTAGGTAGCTGAGGCTGGCCTCAAACCCGGATCCTCCGGTCTCAGCCTCCCAAATGCTGGGATTACAAGCGTGCGCCACCACGCCCGGCTGAATTACAGCTTTCATGGCCAAACAAGTCAGGAGACTTAGAACTAAATTTGTTATCAAAATGACCTGGAAATGTGTATGGAGCCGAGGATTACAAAACTATCTGTAAAGAAGAGCATAGAAAGTTGGGCGTGGGGGTTCACGCTTTTAATCCCAGCATTTGGGAGGCTGAGAATGGAGGATCCGGGTTCTCGGCCAGCCTCAGCTGCTTAGTGAGGCCCTCTGCAACTTAGTGAGACCCTGTTTCAAAGTAAAGAATAAAAAAATAGGACTGGGGCTGTAGCCCAGAGATAGAATGCCCCCAGGTTCCATCCCAGTACCTCAAAAAAAAAAAAAAAAAAAAAAAAAAAAAGAAGAAGAGCATAGAAAACAAGCCACTGTGCCGAATGATTCTGGAAATGGAGTTTGTTTCCAGCATAAAGTATGAGCCTATATCATGATCCAGTATGAACTTTAGATTCACTGTCTTAGTAAAGGACATTAATGTAAAAATTGAAAAAAAAAAGGGGGGGGGTAGTTGGGTATGATGGCATTTTCCTTTAATACCAGTATTTGGGAGGCTGACATAGGAGGATCACAGGTTCAAGGATAGCTTCAGCAATACAGAGAGATTCTCAGCAATTGAGAGAGACCCTGTTTCAAAACAAAACAAAACATACAAAAGGGCTAGGGGTGTAAATTCCCCTGGGTTCAATCCCCCATACTACATACACAAAATAAAAAATAAAAAAGGATGGAAGAAAGGAAAGAAGGGAGGGAGAGAGGGAGGGAGGAAGGGAGGGAGGAACAAAATACTTTTCTGTACTAGAAAATACAGAGGGAAGAACTATGATTGCTATGATGCTATGATTTTGTCTGGCTCTTCTATTACTGATTTGGGGAGAAAAACAGAAAATAAAATTGGAGCATTATAAAACTTTAGATATGGATTAGTGATTTTATGCTTTGGAACCCTCTGGGTTCAATCCTCATTACCACAAAAAAGTACATGTATGTAACTGAAATTTTATATATAAATCAAATGTATATAGTTATAATACATATGTGGCCTTCAGGAATATTCCTCAGATATAAATTCTATAATGTAGTGGATTTCTTAGGAGTGAAAACGTCACCCAGTGATATAAACAAACCTCAGGCCTGCTGAACGCCAACCCTGGTCCACAGCTGAAACTTCATTGCTAGTATCTGTTTTCCTCACAGAGTTGCTCCCCTTTCAGAATGGCACTGAGGCACGTTCTCACTTCTCTTCTGCATCAACTTGACTTGATACATCCGCAGTGTTTGCCATCTTTTCAGATGGAGCTGCCATTAGAAAAAAAAAAATGCAGATTTTTCTTCTAAATTAAATCCTGAGAATGACAGGCTAGCTAACTTAGTTACACAATGAAATATTGATATTGGCATTTTATTTTACTCTATTTATTAAGGATATAAACAATATGACCTTTAAATGTGATATTTTTCTCCTTTAATTGAAAAAAATTCACATTCTGTGCAAATACCATGCTTTTACATTATATAGAAATGTCTACATTTGTACATTATACACACACACACACACACACACACACACACACACAATTGGAATATTTTGCAGTTCTTATAGATGCTCTGATAAGAGCAACTCAAAGAGATTGGAATTTTAATTTTGGTCAAAGCGTAGATTTGCTATGAATGATTTATAGCAATTTGACTCTCAATATGTGGAATAGAAAATAAAATAAGGGACATCTCATGTATCCTACAATTTGGCAAGCTTTTTTAAATCAGTGGAAATAAGAACAATGATGATGATAATCTTGCAAATAAAAACAAAACAACAATCTCTTGCTTATTTGAATGCTTGTTAATTACTAGCTTTTTTAATTTGTTTGCATAAATTGTTTTATTTAATCCCTACAAAACTATAATGGAAAGTGTTATTGTCCTCGTTTTGCAGATTAGGGGAAAACTAGACATTGACCCCTCTGTTCTACAAAGATGTTCTGCCATAAGGCCCCTTACTGTATCTAATCCTACTATTTTTAAGAACTTTCTATAAGCAAGGTCTTGTTTTAGGTGCCTGAAGCAACAGACAGCATAATGAGGCAAGTTCCTACTCTCCATAGGTTCAAAGAACAGATAAATGGATATCAGGTCTCATAGCCCTGTCCTCAGATGATCCACCACTCAGAACTCAGCTCAGCGCCTGGAGGTTTGCTACAGAGTCCTTGGCTCAGATACTCTAGCTCCCACATCAGCGGGCTTAGGCTCTTCTGGGTCTCGTTAATCCTGACCAAGGCATTAAATGCATTAAAGCCACAGACCTGATCCCACCTTCTTGCCTCTTTGTTCTGGTAGAGTTTGAGTGAGCCTCTCAAATCCAGCTCAACACAGCTCGGGTTTTGCTAAGAAGCAAAGCTGGGTTTGATGCCTGGGTCAAAGCTCTTTTATCCTCGTTTTCTGCTGTCATGCTTGCCCAAACATAGGGGAAATGTGGACTGTACTTTGATTTCCATCCAAATATTTTGTCTGGCTCTTCTATTCCCTCCCGGGCAAAGTTGTGGCCTAATTATTTTTCTGAGGATACTTAACCTCTTCAGGGTGGACTTATACTTGGATTCCTTATATAAAGATATAAGCTGTGTTATATAAGCTGTCTGTCCCACCTCACCATCATTTAGATATATTGGTGCTAACCATTACTGAATTTCATCGGAGCATTCCACATACTCTGAATTCAGTATCCACCCATCCAACTTTCTCCCAATTCTGCAGTCCGGTTCTCTCCATGGTGTATCATCTCTTCAGTCCTGTATTGCAATTATACTGCTTCTGATCATGAATTACTACATCTTGTCCAGAGTTCATAAGATTATGTCATCCTGTCTCTTGTCCAAATGTTTAAATATGATCAGTTCCCCAATAACTGTAATGAAAAAACTGAATGGGGCAATTGCCAAAAATATGTGCAGGGTCCTCTGAGATCAGTTAGAACATTTTTTATTATAAAGAAAATTGTAAATGGACCATGAAATTGTGTGGTGTAAGTTTTAGATAATTGTGAAAAGCAGAAATGGTAGGGAAATGCACCAAACTATAGGAAATAGCCTTATCAAATGGCTTGGGGGCCAGGAGGTTAAAGCATGTACCACAAGTGAATAGCCAGACTTAGGTTGCCTGAATAGTACATGAGAAGGGTAAATCTCAAAAGGTGGGCTGAAACCCCAAATATCTTGACTATTCAAAGATGAATTTTAGCTTGGCATGGTGGTGCATGCCTGTAATCCCAGTACTTGGGAAGCTGAGACAGGAGGTTCACAGATTCAAAGTCAGCCTCAGTGACTTAGTGAGATCCTGTTGCAAAGTAAAAAATAAAGTAGATCTGAGGATGTAGTTCAGAGGTAGAATGCTCTTGGGTTCAATCCCTAGTACCATACACACACACATAAAAAAGATGAATTTGTATGAAATATTTTAGATAACACAAATTTTTAAAAAAAGATCTTATGCCCCATTGGCATAGGAAGAATTAGAATGACAGATATTAGAACTTGGAACTATATTTAGGAGCAGATTGTAATAACATAAACAAGAGAAAACAACAGTCTGAATTAAAGTGACCATAGGATATGAAAAAGTACTTAGTAAAAAATATAAACCAGAGAGGCAGAGACAAGAGGACCACAGGTTCAAGGGCAGCCTCAGCAATTTAGTAAGGCTCTCACTGACTCAGAAAGACCCTGTTTCAAAATAAAAAATAAAATAGGTCCGGGAGTATAGTTCAGAAGTAGAATACCTCTGGGTTCAATCCCCAATACAGAAAGAAAAAGAAAGAAGGAAGGAAGGAAGGAAGGAAAGAAGACTATTGAAATGGATGTTTTAAAGACCTTGTTGGGAGAGACAGAAGGATATCCATGCCTGTATTTTCTCTTCTGCCATGGCCACTCTCACAAATAGAATGGCCGAAGATGCTGATACTGTCCAGCAGTCCTCTCATGATCTGAGGGTGGTTCCCTGAGCTCCCCTCCCCACCCTACAAACCCCATAACACTGCAGAGACAAAATTAGAATCATCAAGAAATAATGTACTGAAGATCAGTCTGCTAGTTGTTATAAAAGTTGAAATCTGGACAAATCAGCATTCCAGATATGGTGCCCTCATCAGCTTCTGACCCACCAGAGAGGAAGCTCTGCTGATTCCTGGCATCGACCTGAATGGCACACCCCACACACACATCGTCCAAGCCAAAGCAAGAGTCTGGCCTCTCGGAGACCTAAGTACTTTCTTTCAGGTCTGACTTCCTGCAGGAGGATCAACTTCACTTCCTGGCCAATTTCTTTGTGGAATGATCTCATCCTGCTTACTCATTTGTCCATTGATTCATCCTTGACCTCTTTAGAATCATTCCACCAGAGCACGGCACTGATAAACCCCACATCAGTAGTATGCTACTAAGTGTTTCACAATACACTCCCTAAGGCATAAAAACAAAGATAATTGTTTGCCAATTTCTGTGGTGTCAATACCCCTATCTTGACCAATTTCAAGCTACCCACGTGAGCCACTGAATTAGGTTTTGGAAAGATCCTGTGTAGACTGGCTTCAGCAATGGCCACCATTAGCTATTTGTGTAGAACCACATTAGTATTGGTTAAGGTCATACAAAACATCAGCAAGAGCACCGAGCAATTAATATACATCACCTCCTTTAATCATTCAACAGCTCTACAAAATCGGTATTATTTTGTCATTATTATGTGTGTAGTAAAGAGCTTAAATCTCAAAAAACTAGTAAATGGAAGAGTCAATCAATGTTTGAATCCCAACATGCCTCTTGGCTGTCCATCTCTTATGGTTTGATACGGATGCCCCTTGCGGAGCTCACCTATTCATGTTCAGAGGTGATGTAATTAAAGCTGAAGTTGCAACCTCATACGTGTGAATCCACTGTAATGGGTTTACTGGGTGGCAACTTGGGTGGGGTGTGGCTGGAGAGGGTAGGTCCCTGGGGGTGCGGCTTTAGGGACTGTGCTGTGTCTTTGAATCCCCTTGCTTGCCAGCTCTCTTTCTTTTGCTTCTAGCCTCCATGGTGCCAGGGCAGAGACTTGCTCTCTCCCACCTTCTGCTTTGCACTTCTGTACCCTGAGATCTGCAGACCTGGCCTCGCAGGGACTGAACTCACAGTCTCAAAAAAAAAACTGTGAGCAAATACCTGCTCATCCTTTCTCTAAATTGTGTAGTCAGTTGTTTTGAATTACATCAGTGAGAATATTGACTTGGACCATCTCTTCATCAGCATTTTTTTTTCCCAAATTTAAGTTTGGTTTACCTATTTTATTGAAATGGTTATTCTCTAAATATCCACATCGTTCCATTTGCATTTTCTTCCTACAAACATTTGTTTCTTCTACCATTTAGTTGTTTTATCCTGTTTTTGTTTTCATTTAAATGATCGGTTTATTTGACTTGCAAAGTCAGTAGAATTTGGTTTAGAACCAGAAGTGGCTCTAACTTTTATCTTAAACCCAGAAACTATCATATGAGAATCCAAATGCCTGACTCCAATATTAGTGCAGTGTCATTGTTAAGACTTTAGCACCTTATCTCTCGTAATCTTCAATTCCTTAGAATCTCTTAGGTGTTGGTAAAATCTGTTCCATGAATTTGTTGCAGATTTCCGTTCTGAATGGATTTCCAAAATAACTTGGGTATTCAATGCTATTCTAGTCTTCAGATAACTAACATGTTTAAATAATTAAAATCTTTTCATGCAAAGGAGATTGATTTCTACTTACAAAGGTACAGGCAGGAAACCTTGGGTTCAAAGGTAGTGAATAATAAGAACAAACTTCTAGAAATGACACAGTTGCAGCCTCCATACTGCACTGGTTTCTGTCTCCAGCATTTATGGGTCTTCAGTACTATTTTGTACTTTTTTCCTTACAAAATAACGACATAATTGGTGCATAAAAAGTAATAAGCAATACAAATAGGTATAATTTTATAAATATTGCAGATATGAAGTTCATGTGTGTAGGCAACTAATTAGATATAATAATGATGATGGAAGGCAAAATAACTCTAGATTTTTATTCCTGGGTAATTGGAAGAATTGAACCATCATGAAATGTTTTGGACAATGGAAACTGTCATGGTTTACAGAAAATATTTTTCAGGAATGTTGGTTGAGGAAGGGGAAGATTTTCCAAGGGAAATCTATTGTGTGGTACCCATTGTGGCAAGAAAAATGTGAGATATGCGAGAATCAGGTTGGGCAATGTGGGAACCAGGTGATTAATTTCTACGATTTTGACTTTCTCAACTTTAAAAGCACAAAGTTAACAACTCTGCTCAAGTTCTTTCCTCATAGAATGATGGAGAAAATAACATTTCTATCAAGAAAGCGCCTGTGCCCATCTCTGGTAGCTATCAGTGAAGGCAATGTCAACTGAAATGACAGTCCATCTTTATGACAAAAACCATCCCTAATGTCACTCTCTCTACTTCACAGATCAATTAATTTTTTCTGTATTTCTACACATTCCCTTTTTCTTTCTCACCATGATATTTGCAAAGGATCTCTCAGAATGAAGTGAAGCATTGTTGTTTTTTAACAACTATAAAATTAATCTAAAATATTGTGGTCTTACAGCAAGACTTTATAGTCACACCATTAATAATTCTGCACACTAAGAAGGTGGTATTTCCTGCTCTCTAATTTTGTGTAGAATATTTTCATGTGATTTTATTATCTAATATTCTGAAAACTTTAATGTTTGCTTCCTTCCATGAGGTTGCAACTGGATACTTAGAGAACAGAGCATTTAAATTGTCTGACTTCTTATATTACTTTTTTTTGTACAGGGGATAGAAATATTCTACTTCTGAGCTATAGCTCCCAGCCCTTTTCCTTTCCTTTCTTTTTGTTTATAATTTATTTATTTAGGTACTAGAGATTGAATCCAGAAGTATTCTTCCTCTGGGTATAAAATTATTATTTTTCATTGTGAAATAGGATCTCCCTTAATTGCTGAGGGGTTTGTTAAGTTGCAGAGGCTGACCTTGAACCTGCAATCCTCCTGTCTCAGACTCCCCAAGTACTGGGATTACAGGCATGTATCATCATACCTGGCTTCTTTTCTTCTTTCTTTCTTTTTTTCAGCATGGTCTTGTTAAGTTGCTGAGGAGCTCTTTAAATTGCTGAGGCTGTCCTCCAACATATGATGTTCAGAAGCATCCCAGCAGCAGGGAGAGAAAGTTTCCCAGCAATTCTAGTTTAAATTTCCATCAGTTGCTGTCCAGGGTGCCATGGAAGAGAATATTCACACAAAGTGTTTTCCAAGGAGATAGGGGCTGGAAAATGGGAAGTGTCAGTTGAGAAGGGAAGAGGGGTCAGTTGAGAAGGGAGGGGTAGGATGAGGAGGAAGGGAGGGGTCAGATGAGGAGGGAGGTATAGCTTTTGTAGAGGTACTCATGGTTTTCCTTAGCAAACCCATCCTACTGCATAACTCTAAGAGTCTATAGCCAGACCTTCTCTCTTGGGGGAGCTACCTGCAGAAATACTATTTCCCTATGGTGCATGTAGGTCTCCACTGGGATCCATTGCATTCTGCAAGACACCACCACAGTTTTATCCTAGGTCTGAGTCCTTGGTTATCTCTGCACACAGCAAAAGCAGTCCCCGCATGTGGTCTTACCATTGCCCATGCTTTATCCTAAACTGAAAATGGAGTGGTGTGTGATTTCTTGAAGTTGCATGCCCTGAGTATACTATCTGAGGTCTCCTATGATCCCAGATACTTTTCTGATTCTCCCTCTGTTCCAGTTTTCCATTTAATAAGAAACCTATTGATGCCCCCCCATGGGGCTCGGTGTTCCTGAGGGTAAGAGAAGTGTCTTTTTCTAACTCCAGAACTTCCCTGCAACATATGACATGGCTGGACACACAGTAGAGTTCCTGTGACATCAGTTATTGTCCCTCTTTCTAGTTGTCACATTAGGGATACTGGGGACTTCTTTCTGTCTTTCTCATTTCTTGTCTTCTTCTCATAACACTTGGTTTTATGTCCCAGTTCATTCCAGTAGGTATTGACCTTTGCTTTACAGTTTCAGGGAAGCATCAGTAGGCTGGAGGCACACAGACATTATTCCTAATGGGTGTTAATATTGCTATTTAATGTTAGTGCCACATCTACCTAATATTTGCAATGAGGAGTTTTGAGACTGCAGAACCCAACTTACTGAATGTTGGAATAATTAATTGTTTTATTACTATTGTTTTTCTAGCAGCAAATGGGTACTTTTCCAATGTTTCTCCAAGCATAAAAGCATTTATCTTGTGTATATAAATAGTGATAATTTATCAAAAGAGCACCTCAAAGCAGTGTTAGAGGAAGAGTTCCCCCAGCAGATTTTTAAGTAAGCCACTCTCTTCTTTTTGTGTGTGGCAGGGAACCCCGCATCCAAGTCAGTAAGAAAAGATAATAACTTACTTCCTAATTGCAGCACTAAATATAGCAAAGTTTGTTTTCTGTTAGAAAGCATGTAATTCAAATTAAAAATAAAATATAATTTTACCTTCCATTAGCATTTTGTCCTGTGCCTTTAGAATAAGAAAAAGGCCACTCTGGACACATAGTCATTTTTGATGGCACCAAAAAGATATGCACATAGGTTTTATCTTAATTTTCCTCTCTTGTGCAAAGATCTGGATATATTATAAGAAAAATCATGCTACCCACAAGGTACCTAAGGAAATCAACTCTTAATACAATTAATTAGCTTACATTTGAGGTTGTAATTAAGAATGAAATTGAACCCATGTTATACTTGGTATATTTGTGAAATAAATTTGGGGATCAAGACATCTTCATTTTTTAATATTTAAAAACAATGGCAAATTTCATTACACGTCCTGCTGAGTCTTTTAAACAATGCCACAATGCCTCATAGAACCATTATTATATTTTCCTATCAATCTAATAAGCCATCTGTAACTGCTTATAAAATTTCTATAAATGTTCATAGGAAATATTATATAGTGAATTTAAATTATTTTTTAAGGAAAGAAATGTTTTTAAGATTTTTTAGAGTTGTTACTCTACTTATTAATTCTCTAAAATCTTATATACCTACCTCAAGCATTCTCAAAGGAAACAGATAGTTGTTAGTCAAGAAGGTTTTAAACATATTTCAACCCTACCCATTCTAATTTGATTTTATTACAACATGAATTCTAACCAAAGGTCCAAGAACTGGAATTCAGATGTGAGTTTGAATGGTTGTTTTTATTTCCTGTAATCAAAATTTATCATTGTTATCCCTACCCATTTCTAGGGAGGTTCAGACAGGAGAATCACAGGTTTGAGAATAGCTCTAGCAACTTAGCAATACTCTCTTTCAAAATAAAAAATAAAATAGGACTGGGAGTGTAGCTCAACGTAAAGTGCCCCTGGGTTCAATTCCTAGTACCATCTACACAAAAAAGGTTTCATTGCTTCTAATTGCAAATCAGTCAACAGATCACAGAAGTAATAGCAGTATGTGCAACTCTGCCATCAATAGAAGCTCAAGTAAGCTCATGTCATGTTGTAGGTATGGAAGATCTCCTAAAATAATGTTCATGCTCATCAATTTAAAATTATGTAGCCGGGCGTGGTGGCGCACGCTTGTAATCCCAGCATTCGGGAGGCTGAGACCGGAGGATCCGGGTTCGCGGCCAGCGTCAGCTACCTAGTGAGGCACTCCGCAACTTAGTGAGACTCGGTTTCAAAATAAAGAATAAAAAATAGGGCTGGGGGTATAGCTCAGAGGTAGAATGCCCCTGAGTTCAATCCCCAGTACCGCCAAAAAGAAAAATTAAAAAAAATAAAAAAAATAAATAAATAAAATTATGTAGACTAAATCTGGTCTCTGATGTGCAAGGTGGCTCCATTAATGGGTTGATAAACATAAGGGTTACTATTCCAATTTTGTTTACATGAGTGTGTGTGTATATGTGTATATGCGTGTGTATGTATATAGACAGGTAAGTATATGGAGAGAGAGAAGATATATTTAGATCTAGATACATAACTGATGACTTTCTTTAGACCTGGACTTTCATCTTATGCATTTCGGCAGGGAGTCACTGAAGCCAAAGACAGTTTCAAGTGCCAAATTTCATAAAAATATTAATCAATCAAGTTCAAAGTAATTATCAGTAAGAAAAATTTTGAACTGAGTAATGATCATGCCCTTTGGGGTTGTATACAGTGGTGGCCTTCAAGGTTAGATATTTGCCTATGAAAGCCATGTTATAGCATAACTTCCAGGTGGGGTAGGCACACAACTATAATCCCAGTACTTGGGAGGCTGAGACAGGAGGATTGCAGGTTTGGAGCCAGCCTCAGCAATTTAGTGAAGCCCTCTGTAACTTAGTGAAACCCTGTTTCAAAATTTAAAAAAAATAAAATAAAATAGGGGCTGGGAGTGTAGCTTGGAGGTAGAATGTCCCATGTTTAATCTCTAGCACCACAAAAGAAAGAAAGAAAGAAAGAAAGAAAGAAAGAAAGAAAGAAAGAAAGAAAGAAAGAAAGGAAGGAAGGAAGGAAGGAAGGAAGGAAGGAAGGAAGGAAGGAAGGAAGGAAGGAAGGAAGGAAGGAAGGAAGGAAGGAAGGAGAGAGAAAGAGAGAGAAAGAAAGAAATTCTATATAAACAGGATCTCCTTTATTTTTATAGTTATCAACAAAACTTGGGACACAATTATTCTCAAATCATATTTTGATATTAAAAATAACATACTAATAAATGTCAGCTTAAAAGTCACTGCATAATTTTGACAAGAAAAATATATAAAAAAACAGGATGAGCAAAACAGAGAAAAATAATTCACCTGTTAAGGACGGAAAACTCGTCCAAAAGCATTTGGCCAGGAAGTACTGACTTCATTTCCAGGAGGAAGGAATGTTGAATCAGAACTTAGTAATAGTTTGGGATAGAGTCCAGGTGTATCTGACTCATTATGAGAAAAATACAAGTTATTTAAAAATTATTTTCACCTCTGTTCACCTCTTTATTCTGGAGATACTTTTGCTAAGGATTCTCATATATGCTTATAGTAAAAATATAAAGAAACTACTTTGAAAATAATATGCTATAGATATTTTAATAATAATTTGTAATATTAAATTAGAAAGTCCAGCAAGATAATAAAAATTGAAAAAACATTTCTAAATATAATGAAAGTAGTTGGATCTTAAAATTAGAAGGATATTTACTAGAAAAATAAAGATTTAAAAATAGCAAACTAGCATTTATGTTGTCCTCTTTATTAAGTAGTTTATTTAAAATAATCATTTATTTGACTTTAATATTATTGGAACATATTAATACATAGTAGGAGCCTCCTTATAAGTGTGTGTGTGTGTGTGTGTGTGTGTGTGTGTGTGTGTGTGTGTGTTTTACTGGAGATTGAACCCAGGGACATTCTATCTGCAAGCTACACTCCTAGCCCTTTTTATTTAACTTATATATTTTGGTACTGGGGATTGAGCCCAGGGACTTGTACCTGCTAGGCAAGCACTTTACCACTGAGCTAGATCCCCAGACCATATTTTTCTTTTGTTTGTTTGTTTTGTTTGTTTGTTTGTTTGTTTGTTTGTTTGTTTTAAAACAGCTTCTCACTGGGTTGCTGAGAGTCTCACTACGTCAATGAGGTTGGTCTTGAACCTGCCATCCTCCTGTCTCACCCTCCCAAGTACTAGGATTATAGGCATGTGTGATCATGCCCAGCTTGTCATTTTAATGTTAAGACTTAACAAACGCTTATTGTCATTCAATTTTTATCCCAGTTTCTGGGGATACATATGAATAATAAAATAATAGTAAGAAAAAAATGTTGCAGATCTTTTTGAAAAAAATAACTGAGACAGTGGGGGCAGACCAGAGAAAGTGGTGGGTTTGTAGGCGTGGGGTGCCTCTCCCGTGCTCTCCTGAAGCCGACTCTCACAGCTCAAGGATTTTCAGGCAGTAACTTCATTCAATGACTTTAATGAGTCTCCTGGATTAGGTGATCTTTAGCTTCAACACTTGTTCAGATTCCTTAGAGATCAATTAAAATTTCCTCGGTAAAAGGCAAAAAATAGACTTCTATGTCTGTAATTCAACTTTTTTCAGAATGGACTGTGGGGAAAAAATGAGCAAAATAAAAAAAAAATAGCAAATGCAATATATTACACCTCCTGCTATTAAGAAGCATATCAATTTCCTAGTGTGTCGCCTGACCTGAAGACCACAGACTGTTTTCAATACTTGAAAGAGATTTTTGTGAAGGAGGGCCAACTTATTTCTACCACAGCATTCCAATCCTGTCTTGCAAGCGTATTGTAGCTGCAACATGACCACATATTATTTATTTATTTATTTATTTATTTATTTATGTATTTATTTATTTATTTATTTATTTATTTATTTATTTATTTATTTATTTATTTTTAGTACTGGGGATTGAATCCAGGGGCATTCTACCTCTGAGCTACACCCCTAGCTCTATTTTGTTTTTATTTTTATTTTATTTTTTTTTTAGTTTGAAACAGAGTCTCACTTAGGTGCGAAAGAGCTCACTACATTATTGTGGCTGGCCATGAACCTGCCATCCTCCTGTCTCAGCCTCCCAAGTACTGGTATTCCAGGTGTGTGCGCCACCATGCCCGGCTCAAAGTGACCAAATTTAAATAGTGCAATGCAGGATTTCACTTTCACATCACACTTTTTGACTCTGTGTTAGTGAAAAACAGAGCAGTGCTATTTTACTGCAGTATTGCATATTTCTTGACATTTATCTGCCCCAAAACAATCTTCCCTCCAGGCTGGACTGGAGTGGTCTCTGGACTGACGTACAGAAAGACAAGCAAAGGAAAAGAATCTCCCAGGGCCATTCTCTTTTTACCGAAGGGAGAGCCTCCACATTTCCTTTCCTGGTAACCAAAAACCAAACAAAAAGATAGAGGTGAAGAGCTTGACTGTAATCAACGCCGTCTCAAGCTGGCTAGGAGAGCATCTTCCTGTGGCATTGCCGCCAAGTGATCCGGGAAGCTGTTCCCTGTCGTTGACTTTACAAGCCAATCTGTCATCAGCATCTGGTGGCAAATTTGCCAACGGCGAAAACACTGGGCTCTACCCTTCCCGGAATCCCAGCTCCCTCCGTGCATTTTGAGGATGCTTTACGGCCTCCCCTGTGTTCTGATCATCCGCCAGCATTCTAATTTTTGAAGAGCAGAAAGGGGTGTTGGGAGGTAAACTGACAGGAAATACAAGTCTGGTTCCTTTACAGACTCGGTCTAGTGCATTGGAACAGCTATCTCACGTCTTTACAGCAGGAGGTCGCCAGTGACTAGTGAGCCTGGGTAAGACAAACATTCATTCATTCATACTTACATTTATGTATTTATGTATGTATGTATTTATTACGGTACGGGGGATTGAACCCAGGGGCATTCTACCTCTGTGCTACACCTTTAACTCTATTTTTTTTTTAATTTTGAATCAAGGGCTCATTAATTTGCAGAGGGCCCTCACTAAGTTGCTGAGGCTGTCCTTGAACCTGCAAATCCTCCCATCTCAGCGTGCCAAGTACTAGGATTACAAGCTTGCACCACCACACCTGGCTCTATTTTATTTTATTTTTTGTGTGGTGCTAGGGATTGAACGCAGGGGCATTCTACCAATAAGATACACTCCAGAGTGATTTTATTTCATTTTTTTTAAATTTGGAAACAGGTTCCGTGAAAAGTTGCTGAGGGTAGTTTTGAACCTGCGATCCTCCTTTCTTAGCCTCTCAAGTACTGGGATTATAGGCATGCACCACCGTGTCCAGCTTAACCCAAATTTTATACTGAATACTTCAGGTTTCCAAGACATCTGCTTACATCCTTCAATCGAAAGACACATCATCATGCCTCTAAATGGACTCCTTTCTTAATTTCTTAAGCCACTGTTTCTTAACACTGGACATTTTCATTCACAATGAAAGCTCACTAATGTTAAAATTTAAAATTAGCTGGGTGTAGTGGTTCAATCTCCAGTACTACAAAATCAAAATGAAATACACTATATGCAGGAAAATGGAAATAAACCCCACTTTCTCACCCTGCACAAGAGTCAACTCAAGGTGGATCAAAGACCTGGAATTCAGGCCAGAGACCTTGCAGCTACTTGAAGAGGGCATAGGACCAACACTTCAACACATAGGCACAGGTAACAACTTTCTCAACAAGACCCCAAAAGCACAAGCAACTCAAAGGTAGATCAATACATGGGATTTCATTAAACTGAAGAGCTTCTGCAAAGCAAAGGAAGCTGTCAAGAACCTCAACAAAGAGCCCACAGAGTGGGAGAAAATTTTTGCCAGCTACTCTTCTGATAGAGGACTAATATCTAGGATATACAGAGAACTCAAGAAACTCACAGCTAAGAAAACAAATAACCCAATCAAAAAAATGGGCAAAGGATCTAAATAGACACTTCACAAAAGAAGAAATACAAATGGCCAATAAATGTATGAGGAAATGTTCAACATCATTAGCAATCAGAGAGATGCAAATCAAAACTACCTTGAGATTTCACCTAACTCCAGTCAGAATGGCAATCATCAAGAACAGAAACAACAACAAATGCTGGTGAGGGTGTGGAGAAGTGGGAACCCTAATACATTGTTGGTGGGATTGCAAACTAGTGCAACCACTTTGGAAAACAGTATGGAGGATCTTCAGACTAATGGGAATGAACCTACCATATGATCCAGCAATACCACTTCTGGGTATCTACCCAAAAGAATGAAAACCAAACTGTCAGATCGATGCATGTGTATCGATGTTTATAGCTGCACAATGCACAATTGCCAAACTATGGAACCAGCCAAGATGTCCTTCAACAGATGAATGGATTACAAAGCTATGGGATATGTACACAATAGAATTTTACTCAGCCATAAAAAAGAACAAAATCATGTTATTTGCAAGGAAATGGATGGAACTGGAAAACATATGTGAGATTAGTCAGTCACAAAAAGTTAAAAATCAAATGCTCTCCCTAATATGTGGAAGCTAGGGAGAAAATGAGACATA
The DNA here is from genome assembly GCA_004027655.1 of Graphiurus murinus. NCBI lineage: Eukaryota > Metazoa > Chordata > Mammalia > Rodentia > Gliridae > Graphiurus > Graphiurus murinus. The sequence goes on along the minus strand of PVLC010000118.1, from coordinate 158,423 downwards.
AGAGGGTCTCCAGATGAAGGAGGAGAAACCTTAGGTGAACAAAGAATTTGACTTAAGGGAAGGTGATGGGGGGAGGGAGGGCACCCTAATGAGCATGAGGGAGGAAGGGCACCCTAATGAGCATGATGTACTTTCATGAACACATCAAAGTCAATCACTAAACTGACCCTGAGAAAGAGGGATGGCGAGGGAATGGGGTGGGAATTGGATAAGGGTTAAATGAGAAATGTGTACACGTATGCCTTTACCTATACTAGCTTGTACCTAACAAAGATGTGTGATTATAATGCACCAATTAACAATAAATATATAAATTTAAAAAAAACCTGAAGACGATGCTGAAATCCACATACAGAATCAGAAATGATAGTTTTTGATAAAAAAAAAAAAATGAAGTCAGACATAGTGGCGCACGCCTTTAATACCAGTTCTTGGGAAGCTGAGACAGGGAGATGGATCGCAGATTTGAGGACAGGCTCAGCAACATAGGAAGGCCCTCAGCAACTTAGCGAGATCCAGTTTCGAAGTTTCAAAATAAAATAAGATGAGGGTATAGCTCAGATGTAGAACACACCTGGGTTCAATCCCCATTACCACACACATAAATAAATAAGTAAATAAATAAATATATATATAAATAAATAAGCAAACAAATAAATAAATAGATAAATAAGTTGGTGACCCACATATACCCATTAGAGCTTTCGCCAGAGTTTGACTTTCAGTTTTCTAAAACACTCCATGCATTAGTTTCTATCAGTCCAAAGATCAACGCATATCATAAAAATTAAATCTATACATGATTAATAAATCACCTTTGCTGATATTTTTCATGCAGATTTTCCTTATGAACACAAAATAATAAATGTTGTTCTTAAAACCAGAACAAAATGCACTGATTAAAAGGCACAGATAAACTAATACTTTCTACTACTTAGAAATGCTTTTAAATATAGTGTCATCCATTCCTTTCATAACATACTTGAGGAAGTTATTAATTTATCACCTTTAGAGATGAATTTAAAACCACTGTAAACAGGAAAAAAAAAAAAAAAAGTAGACTTCAAGCTGAGCATCGTGTCACAGGCCTATAATTCCAGTACTCGAGAGGCTGAGATAGACAGAAAGATCAAAAGTTCAAGGGCAGCTCAACAACTTAGCCAGAACCTCAGCAACTTAGCAAGACTTTGTTTCAAAATGAAAAAATAAAAAGGGTTGGGTTGGGGGAGGGTGCATGTAACTTGGAGGTAGAATGTCCCAGGGTTGAATCCCTAAGAGAAAAGGACAATAAATTATTTTATGTAGAAAACCTGACATTAGACTGTAGCTGGAATAGTAAAAAATGAGCATGATTTGACCTTGTATGATAAACACACTTGCAAAAAAATTTAGAGGCAAATCCGTAATGCCACTAAGCTCATTACTGCTCTAAGACTTATTAGGAAATCTAGAAATCACACATTTTCTCATATTCTGCTCCTTTTTCTGTCTGTAGTAAAATAATTCAGTACCTGAAATTGAACACTTAAAAATATTATCTCAATGTCACTGACTTTATACGTGGATAATATCAATCTTACTCAGTTTTATCATATGCAGAATATATCAATTTTACTGGGTTTTATCATTTGTGGACACTATTAATTTTACTGAGTTTTATCATATGCAGATAATATCAATTTTACTGGGTTTTATCATATGTGAATAATATGCATCTCAACCAACGCAGTGAAATAGCAAAAGGAGCATGATGGCCCAAACATCAAATGTTCTTACTGAACACTTTGCTGTCCTTATAAAATTCTCCCAAGGTGGGGGGAAAACATCCATATGCTTTGTGATCAACAGGCAGAAACTATTTCTGTGTGCTTCATCATAACAGGTTGCTCTGCTGTCGAGACTTACAAACACTGGCCCACGTCCAGTTTGTAAAAGAGATTAACTTTATCAAAGTCTCTGAAGATAAAGGCTCAGGCCGGTTCATGTGACTGTGGTCACGCTAGTATAGCCAACACTATAAAGCTTAGAGAGGAACAAAGGCTGTCTCATTCATGGTGGTGAAAGACCCGTGCACATATGCCACAAGCTTTCGCAACAACAATAAAAAAAAAAAAGAAAAAAAAATTGGCGGAGTTACTTGAATGTGGTCACCAAATTTCATTTTATTTATTTATTTTTTTAATGCAACTGGTGCTGTGAATGCTGATTAGATAGGAAGACAAATACTGCCAGGTTTTAGAGGAAAACCTGTTTCCAGACATGGGTGATGAAGCATTGCTAGAGCATAAAATATCCTTCTCTATAAACATGAGTTATAGCAAAGCAGAATCTGTGTCTTCTCAAGATTCATTGCTTTGGCACTTTCCTTTCCCCCAGAGATTTTTCTAAAGCAAGATTTTGGCCACTGGGTGTGAAGACCACCAAACAGGTGTGGAAGCCTTTTTTGGCCAAACTCGAAAGGGTAGTGCCATTTGTCTTAGCTTGAGTTGGAAAACGGTGGTCTGGCTAACCAACCCCTAGACTCTTGCAACATCTTCGTCTGTAGGAAAAGCCACTCGAACACCACCAGAAGGAGAATTTTATACAGCTATAGAGAGCAGGGGTGTTGAAAAGATGACAGGTCTTTTTTGAAAGGCCAAAGGATAGGAGTTGTAAGAGTTGTCCTGCCCTTAGGATAAATAAATCATTCATCCTTTTCATCTCTTCTCAATAATTCCTAATTTGTATGCACAAAAATTAAAACAATGAGCTAGGCACGGTGGCACATACTTGGGGCTGAGACATAAGGATCACAGGTTTGAGGATATCCTTAGAAATTTAGTAAGACTAACCTCAGCAACTTAGCAAGACTCTGTTTCAAAATAAAATAAGACCAGGAGTGTAGCTTGGAGGTAGATGGAACATCCCTGGGTTCAATCCACAGTACCAAAACAAAAAAGGAAAACAATCCAGGTGTGGTGGCACATGTCTGTAATTCTAGCAACTCTGGAGGCTGAGTCAGGAGGACTACAAGTTTAAGGCCAGCCTAGTTAACTTAGGGAGACTCTTTCTAAAAATAAATATTAAAAAAAAATTAGAAAGGGCTGGGGATATAGCTCAGCAGTAGAATATCCCGGGGTTCAATTTCCTGAATGGTGAAAAAAAAACCTAGATCCAGAAGTTTCTAGGAAAATAATAAAAGCTCATCTTCAAATATATATGAAAGTATGTGAAGCAAGATTTTCATCCTTTCCTAGATTTTCTTCTTTAATCATTAAGAATAATGTTCTTTTCTATGATTTTTTTTCTTGCACATTTATTGTAATATTGCTGTATAATAGCGGTCATCTGTTACAGCTGCTGGTTATAACTTTCCTGTTTTAAATTCGGAAGAAGGCTCTAAAAAAAGCATGTCTCGTGGCAGGCTATAATAGTTATTTGCAATAGGATGCAAAAGATTCTACTTTTTCTTTAACTTTCACATTTACTTTGCTGTATCAAGTATCATCAAACACGCAAAACCACGGTGCATTTTGATTTGGGAGCCCCATTTGTAATATATACGCCAGTGCATATGATTGTCTAAAGAGCACAATCCTTTTTTCCTATACTACTCAGATTTTCTTCTATCTTATCTTGAATTTTACTTTTACAAATTAAATCTCTCAGCAAAGATTGATGCACTACTCACCCTAAGCAACAAATATCTCTAGTCCTGGTAAAGTAAAATGGATACCTCAAACTTGTGAGGTTTTGTTTTTGTTTTGTTGCTTCTGGAGATTGAATTTAGGGGCATTCTACCTCTGAGTTACACCCCTAGCCCTATTTCATTTTTATTTTTGAAACAGGGTCTTACCAGGTTGATGAGAGTCTCCCTACTTGCTGAGGCTGTCCTTGAACCTGCGATCCTCCTGTCTCAGCCTCCCAAGTACTGGGATTACAAGTGTGCACCACCACGCTCTGGCTGACATTACAGGTTTCAAATGCCATCATTATAAAGATATCATTTAAGTCAAGGATTCATATAGCTCTGTGAAAACAACTCTTTTTCTCCTGCAAATTTTTACCTGAGAATTTATATGAAAATCCATTCGAAGGAAAAGGCAAAAGAAAACTCACTTCCTTGTTTGATTCATATGTGTAGTGATAACATCTGAAAAGTTAAAAATTAATGGGTGCCGATAAAGTGCTATTCACTAAATGATTTATATGAATTATTCCAGTTTACTCATGCAGTCAAAAAGCCATTAATATTACTTTACACACGGGGAAACATACCTAAAAATTCTAAGTAGCTCGAAATGACACAAATAATGAACATTGGATTCAGGAGCTAAATCACTTTTATATCACATTTGGAGTAATATTAATTTGTCTTCTGTTGAGTGTCTTGGTGACCTAGAGTGCTCTCTTGCCCTCTTCTGAAATTAATCTCCCCATAATTTATCTCCCAGTGTATTGGTTATTTTATGAGTCTTACGGCAGTCTACTTTTATTATAGATATTTACCTGCTGGTCCTAATGCGCTTCAAGCTTTTGAGTTTATTCAAGATTTGTGTCTTTGTCATGTGTACACAATCCTAGGACATAACATGGTATTTTACACACAATAGGTATTTAACATTGAGCGAAAGCATACTGCCCAGGAGGTTAGTATTTTTTTTTTTTAAAGATTTACTAACATCTTCTTCTTTATAGTTGAGGCAACTGTTTAAGATTAAGCAAGCCAAGATTGTATCCACAACTCACTATATACCATGTCCAAAATTTTGAAAATTCATATTAACTTTTTACTCTTTGTTCTATCAGATTATGTATACTATTTGTTTATATATATATATATATATATATATATATATATATATATATATAGTTGTTGTTGTTGTTGTTTTTAAACAGGGACTTGCTAAGTTACTTAGGGGCTCACTAAATTACTGAGGCTTGCCTTGAACCTGCGATCCTCCTGTCTCAGCCTCACAAGTACTGGAATTACAGGCCTTTGCCACCATGCTTAGCTCTATCAGATTGTGACTTCCAAACCTGATCTCGTGGCTGTCTTATTTTGTTGACTTTTGCTGGTTCTTTACAATCTTATTTGTTTGTTTATTTTATTTATTTATTTATTTATTCATGCATTCATTCATTTAATTACTTTTGTGGTGCTGGGGTACAACTTATTTCCTAGTTGTAATTTAGTCAAGCCTCTGGCTGAATCAATAACCCCTCTACGAAGATGTTCTTCCTTTCATCTTTGCAAATCTGTTCCTTCACTAATTCTTCAAAACCCAATTTCTAACCTCATCTCACTTCTCAGTGGAGATTCTCTTCTAAAGCAAAATTTTAAAAAGTCCCCGTCTCCATATTTGCTTGCATTTCCTATGTAAATATCCTAAGTTCTTCTGTAGGTCTCGCTCTTGTCTGAATAAGATGCTGAAACTTCTTGCAGAGTGGTGCTATAACTTACACATGCCCTTAAACGTTACCCAAACTCAGCCAGGTGTGGTGCGCATGCCTGTAATCCCAGTACTTGGGAGACTGAGACAGGAGGCTCACATGCTCAAGGCCAGCCTCTGCAACTTAGGGAGGACCTAAGCAACTTAGTGAGACACTGTTTCCAAATAAAAAAAATAAAACTGGAGCCGGGCTTGGTGGCACACGCTTGTAATCCCAGCATTTGAGAGGCTGAGACCGGAGGATCCGGGTTCGAGGCCAGCCTCAGCTATCTAGTGAGGCACTCCACAACTTAGTGAGACCCTGTTTCAAAATAAAGAATAAAAAATACGGCTGGGGGTATAGCTCGCAGATAGAACGCCCCTGAGTTCAATCCCCAGTACCATAAATAAATAAATAAATAAATAAATAAATAAATAAATAAATAAATAAATAAATAAAAATAAAATAGGGCTAGAGGCATACCTCAGAGGTAGAAGGCCCCTGGGTTCAATTCCCAGCACCATACACAAAATAATAACAATAATAACAGATAAAAATGACCCAAACTCACTGCATAGCTTTTAGAAGTGTGTAGCAAATATAACGAAAAATGCAGTAGCAGAAAACACTAGAGTGGTCATTTGCCATTGTTGGACACGTCGGTGTCATAGGGTTTAAGTTTCCTACCACGATCTTGCCAGCGTTCTGAGCGTGCCACCAGTCATTCCAAATGCACTCCATTAACAGAGCACACGCGTGGCAGCTGTTCCCTCACGCTGAGTTGACAACAGATTTATTCACGTCAAGGTTTATTTGTGTCACCATCTTGTACAACCATATGCATCACCACCTCATCTGTGGGAGTTATTAGTTCATTTACAGCAGTCTTGAGATGGTAAGAAGCCAGGAGGAAAAAGAAAAAAAAATCAGCTTTTATGAAAGTCCTCCAGATGTTCATCACCATAAGTTCAGAACTTAAAATGCAAACAGAACATTATATATTATTAGATCTGTTAAGATATGCTTTCAGGGACTCTTAAGTGCCTGCATTTTTCTTCCTGTCTTCCCAATGCATTATATGTCTTTCCCCCAGATGGAAATACTTCATACTTTTTCAACATCCATTATTCCCCTAAAATATGTAATGGCCACATGACTTTCACAAAGACTGGAAAGATCACAAAGTTCTATCATCTTTTATCCACTTACCGGAGCCCATGAAGCAGAGTGGATGTTTCAAGATCATTGGCTCTGTGTACATAAACATCCTTCTATTACACGACCAAGCAGCAAGCTACCATGTTGGTACGGTCTGAACAGCTATATTCTCTAACATGACCGGCTTGGGAGGCGAGACCTGGAAGGAAATATTTTATTCCTGGAGGCAAAGCTCTTACAAGAAGATGACTGCCATCCAGCAGGAGAGAATGGATTCTTGCTCCTGAGATACTGGACTAGTTATTACAGAGCCAATTCGTTTGTTTGAATTAAAAAAAAAAAAAAAAAACAGGTGCAACTGTATTTAAATGAAACCAATTCAGGATCCAGTGCTGGTATTGGGATGAGCAGAGCAGTTGCAGATAAGCTCCAGCCTCTGCAAGAGAAATGTTATCTCTCCTCCTTCCTCTTCTCATTTCTTACAAATGATAATATGTTTTGACGGCTCATTTTCAAATCCCTTTGGCTACTTGTTCTAGAGATTTTACATGACTTTGTAAAAAAAAAAAAATTTCTTTTATAAGGGAATCTTGTCCTCCCACTCCCAAAGTTTACAGCTGAAATTTTAACCCCAGAACCTCAATGTGTCTATGTTTGGAGATTCGATCATTAAATGGGCAACTAGATTAAGGGAGATCACATGGGTGGGCTCTGATCCAATGTGACTGGGGTTCTTCTAAGAGGAGGAAATTAGAACCAGGCATGGTGGTGCAGGCTTATAACCCCAGTATTGGGGAGTCTGAGACAGGAGGATCAAAGGTACTCGGCCAGCCTCAGCAACTTAGCAAGACCCTCTTTCAAAATTAAAATTAAAATAAATAGAAAAGGGCTGGGGATGTAGCTCAAAGGTAGAACACCTGGGTTCAATCTCCAGTACAAAAAAAAGAAAAAGAAAACAGGAAGGAAGGGGAAAAAAGAGAAAGAAGAGAAGGAAGGAAGGAAGGAGGAAGGAAGAAAAAGGAAAGGAAGAGAGAAGAGAAGAGGATTAGTACACAGAAACACACACAGAGGGACAACCATGTGCGGACCAAGGAGAAGATAGCATTTCTAAGCCAAGAGAGTGGCCTCAGGGTCCTGGCCTCTGCGTGGTCCTCTGGATGACGCAGGTGCTTGCTGGGTCACACCAGTTCCCTCAGGTACCGAATCGGTGCCTGCAAATCCTCTGTGCCACAGAAGCCAAGAGAGAAGGACCCAGGACGTGCACAATGTCCTTGAGCGGCTGCTGGTTTGAGGGACGCCAGCAGCCCTGCAAGGTGGCAGTCAGTTCTCTGCCAGTGGACAGACCTAGCCTCTGGCATCTCAGCACCACCTCAGCACTGTCACGGCCTTGGTCTTTGTTAATCAGCTTATTGCCCTTGCCTCCTCCCTGACTGCCAGGGAAGCAATTCAAAGGAGCATCTCATTACAACCTTGTAATGGAGTCAGGAGATCTGAATACACCTGACCCCCACGATGGCAAGCTATGAAATAGGCTTACTAGGAAATCCCACCGATTCAAACCAAAGTCCAAGTCTTGCCTGGAGAGCTCCCGATCAAGGCTGAGATATGAAATTTGGCAGAGAAAATTCGTTTGCAGACTACTTTTAGCTCTGGAAGTTGTAGGGCAGATGCAGTAACTCCGTGTAGGGAGAACTCATTGAATGACTGGGACTCCGATGACCCAGACAAGGGGCTTTCCTGAGCTAAGACAGAGGAGCTAAAGCAGATTCTGTTCAGCCAAGGGCCCCTTATCTACTACATAAGAGATACCCAGGAGAGGTCCCTGTGATCTAGAAAGCAAGAAGCATGGGTTTTCTAATCTATTTAGTACCAGAGGCTTCCTGAATGCTTCCAAAGATCTCTGCAAAGTAAGGAAAGAGCTCACGAAGAAAACAGAAAGGAGAGCTAGACGACCAGAGAGTTGACTCACCTGTAAGCCACTAGTTATGACACCGGTCAAGCCAAGAGCAAAGAACATTTTAAGCTTGGCGGAGCATAGGACTCTGGTGGAAAAGGCGATCATAATTCTTAGTACGGGCAGCTCGTGGCAACTCTGGGCACGGCAGGCATGCCTTGATAGAGGCCCTTCGTGTGATGAAGGAAAGTGGTTGCTGGCAATTAGGGGCAGAGATAGCAAGCACCGGAAGCAGAGACGTAAAAACTAACCTGCAAGGTAAATGAGCTAGCGTGGTTTGGATAGGCGCCCCCTCGCGGAAGCTCTTGGGAATGACAGAGACCTCCCAGGTCCCTGTTACCTTTTCCTACCTGCAGGCTTTTCTAAGGAGCACTGTCACCCTTGGGTTTTGCTCTGCCTATTTATTATTTACTTTTTTATTTATTATTTTGGTACTGGGTTGAACCCAGGGGCATTCTTCCTCGGAGCTACACTCTCAGCCCGTTATTTATTTATTTATTTTAATTTTGAGGCACTAAATTGCTGAGGCCTTGAAACGGGGATCATCCTATCTCTGTCTCCCAAGCACTGGAATTACAGGTATGCGCCACCACACCCAGTTTTGTTCTCTAATGATGAACGGACACTATGCTAGACATTTAGGCATTTTTAAAGTGATTGCACATAACTGACCTTTAAACAAGACCCTTTAGAAATAGTTTTGCTGGTCATATAATTAAACCTTGCAGGGTTTAAAAGTCATAGCCACGATCACACAGCTAAGAAATAATAGGACCACATTTGAACAAAATAAGTTTTCTGGTCTTTTTAAAATTAATAGCATTAGGAGACCCCTGCTATTGTGTTTCCTTCAAAGCCTAGAATTTCTAGCCATCTTTACTACTATAATAGAAATTAAATCAAAGCTTACTTTTCATTCTTTTTTAAGAGAATATGAATGAGAGACTTTTTTTTTCTTTTGCCTGGTCTCAGCAGTGACGGAAAGAAATATTTCTAATTTCCTTAAAAGCTTTTAGTTTTCTAAAGAAACTAATCAGCATTAGCAGAGATGTTGCCCTTGAAGTGACATTTAGTTGTCTTCATGCTTTGAAAAATCAGAATTTCAGTTTTCCTCTTACTTAATGCATTACTAACTTTAACTTTTGCCCTTGAATTAGACACTACTGTGATCTGCCATTAGCAGGTAGAGCAGACAAAAAAAAAAAATTCTTAGTGCAGGCAAATTTAATGTTCTAGTAGTAAACATGAAACTATATAGTACTACCAAGAGAATACTATCGAGACATCAGTAAAGAAAACATGGTTTTGACAATTTGGACACAGAGCACAATAGGCAGATCCCTTAATTTATCCCTAAAGGCTATTTTTATATGAGCTAAAGTATATTCATTCTTTAAGTCATAGCCAGATCTATAACAGCAGCAAATGAAGCTGGTCTTTTGCAAGGGATTTTTTTTTTTTTTTTACTTTGAAGAAAATAATACAAGTAACTATGCTCTCAGTAGAAATGTTAGCAAAAAGAGAAATATGTACACAATGGAATTTTCTCAGCCATAAAGAAGAACGAAATTAGGTGATTTGCAGGGAAATGGATGGAACTGAAAAACATTATGCTAAGTGAGATTAGTCAGTCACAAAAGGTTAAAAAAAAAAAAAAGAAAAAGAAAAAAAATCAGACGCTCTCCATAATATGCAGACGCTAGGGAGAAAGCAGGTCATAGGAGGTACTCTAGATTAAGAAGGAGAAAACTTAGATGAGCAAAGGACACTTAATTGAAGGTGATGGGAGGGAGAAGAGGGAAACTTCCTATTGCACACGATGTACATTCACAAACATACCAAAGTCAATCACTAAGCTGAACATGAGACGGAGAGGGTGGGGAGGGAATGGGGCAGGAATTGGGGAAGGGTAAAATGAGTGATGTGCGCATGTATGCCTCTACCAGCTTGGACCTCATTAAGTTGCATGATTATAATGCACCAATAATAAAAAAAGAAATGTTAGCAAAAATAGAAGCCTATAAATTAAAAAGAAAAAGTAATGAAAGATTAGCTATGAAATTTTCACTAAGGATAGAAAAATTCCATGTATGGTTCTTGGCCCTCAACTATTTATTTTTCAATTTAATCTATCTTAAACTTTTTAAACATTTACTTCATGGATTCTAAGTTGATTTATATTTTTATAATGTAGTACTAGGTATACAAATGTATATAAAAACATATTTTTATAACATTTACTATGTTAGATAAAGATATGTGATTTCTTAACAAGAAAGTGGTTTAATAAGAGATGCTGGTGTACACTAACTTTACCTTGTGTGGGAAATACTTCATTTTAGAGATTATTGTTTGTCCAAGTTGATAGGCGAATTTGCAAAAGTGACTGGGGTAATGAAGTATCTTTAGCCTAAAGAAAAGAATTTTAAATATTCAATAATTTTCTGCCACATCATAATGCAGAGCTGGGGTGAGTGAATGTTAAAACAATACTGAAGACAAATTCTAAAGCAATATTCACAATAGTATACTCTCCTAACCAATTAATCTTGAAATAGTACGTTAAAGACAAACGTACTATTATTAAGTACGTATTATTTGTATTATTTTCGTATTAAGAAATTAATATGTTGGTGGTATAGACACACAATGGAATTCTTCCCAGCCCTAAAGAAGAATAAAATAATGCCTTTGACAGGAAATTGGACGAGACCAAAGAAATTTTTGCTAAGTGACATCAGCCAGTCTCAGAAGGTCAAGGGTCGTATGTTCTCTCTCTCTCATACGGAAGTGAGAGAGAAAAGAGAAAACGTAAGGAACTTTGTGTCATGTGGGAGACATCTGTGAAGTAGTGGAAGAGACTTGGGGGAGGGAATTAGAGGGGAAGAGAGAGGATTGAAGAAGGAAGCAGTTCCAATAACACTCTGGCAATATGCGAAGGTATCACTACGATTTTCACTAATGCCAACGGGAAGGGAGGAAAGGAGAAAGGGTTGGAATGCGAAGAGAAATGCGTCAAGAGTTGTGTGCATGTATGCCTTTATCACACCGACCCTCACGAGGATATGAAATTGCAATGCACTAATAAAGTTTTGTTTTTGTTTTTTTCTTTTAAGATGTTGGATCGTAGGTCAGTGATTTACCTCTTGGGGGAGCTCATTTCATTCTTTCTTCAAGGAGAAATGCTATAGGTTGATCAAGGAAAACTTAAACAGTGAAAGACAGGTAATCTGTATGTGAGTAGAGGGCCAAGAGAGTTCTTCCTTCTTGTTTTGTTTTTGTTTTTGTTTTGTTGCTGTTGTTGTTCTTTTCCTCTCCTGCTGTGGTTATGATGAGGTAGCCTAAAGATGGTTTCTGCCTGTAGATGTCTTTAAAATTGAAAGGTAAACCAATGGGCCCAGTACAAAAAAGCCCCCATGAGTTTAGCCAGCTTTCATCTTAGGAAAGTGTAGAAGCTCAAATACGTTGGTTTCTAAAATAATCACCTGAAATTACTCACCGTTGATTATACTATCCAAAGACTTGATTAATTCATTTATGGAATCATCATGTGGATCATTAAATCAGGATTGTGACAGGGAATTAAATAAAGTGTCTCTGTGTCAGAAAGGCTTCAACAGTGCCACCATCCCTTCAGGTACCTTTCATCATATTGTCTCTCTGTCAGGCTCATTTAGAAGTGGTTGAGTTGGTGGCACTTTGATATGCAAAGAAGTTCTGTGTTTTAACAGCCGACCACCCACTAGAACACAGTTAAATTCCCACTAGATGATCTGAGAATGAAAAAAATAAATAAATAAAAGAGTGCCAATAAAGTAACAGGTATAAAAAACAGAAGACATTTACAGTAATGTAGAACGGGATTTGTTACTGAGGACTTACTATGCGCCAGCTGAGGCAGCACAGAGGACCTGGGAATGGGAAAGGGTTCAAGGATATCATTTGGACAAAGTACTAAAACAGGGAAGGTTAATAAGATATAAAGGTAACAATAAGCAGTCGAGGACTATGGAAATCAAAACCAAAGTGTAGCCTCTTTGTGAGCTGCATTCTGAGGACAACCTGGATAAAAAAGGAAGGGGATGGGGGTGAGGAAAAGACAAGTGGTGCCAGGAGATTAGAGCCCACAGCCCAGGAGATAATAATTCAAATTAAGGATTGAAACTGGTCAAAAGACACTTGGGTTCCCAAGATGTAATTCTAACCAACCATAGAGCATCAGATGGAAAAGCTCAATAAGGTATAAAAGCTCACTGCCCAAGATCTTCAGTGGTTGCTCTGTTTCAGCGATCCCTTCCCCCTCTGTGTGGGAAGCTGGTTTTGTCTTCTGTCTTTCCTTGATTTAAAATAAACTTTCATATTTCTATACCTTTCATTAGTCCATGGGCTTCATTCATCAAAATCCAATGGGCAAGAACCCAATAAATGGAGACATCCCATATTAGAGGCATGCGCATTTTATAAGCATTCACTTATTTAATTCTCATAACAAGTAAAGGAAGAAATTACTACTATTATCACCATCTTCAGATGAGACCTACGTCGGATCACAAGTATATGATACGGTTTGACTCAAACCAGCAGTTCTCCATTGGTGTCTATGCAAAATGCAGAGAAGCTAACAAAATCATTAACAAACAGGGACGCCTTCAAGACAGGCGAGTGAGTGGGGAAAACTCTATGTAAATGTAACCTTAAATACTGCAAAAAGGTGATAAAGCTACACATGGAAGGTGTTCATAAAAGTTAGTTTTATGTTTTCAGCAAAGGTTAATTGGATTTCCACCTCCAATCAGGATGGAGAAGTACAGGAAAAGAACTCTGATCCCATGGTAGCGACGAGACAAAAATAGATACGGGGAGATTTGTCATTTTCATAAAGCTGTTGAAAAGGTGGTATTGGGAGCTTAGTGCCTGAGAGGCATGATCCCTTCATGGGAGATCAAAGTGGCACTGTGATGCTGGGGTCAAGGACCTGCTGTGGGAATAAAAGGAAAGAGAATAGTCTTGCCCTAGGCAGAGCATTGCTGGATCCGTGGGAAACCAGCCAATGTTGTAAGGACAGTTGGAAGGTAGAAAATCACCACAAAAATGTAAATATCTTGATTGGACAATCCACCCACTGCCATTCTGGGAAGATGGCAAAGCAAAGGCAGTGGGTTTGAGGATAGAAAGCAGAAAGACTTTTTGTAGCCTTCTGTAGCTACAGATGAAATTGCCTTAGCTGTTATCCAAACCACTCCCAGCTCAAACCCTGACAAAAGCAAAGAAATTAGCTGAAGAGCAGAGTCTTCCTCGATTCAGTTTGAGACCACGGGTGAACACATGCAGCTTCTGCTTACAAGCCACACAAAATCATCCCAACACTTCATGCTACCTTAAAAATCATTCTGTAATACTCCTTGCACCAGAGGGAGGATGGTTTAGAACTCTCCAGAAGTAATGATAGCATAGGAACAACAACAACAAAGTTACTTTAGTTCAACCTCTTCTCTTGTTAATGTAAGTGCCCAAAGTGGGGAACAACTAAATAAAAAGATATGCAAAGAAGGCAATACATTTTACCGCAACTCAAGAGAAAAGATACTCAATACAGGTAGACCAATAGATGACTCAGATGTTGGAGTTAGCAGGAAACATTTTGAAAGGACTATAATAAGTATGTTAAAGAATTGTGAAGAAATAGATTAGGTGGGTGAAGATGTAGTGAATTACAGGACAGAAAACAGAAAAATATAACATCTAAAATTAAAATGTATTTCAAATAAGAAGCTTAAAGCAGTATAATTCATTTTCCCACTCCTGTCTATTGTGAAGATCTTGGACACAGTGTCAATATAACCCTTACATTTCCAGGATATATAACTACATTAGATCACCTCTAATTGTTCTCTTTTCTGTTTTCTATTTTTTCCTATCTCTGGCACCTGGGCATTTTTTAGTCTTACTTTAATTATTTTTGTCTCTAATAGACCCAGTAATGTTACATATTTTAAGCATGACTTCTAGCTATGTCCAACAATTTGCATGCAACATACATTTCCCTAACACAAATTTTTAAGCTGATTATTCTATGTGGGGAATTGGTTAGAACACAATAAAAGTGAAGTTTGGGGAGAAACATATTATTCCTCAATATGAATGAGTGGCTAAATAATTTCTCAAAGTTTTGTCTTCTCGTCCAGTTTCTGTTCAATGCAATGAGCGTCTTATTTTCCAAGTCCACTGGCACTTAATGTAAAAGTAAAGGCATATGTTCCCAGATATTAGCCAAATTTCATAATGGCCAATTTAATCATATTGTATCTGTCCTTTTTTATTTCCTGGACTTGAAATAATGTCCTGCTTTCCTGGCAACATGACAGATTACCAGATTGACTGTTGGAGCAGCATGCCCATTATTAAATTAACTCTCCTCCACAATCAATGTCCTAAAGCCTTTCCCAGAGAATGAAAGTTGTAAAAGTTAACATGTATTCCAATTTAAGGACACATATATAAAAGACACCTTATAAAGTTCCTACTTTGGCCAAGAGTAATTTAATGGGATTGTTAGACAAAGCATAGTCCTCATGTTCTGGGCAGCTAATAGACATCAAAGGTATCATCTTTGAAAGGCTTTTCATCTTCTTTCTGTGCCTGCTATTTCAAAAAACCGTATGGTTCATTCACACGTCTTTTCACCATCTTTTCCCAGCAGGGAATATTCTTCAGAAATAATATGAGCTCTGTCTTCAAGGGATGGAATTATAGGGTATATATCCAGGCTTTCTGTAGCCTGAGGAAAGAGCTCAGAAGGATTCAGGTACATACAGGTGAAAATATCTAGATAGATTGGCCAGAGCAGGAAAATATCTAGATAGATTGTAGAGAGGTTGCAGGTTGCAAGTCTATATAAATTTAGAATATTCACGTGTAACTGGAGTTTTTAATAGTATAGTGATCATGAAAATACTCTACTAAAAATGATTTTATGAAAAAGTCACAGTATAAAAATAGTTATAGATTAGCACTGTCCCTAGTTGATAGTAGCTGATGAATTATTATTTGTTGCATCAGCAAGTTGGTAGATAAGTAATGAAAACAATTATTGGATTTATAGGTCCTAGCTGATGCCTCAACTGAAGTTCTATTTTTCAAAAGAGATGCCCAAGAACTCTTTGTTGGTTAATTTAAACTTCAGTCTCTCTTCCTAGCAAACTGTTAGGCTTCCTTATTCCATGTTCTCTGTCCCCATATCTGTACCAGCAAAATGCTGTATCTACAAGGAAAATTTTGAACAAGTATTACATGCACACAGGAGAAAAGAGGATTCCTTAACGTATTGTCTCAGCAGCTGACTCTCAATTTGTTTCCACTACTTTCCCTGTCCTAATACTGCAGGCCAGGCCAGTCAGGGTCATTCCATTGCTCCATTCTCCTAGTGACCAATGTCCTTCCTTTATTCTATGGTCCCTTTAAATTAGTAAGTCAACAGAGAATGGGTGTCAACCTTATTTCTTCTTGAATCCTGAAGCCAAAATATTTGTTAATAATATTTGTTAGTGCCTACCCACTTTCTACTACCCTGTGTCAGGAAAACACTAAATATGACTTACTATCTGTGACCATATGACAAATCTTTAGAAATATACTTTGTCAGTTTGATAAAATTACTAGGAATTCTGACTCATTTGCCTACAGATAATTGAATAGTTTGGGTTGAATGCAGGTCTTGACACAAAATGAAAATAGGGGCACTATGACATTTTTCTACCTCCAGGAGTTGCTTCTAAGGAATAAAGATGAGAATGACAAGCCAGGTGTGGTGGCACAGGCCTGTAATCTCAGTACTTAGGAGGGTGAGTCAGGGGGACCGCAGGTTCAAGACCAGCCTCAACAACTTAGCCAGACTCTCAGCAACCCACCAAGACCCTGTTTCAAAACAAAAAAATAAAAAGAGCTGGGGTGTAGCTTGGAGGTAGAATGCCCTGGGATTCAATCCCCAGTACCAAAAAACAAAAAATGAAAAAGATGAGAACAATAAGCACCAATATCTTCTATTTCTAATTTTACTCAATCAGCCTTTTCATGAATCATCAACTTCCCCACGCATAATCCTACCTACCCAAGCAATGCAAGAAAACAACAGAACTGTGACAAGTCAGATGTTCCAGAGAAAGAGATTCTCAACAGATACATGGGAAAGAAATTCCAACTGAACCATTTTGGGATATTGGGTATGCACATAAGGAGGAGAAGATGAAATTCCCTTTACCACCCTGGATTTTGGAACACCAGAGGGCTTCCTGATATATCTATTTGCTACTTGAGAGAAGGAAACAATAATCAGTAAGTGAGGCTACGGTGGGGCTGGCCAAGCAAAGTGGAGATCAAGATTGGCATCTTTTACTCCACTGAGTTCATGTGAGTTCCTGGTTCTCAGGAGGATAGATACTGGGTGACAGATGACTATGAAGAAGGTGTGTGTGTGTGTGTGTGTGTGTGTGTGTGTGTGTGTGTGTGTGTTGAGTTGGAAAGAAGGTAACAAACATCTACACTTTTTCAAGCATTTCTGTAGCCTTGTGAACATGGGAGAGAGTTTTAAGGATACATGTAAGCTTTTAAAACTCTTCTTGGATATATGGCTGGGGGGGTCAGAAAAGAGGATAACTACATCCCACAAAAGGGAGAGTATATCTAGAATATGCATAGGAGTGGCCTTAAATACAGGTGAAAAAATGTTCATTAAACTAAAGGTGGTGAAAAGTTTTAGAATTGAGCCAGGATGTTATTGAGAAAACTAGTACTCAACTAAAAAAAAAAAAAAAGGTTCAATGTGAGACAGTTGAGCAGTGATTACAACAAATAAAACCATTTTTTATTTATGATTCATCATGTTGAAACTTCAATAAACAGTATAACATTAAAATGTATTCTTACACTAAAAAGTGATACAGGTAGGATTAAGAAGTCTAAAAGATTTATGTGATAGATTTCATCTTTGCTGTTTAGTTGCTATCAAGAAAACAGGAAGTATGCCATCATTTTATTTCCTTAACTAGATATTATTGCAAACAAATAAGCTTTGATCTGCTGAAAATGTGTCATTTAATTTACCAGATATTCTCCCCTATTTTATCAGCCTAAGATGTATTTCATAATTCTCTATTTCCTTTCCAAAATATTTGATATGACTACAATACAATAAGGCAAAAAAAAATCACAGATGATTTATGGAAAATAATCTCCGTACTTTCTTTCCATTTCTTATTTTTTTTAACCTTGGATTTAAGTGATGATTTTAATGGAATTTTTTTGTTGTATGAATCATAGGAAGGACTTAGCTAAGAGGACTTTATATTTCATTGTAAAATATCCAAAAGACAGTTACAAATCAGATTTGGGCATTTATTTAACTACTGAGCAAACATATATACATAGACATAAGTATAGAATATTAGATCCCACAGTACCTTAAAGAATAAGAAGAAGCCACACTCCTTAGACTACATAACAAAGGACCACAAATGTAGCCGTTTAAGGCAGCACAACTGTCAGAGTTTACATTTTCCATGACATAGGATGGAGGTGTGAGTTGTTGGCCATGTCCCAGTTCAGGGTCTCACCTGAAATCGAGGTGGGGATCGGGCTGTGCTTTCCTCTTCCACACTGACAGGCTGTTGACAGAATTCACTTTCCTGTTCCTTGCTGTCTATTGTGGGGATCACGCTCAACTTCTAGAAGCTGATCTTGGGTAGTAGCCCACAACACAATAGTTTATTTTTTTTAAGGCCAGTAGGAAAATGCTTTTCATTTGGAATCTCTCCCTGTGGTCCGCTAAGACAGTCTGATATACCTTACTTTAAGAAGAGACTGATGGCCCCGCCCCATTCAGATGTTCTGCCCATGCTGCAGGTCAGGGAAGAGGTGGCAATCTTAGGATCCTCTTGGAATTCTGCCTCCTACACCTGCTTTCCAAAATCTTTTTCTAGCAAGAAGAGATTTTCCCAGGCAGCAATGATACAAAAAACAATCTCTCCATCAGCACGCCCTTCTACATTTTCCAATAAAACATCTGAATATTAAGATTAAATATCTGAAATACATTACTACCTATGAAATGTAAGATAGTAACTAAATAATTTTGTTTAAAGTTGAAGCTCACATACATATTTAGTTTCCTGTTTCTTCAATCATAAAAAAATCTCCTGTACATTTTTACAAAGTTAAAAATGTGATGCACAAGTTTCGTAGAATTGCTTTTCTCATTTGACATAGTATGAGCATTTTTCATAGTATGCTCTGCATTTATTACTGTATTTATAATTTTGCATAAGAATGTTTTAGGTTGATTTTTTTATCCTATTTATTTTTCTGAAATGTTAAAGAGCAAGTTTCCCCCCTCAATGTAACTATTATCAATAAACAGTGAATAATTATTGTATACATATAATATGTATTATATATGTATATGATACAGCTTTATCTACAAATTCTTAGCAGAAGTTGAAGGGCATAAACACGTTATGGCTTTTCACATTAAAGCTACTGAAGGGCAATTGAAAGAAGTGATACATTTCTGCTTTTATTTAAGTTCGAAAATATTCTACGCTACAACTTAATTTCTTAAAAAAATTACTAAATGCCTATGTACTAACCCCAGGGAACATTGACAAACACCTAAGTATTCACCCTTGTGAAAGTTTCACTCCGACAGTGGAAAAACCTGGTTTCTCAGGAGATTGCCCGCAATTGTTCAAGGTCAAAAATCGAATAGTTGTCAGACAAGGGATTAAAAATAAAAACAGCTTTACCATTTGGCACATCTATTTCGTGCTAAGGATGTGCTTCTCAAACTTTGGTGGCTCTCAGACAATTTCCAGGTAGGAGGGGGCTGTGTCAAAAATACCAAAGGGCAAAAGGTAAGAGACCCACTGTTATGGAACCTGAAGCAATCTGTTTTTATTCTGCAGAAATTTCTTAATTTCTCCCCTTACTTCTTCTATGACCCACTCTTCATTCAGCAGTGTGGTGTTCAGTCTCCATGTGCTTACTCGGTTACTTTGGGTCTTCCTGGAGTTTATTTCTAGTTTCACTCCATTGTGGTCTGAGAAGATGCAGGGAATTATGTTGCATTTTTTGAATTTGCTGGTGCTCGCTTTGTGGCCGAGAA
>PVLC010000118.1:32196-138644 GCA_004027655.1 Graphiurus murinus | reverse complement strand
TGAGGCGTCTCTGCTGACCTTTTGTTTTGAGGAGCGATCTAGAAATGTAAGAGGAGTATTGAAGTCTCCTAGTATTAGTGTATTGGGATCTATGTGTGAAACACACATTTGGTTTTAATGCAAACGACTTTGAGAATCCCTGCCTTCAGCCACCTGCCTATAAGTCCATTATGTGAACTGAAAGCTACCCAGTATGTGTGTGGTGTGTGTGTGTGTGTGTGTGTGTGTGTGTGTGTGTGTGTATGTGTATGTATTACTGGGAATTGAACCCAGGGACTTTCTACCTCTGAGCTACACCCCCAGCCCTATTTTATTTATTTATTTATTTATTTGTGTGTGTGTGTGTGTGGTACTGGGGATGGAACCCGGAGGCATTCTATCTCCGAGCACCCCACCCCCCAGCCCTAGTTTTTATTCTTTATTTTGAAACAGAGTCTCACTAAGTTGCGGAGGGCCTCATTAAGTAGCTGAGGCTGGCCTCGAACCCAGATCCTCCGGTCTCAGCCTCCCAAATGTTGGGATTACAAGCATGCTCCATCACGCCTGGCTCCTATTTTATTTTAATTAATTTTCTATTTTATTTTAATTAATGTTTTTTGAAACAGGGTCTCACCAGTTTGCTGAGGCAAGCCTTGAACCTGTGATCCTTGTGTCAGCTTCCCAAGTACTAAGATTATAGGCATGTGCCACCATGCCCAGCTTGACCACTCTTTTAAAGATGACGATCTGAAGTTAAAAATACATATTCATTCAAAGTTAACATTCAAGAAAACAATTTCTAATATAGTTGCATATGAGACTACTGTGTTCCTGCATTTTTATTAGGAAATATTTGATCAATCTTTCCAATATTTATTATTAATAGTATACTAGATGTGATGTAATAATAATAGATAATATCTGTGTGGTACTTACTGTGTGCTAAACTCTTCATCAGTGCTTATGAGGCTTAATTTATTTAATACTCAAAACAACTCAATGGATTTTGTAGGCAAGGAAGCTGAGGTACAGAAACATTAAGTCCAAGGCCACAAGCCCAGTCAAGTTCTGAGTTCAGATTTGTATAGTTTGTCTTATTTTCTGGGTATAGGATCCCTACATTTATTTTTTTTAATTTTTTTTTTTTTTTTTTTTTTTTTTTTTTTTTTTGCGGTACTGGGGATTGAACTCAGGGGCATTCTACCTCCGAGCTACACCCCCAGCCCTATTTTTTTATTCGAGTCTCACTAAGTTGCGGAGTGCCTCACTAGGTAGCGGAGGCTGGCCGCGAACCCGGATCCTCCCGTCTCAGCCTCCTGAATGCTGGGATTACAAGTGTGTGCCACCACGCCCGGCTGGATCCCTACATTGAAAAGACAACACTATAATTAATCTGAGCTTCTTAAATTTCAGTAAATATGAATTAATTTATCACATTTTAGATTTATTTCTCTCTTTGAAATTCCTGTTCACTTACTTGACTAGTTTTCTATTTTTCTATGATTATTTTTCAGAGCTATTGGTTGTTGAGGAAGCTAGGAATTATGTTCCCAGCTTATGATACCTTTTTTTTTCCCTTTGTTTAAACTAATATTCTGCAATACAATTATTTAATTACTATCCATTACCTTTTGTGTCTGGGCAGTTGGGGAGAGTTTCATGTTATAAAGATATTTATAACTTATCTTAGTATATTAAAATAAGTTTTAATTTGCTGCAAAATAGACATTAAAACACAGTTTATGAGCTTTAATTTCTCTTACAATTTTTACAAGTAGTTATCTTCAAATATGATATAAAAATTTTATTATGGCCAAGTATTAGTGCCATTACAACCCAAAAGAAAATTTAATGTGAAAGGAGCATATTCCAATCCTAAAGTCAATATAAATTTGATCTAACTTAATTTAATTACATTAGGTATATTATTGAGAAAAAATAAAATAAAATACACGAAAATCATCATAGCATTTTAGTGTGGTAGGATTATGAGTCATTTACCTTTTCTTCTTTTTTTTTCCCTCTGCAAAACATCTCAAATATTTTGAAATTTCATTGACTTTCAATTAATTTTGCTTTGCCGGTAGGTACGAAAAAAGATTTTTTTTCCCCACAGCTTGTATGTAATGTCATAAAAAATTGTGAACTACCTTGGGCATGGCGATGCATACCTATAATCCTAGTACTTGGGAGGCTGAGTCAGGCAGATCACAGGTTCAAAGCCAGCCTCAGCAATTGGAGATTCCCAGCAACTTTGTGAGACCTTGTTTCCAAATAAAAAATAATATAGGGCCGGGAGTGTACCTCAAAGGTTGAATGCCTCTAGGTTCCATTCCCCGACACTTAAAAAAAAAAAAAAAAAGTCTGAAATGACAGGTTGTTTTATAAAATGCCTAAAAATAAGAAATAGTATGCAATTTGCTCCTTTTTTCTGTATGCTTCAAAATACAAAGTCTGATGATACTCTTTAAGACATAGCATGGCATTATGGCATTTTCTGAGAAGGGAATCATAACTAATTGAGAAAGTGTCATTTAAGGTCATGGACACGCTGGGCAACAGAGCAAGGACTGCAGGAGGATCTGCTTCTGATGTGCTGGGAGAACAAGCAGATGGTGCAGGAGGGATGCGCCCCGCCCCGCCTTCCCGGGTGCTGGCCTGGGTGACCCACGCTAGCAAGGAGCAGTGTGTGAAAGGGCAGTAAGCGCAGGGTGACCTTGCACATCCCCAAGGGCTGCAGTCCGTGCAAGACCATGCAGGGGGTTAGGAACAGGCGTCCCGTATTCCCCAAAGGAGCAGTGCTATGGAGAGTGAGGGGAAATTGTTTTTGCTGTTCTTAAAGCATCCTCTAAAAGAATGCAAGGATCCCCCCAATACCAGGGAGGACCCAGTAATTTTTAAATATTTTGCACATATATATACAGAGGTATGTGGATATAATTTTTTTTTTTTTTTTCAGAATGGGCATGGAACCCAGGGGCATTCTACTTCCAAGCTACACCCCCAGCTCTATTTTTTTTAATTATTTATTTTGACACAGAGTCTCACTAAGTTACAGAGGGCCTCACTAAGTAGCTGAGGCTGGCTGTGAACCTGCAATCCTCCTGTCTCAGCCTCCCAAGAACTGGGATTACAAGTGCGCGCCACCATGCCTGGCTTGTGAATGTGATTTTTAAGTGGTATGTACACAATCAGACTTTTTTGCCTTTTTTCTTAGTTCCCTTTGTTTGTTTGCTTGTTTGTTGATTGTGGGACTGGGTATTGAACTCAGAGGCATTCTACCTCTGAGCTACACTCCCAGCACATTTTTTTAAAAATAGTGTCTCCCTAAATTGCTAAGGCTGGCCTTGAACCTACAATACTCCTATTTCAGCCTCCCAAGTACTGGGATTATAGGTGTGGGTTACCATGCCCAGTTTATGTCCCTTTATTTTATAACTCTATTTTTATGTGTCCAACTGATTCTCTCCCCATCTATGAAATTTTGTGTCTGTTTTCCGAATCTTAGTGTATTTTTTTCTTATGTCACCTTATTCAATTTCTTTTTTTCTTTTGGGTTAATGGATCTTCATATTAAATGGGTTACCTATGTCTATGCTGGTGTGACAATATAGATCAGGAAATTTAGTGAGATAAATAAGGCCCATGTGAGTAAAATTGCTGCCGTTTTATTTTTTCATTTATTTGATTTTTTTTTCCACATCAGATCAGGCAGTGAAAAGCACAAGTTCTTTCGCAATCAGCATAAATTTCCTCCATCGCTGGAAAGAACAATGAGACTTTGGATTTACCTGCTTTATAAGAAAAATGCCTGGAATATAGAAACCAAATCCCCAGGCTTCAAACTAATGCCGTGTCAACACGAGATAACAAATGTGCTCAGAGCACAAAGCAGTAACAGTTTATTTGGCCAAGACAGAGAAAAGTGTCACAGATTGCAAATCCTCCCTGCATGTCTCCCTTCATTAAAATTTTTTGTTTCTTGAGTTGGTAGGGTGCTGCGTGCCTAAGTCATTTAAGTCAGTTTGACATCTGCTCAGAAGTAGTCACCAGACCCTTTTAAGTTGAACTGGATTCAGTTCAGTGGAAAGCAGGCCACCTCTTCCATCCAGTGAGATTCTGTGGCCTTCTCCTGTCTTACCTACAAGGCAGAACTACCTCCCAATAATGGAGCATACCATTTCCACAGGCTACCATCTTGGAAACGTGCAAGTCTACAAGTTTGCTGAGTAAATGATTTTCCCCAGGAGCCAGTAAAATCCAGAAACAGCTGCAAAATATTGAAAAAGATTCTTTATTCCAAATTCCCTGAAAATAATGACATCTAAAAACAAAAAGAAAGGAAAATCAGAAAGAAGCGGCAACCAAATAGCCTGGCAATTTCCACAGCATTGAGGCTGAACTAATTAAAGCAGTCTTGCAGGCTGGTTAAATAAAGGAAGGTCCTCACATATTACTTGTGGGTCCCTGCGGGAGGTATCCATTCCAATGCTTTTTGGAACACGAGCTTGCCTATCATGATGGTCTCCGTTGTTTATCCATCAATATTACTGCTGAATTTCTTTGGGTTTTGGACATTTTCAGTTGTTAGGCATTCTTGGACTTTTATTAGGTTCTTATTGGTGCATTATAATGATACAGAGTAGTGGGTTTCATTGCTGTACGCGTGTATACTCACATAACTCAGTCAATTTCATGCCCCAGGACCTCACCTTTGGAATTTTTTGTTGAAGAGGCATAATGCTAAGGAGTCCCAGAATACAAATATTGATGAAAATTATCGTCATTAGGATGGAGCTAAAAATTTTAACAAATGAGCCAGGTGTGGTAGTGCATGCCTATAATCCCAGTACTTGTGATGCTGACACAGTAGGATCACAGGTTCAAGACCAGCCTCAGCAATTTAGCAAGACTCTCAGCAACCTAGCAAGACCCTGTTTCAAAGCAAAAAAATAAAAATAAAATAGGCTGAAGGTGTTGCTCAGAGGTAGAATGCCCCTGAATTCAATCCCCAGTACCACAAAAATTAATAAATGGGTAGTACCCTGAACCTATTACTTAAGTTGCCTTGCTAAGTAACTGCCCTTTCTCACTAAAATAGATAACCACTACCTGAGTTGCTAAATAGCACAGCCACCACCATTGATTATAATGTGAAACAGCCATTGATTATAATGTGAAACCTTTAGCAATGGAGGCACCACCTTGCGCCAGCGTGACCTACGCTCCGCCTACCAACCAAGATGGCGCCCTCTTCACTTGCTGGGTGGTGAGCCAGCCCTACATCGTCCTCTTGCCACATATTTGATGAGGCCAGTCCTGAATCCACCGCAACTTGTGTTAGTCTGGGTCCTTTGAAAGTGTACCTTATGGCAGACTTGAAAGTGCAATGCTTTTGCTCATGGAAACACCTAGAATAGGAAATAAGGGGCTGGGGAGGGGGGGCCACTTGAGTGAAGTAGGTTGGAGCACAGAGTCCAGGACCCTTGGTCAATGAGGCTTCTGTAGTTGGAGATCTATGAGACACATCCCATAGCTGCCACAAATATATGTGTCACGAATGTCATTTTCCAATATTTACAGATTTTACATATGTGTCATGAATGTCATTTTCAAATATTTTACATTTTGGAAATCTAGGTATGAAATGGTTTAGCCACTTGCTGAAAGTCTCAGAAATAGCAAAGAGAGGACCTGGGAAGATGTTCAGTAGTTTTATTTCAGCATCTGTGACCCCAACCACTTTCCTTGGCCCAGACATAATAATGGAATAAAGAAAGAAAAGCAAGTACACACTTCATAAAGATGATCCCAAACACCCCCTGTTACTGGCTAAGTCCTATCCCATGCCCAATTCATATTTTAAAGCCCCAACTCCTAATATGACTCTAATTAAAAATAGGGGCTTTCAGGAAGCAACTGAGGTTGAATTAGGTCATAAAGGCAGATCCTTAATCTAATAAGATCAGTGTCCTTGTAGGAGAAGAAAGACAGGAGAGCTCTTCCCCTCCCTCCACAGACACGTGGAAGAAAGGCTGGATGAGGACACGGGAAGAAGGCAATTGTCTGAAAGCCAAGAAAAAGGGCATCATCAGAAATCAACCCTGCTCTCTCCTTCATCTTGGGCCTCCAGCCTCCAGCACTGCCCATCTGTAGCACTTCATGATCGAAGTCCACACAGACTAATGCAAGCCAGTCATGAAACATGAAAACCGTAAAATGAAAAGCCTCTAATATAAAGGGACTGATTACAAGCAATTTATTAGGTGATCATTGTTTTCAAAACAGAAGACGGTCTCCCTTTCAAGAGCTACCTGCCTGCAGCTGAGGAGCACCACAGGTGCAGGTGGCAGAGGGCTCATTAGAGACAGCCCTGCCTGTCCTTGTTTGAACCTTCTGTTCTTGCTTCCTGGCATAATACAAAGAACAATTCCATGTGTGTCCCAGGCCCTTGCAAAAAGGCCCTGAAAAGTCTGGAAATGGTCAAACCCTCTAATCAGGCTAACGGGTGGGATTTCAGTAATATTCCCTAATTGCACACTGGCTCTTAATCCTCTGTGCTTCTGTATTCTCCTCTAAACAGGAAACAATAGGGCTTCAGCCAACACATGTACTAATCAGACAGTAAGTATTTGCTGGAGAGCAGATGTCACCCTGACAGTAAAATAAGTCAACATGCCATAAGGATGTATCCAATCTGACATTTTGGCCAAACTCTCTCTGCAAGGAGAAAACCAGTCACATGGGGTGTGTTATTCAGCCTTCCATTGCTATAACAAATGCTTGAGGTAATCGCCTTATAAATAGAAAAGGCTCCTTTGGGCTCCCAGTTTTGGAGTTTTCTGTCCATGAGTGTTTGGGTCAATCATTTGGGTAAGGTGGACATCATGGTGAGAGCAGATCATAACTTTTCACCTCATAGCTGGGAAGCAAAGGAGAGTGGGGAAGAGGCTAGGGTCTCATGATCCCCTTGAAGGGCATGCATGTGAGCTAAAGATCTCCCACTAGGACTCACCTCTTAAAGTTTCTCTCACCTCACATGAACACCATGTCAGGATTGAGCTTTTATCACATGCAACTTTGGGGATACTTGAAATTCAAACCATAGGGAGAGGCAACCATCTGACTTTTGAGCTAAGTGAGATTAGTCGTAAAAAAAATTGTATTATCTCCCAAATATGCAGAGGCTGGGGAGAAAGTGGGACATAAAAAGGACTCTAGACAAAGAAGGAGAAACCTTAGCTGAGCAAAGAAGGTGACTTAACTGAAGGTGATGGGGGAGACACCCTAATGCACATGATATACTTTCCCAATCATGTCAAAGTCAGTCACTAAACTGAACCTGAGAAGGAAGGAGGGAGAGGGAGTAGGGTGGGAATTGGGGAAGGGTTAAATGAGAAATGTTGCATGTATGCCTTTACCAGCTTGTACCTAACAAAGATGTATGATTAAAATTCACCAATGAAAAAAGAGAAGAAAAAAAATTGAGCTAATCCTCAATGGCTGTGACTAATCATCCAAATCACCACTCTGGGCCCAGAGGACCAACTCAGGCATGATCCCCAGAGGAATCAATCTTTCAAGAAATATTGATGAAGTAGCATGACAGGGGAGGCTCTGACGGTGAGGATCAGTCTGCAGAGCAAGGACACCATCTTTACAGAGCTAACGCTCCAAAGCTAGCTATCCACCCTTGGATACATCAGTGCTTCTCAAAGTAGGTTCCTTGGACCATCATTTTCAGTAGCAAAGGGTCTGCTTATTAGAGATATGCTGCATGTCAAAATCTCGGGAGAATCTGGAAACTACCTATTTTAAAACTAAACATTCCTTCCTCCCATACTGTCATCCTATAATTCTTAAGAACAATACAGCAGGAGAATGACTGATGTGCATAGGGTAATGGAGATGGGAAAGGTGACAATTGGTGAGTGACTCAGAGAAGCTGGAAGTCCCAGGTATCCTTTACTATGGTACAGGTAGTCTGTTCAGGTTTGGACAAGTTGCAGCCAGTGGTCACCCACAGGGAGAATAGGGGGTTGGAAGAACAAGTATGCTATCCAGCTCTTTTTCAGGCAAGTTTGCAGAGATATCTAGTATTCTCAAGGAAGTTGAGTAAAAATCAGAAAATAAGACTGGGGCAAAGGTAAATCAGGGCCAGAAGAAATGAAAGTTCAGTGGGCATTCTGTGGCACAGGTATCAGCCGTGACCACTGGATATTGTGTTTAAGACTGTAACACCAGTTTCAGGTCCCATTTAGTGTTAAGGTAAAATTCTCCACATATGCCCTATCTTTATTAGGATTTCCCCCAATGAATGGTTAGGGATGACCTAGAAGTTTCTCCTTGAACACAATACAATTAAATTAGAAATCAATTACTAGAGTATAGCTCAAAATAAAATCACGTCTATCTATGTTATAACGTATTGCTAATTCACAATTTTGCTAAAGAGGGCATTTTAAATTATAGGTAGGATAATTGTCAGTGGAATGCTATGCAATGATATTTGTGAGAAAGTTCTAAGGAAGCATTTCTGGATTGATATATTACTCTACATGTAATTATTTGAAAACAAGATATATTGAAAGTACATAACACAATCAAGAAACTGGAAAAAAAGAAATGTAACAACCCCTTTAGAAATAAGTTCAAGGAAATAATAACTGTAAGATCAAAAACACATAAATTACATAACCAAAAAATAACATTTTGAAAACTCAGTTTTTTGAAAACCTCAGTAACCTGGCCAAATCTCTAGCAATATGGAATAAGAAAAAAAAATGCAAACTAACAAAATGCATTTAAAAGGAGGAGGTTACTTAGCTACTTATAGATTCAGTAGAGGTTAGTACAATAGTGAAGCAAAATATTGCTAGTCAGCAGCCTATAGATTAAACTGATATATTTCTGGAAAATATACTAAACATCAAAATTGTACAACTGGAAATAGAAACCTTGAAGAGACAAATAACTTTAAAAAGTCGAGCAATAAGAAAGAGAAAAAATATTTTTTCCTCTCTACTGGAATACTCCTGACCCAGATTTAATTTACCAAAATCTCAAGAAACAAAGTCAGACCTATTCAGTCCATCTTATGTTTGTATAAACTCAATGTCAAAACAATAATAAATAGACTACAAGAAATAAACTCTAAGTCTATTTCACTTGAAACAATTATTCTACAAATATCAAATATTTTTAAAGGTACCATCAGAGACTTAGGGAAGAGGAAGGGGACGAGGGAAGACAAGGGTAATAGGGGGAGTGGGTATGATTAAAGTATGTTATATGCTAATAGGAATATGCCACAATGAATTCCATTGTTCTTTATAATTAAAATGCACTAATGAAAATATAAACCATAAATTAAAATACCTTAAGAGTTGTTGACCAAACTAGGTATTGGGTTTTAACTGTGTATATTTAATAAATCATTTAACATCTTCTCCTTAATTGCTGGGATGTATTTTCATCAGAAAATGTTGATAAGGGTCCCTAAAGAGACATGAACACAAATTTCCATCACTCTGAATTTTGCATGTGTCATTGATAATTTGAAAGCAACATAACAGGAAGTTGTATAAATAAAATGTGGTGAATGCATACAATGGCTGGGCATTCAGTAGTTTGAAGCATGATCTTGAATACACAGCCCCCTGGATAGAACCCCAGTATACATGGTATTGAGTAACAAAGTAGGAACAGACTGAAATGAATAGCATAATTTAGTGCATGTTAAAATATATACAGACATAAGTGATCTTTTATTATTAAAGGAGTCATACGTTCTGTAATGGTCAGATACGGAATTTCCCCTGAAAAGCTCATATATTAATGTTCAGCGTCAATGTAATTAAGTCGTGAGTGCTATCATCTCCTCAATGTGAATAAATTTACTAGTTCGTAACCTAAGCTAGTGGGTTGTAGCTGAAGAAGGTGAGTCCCTAGGAGCAGGGACTTTGAATCCTGCTTGTGTCTTTGAATCCCTTTCCTCTCTTGCTTTCCAGCCCCCAAGATGTGAGAGCAGAGCCTTTCTCTGCTTCCCACCACCATGCATTGAGATCCACAGACCCTGGCCTCACATGAACCGAACCTGAGATCTCCAAGAAACTATGAGCTAATAAATCTTCTTCCTCTATGTTGTGTGGCCAGCTATTTTGAATGATAGCAGTGAGAATGTTAATGGCGACACATACCCAATATAATATGCATATCCAGTACATTATAGAGCACGGCTCTTGGCAGGAAGGGTGGGAATTGGAATGAGTGAACAAGAAGAAAATAAAAATAAACAAAAATAAATGGGGAAACCAATGACTTCATCCCAGTTTATGAAACGGGGCACTCAGAAATCAGGAGTTTTCAAATATGCAGAAAACCTTAGTTTTGGTTTTTTGTACGTTGAAAACATTTGGTCAACTTTCCCAACGAAAGAATTCTTCTTCTGCCCCTTGGGAAAGACAGAATCAACCTCATAAACCCATCAATAGTTCATTGTTTTGAAATGTCAGTTTTGCTGTTTGGATATTTGAGCCAGGATGGAGGACTTTAGAAAACAGAAAAAGTATGAACTCACCTTGGGACAAAAGCACCATCATAGAATCATGTCCTACAAAATTGTGCCAGGTTTGCAATAGAATTTCCTTCACAGTTCTCTTGTGCCTTTTCTCGCCCCCACCTGTGGTCTAGTTTGAAGGTCTGGATGCATCCACATGGCTGGGCATTGGCTGGACGTCTTTAATGCTTCCTCTACTTTCCCAGTTTTGCCTTTATCTCCTTTGATCCTGGCCACATTTCTATCAATGTGCTCATCTCTTCTCTTTCACGTCCAAGCACAATATCAGCTTTCCCTGAAGGTTAAACTCTGCACCTCTTTCTACTTCAGCCACCTGAACTTTCAATTACTATTATTATTATTTTTCATACTGAGGATTGAGCCCAAGGGCATTCTACATCCAAGATACACCACCAGTTCTTTGATTTTTTTTTTAATGTTTTATTTTGAAACAGAGCTCCCTAAGTTGCTGAGACTGGCCTTGAACCTTGATATCCGTGTCTCAGCCTCCCATAGTTACCTCACACCTCCATGAGGGGGCAGCAGAGAGTTCCTAGTGCAAGAAGTAACAGCTACAAGATGCAGCCCAGGCCAAGGCAGAATATTTCAGATTATATTTGCACAGTGGTGGCCATTCAATACACAGTGTAAAACTGTGGGCGAGAGAAGGCAGCACAAGCACTAAAGACAGCCTGCCATGGCAGTCTCTCTTTTTTTTTTTTTTTTTTTTGGCAGTAGGTAAAAAAAATGAGATGTTCAGTCTCCTTAGGGTAGAGGAAGGACAGGAAAAGTATGGTCCATAGGGTGATTCTTGAGTTGCACAAAATACTGGCTTCGACCTCAATGAATTACTCCGGTGCAGAAAGAAATGCTTTGGCAAAGTCAACGAAGAAAAAGGAGAGGTTTTCCTATTTCCCTTCCTCAGCATCTCACTTACAGGAATAATTTCATTCTGACTCTGCTTAATGAGTTCTGTGACCCCGGACAAGTGAATAACTTGGCAGGGCTCCAGGTCCTTCATTTATAAAATGAGATAATCCATTCCAGCTCCAGCATTATGAGTCCATGAATCTATGTGCACACAATTTGCTGAACACCCTACTCTATCTCCACAAGCATGCACGTCTTTATGTCTGCACATGGTTGTCCTGCTGGATTCTCTGCAAGAATCTTTTCCCAGTGTTTGGAGAACCCTCCAAGTTCTATTTTTATTTCTCGGGTTCTGTATACTGATTATAATGACATAGAAATTGCTTTGGGTTCTCTGAATATTTATAGAAAGAATCTTTCCAAAGGAATTAAAGTCAGAATATTATAGCAATGCATGCATAGCCATGTTTATAGCAGCACAACTCACAATAGCCAAATTATAGAACCAGCCTAGGTGTCCATCAAGAGATGAATGGATCACAAAACTGTGCTCTATGCACACAACGGAATTTTACTCATTAATTTAAAAAAAGAGCAAAGTTATGTCAATTGCAGGAAAATGAATGACACTGGAGAAGATTTTGCTAAGTAAAATTAGCCAGTCTCAGAAGAGGAAGAGTTGAATGTTTTCTCTAGTATGCAGCAGCTAGAGAGAAACTTGGTAAAAGAGATTTCAGATAAAGGAGTAGGAACTCCAGTGGAGAGATGAAGGGGGTTTACAGGAGGGAGGAGGGGGAATAGAGATGTAATGAAAGTAACAACTTAAATAATGCTATGTATGTATATGAAATTATCAATATCTACCTCGACATGCATAGGGAAGTAGGGTAGGATCTGGAAGAAACACATTTGCTATGGTTAGAGTAAGACACTATTTTTTCCAGATGGAAATACACTGAGTGTTTTGTACATGTCTATTTCTATCACCCCACACCTCATTATGATATGTAATTCCAATGCACCAATAAAAGTATACAAAAAAATAGACAAATCTAGTGTTTTAACCTCAAAAAAAGAATGGCACACAAATAGTTTACATGGATTACATGGAAAATCTTAGCATGTATACCTTGGGAAATATTGACCTATAACCATACATTAGATAATAAATTTCCAGAGCTCTCACAACAGAATTACAAAAACCCCTGAACTCCTTTCCATAGCCTTCAATCTATATGTGATCTAAAAGACTAATTCTGCTTCCTCTTCCCCTTCTTCTCTCCTTCCTTCCCTCTTCTGAAACCCTGGGTTGCTTCCTGTTCCTCTACTCTGCTTCTCTTATCTCTGCTTCCACTTTTCACATTCATGGCCTCCCTGCATGGAATGATCTCTCTCTCTCTTCCCTTCTTCTCCTCACCCAAATCTCATAGCAAACATCACACCTTTAGAGAACCTGTCCTCCCAATGCATGTGAATTTCATATAATCACTGGAGTCCAGTCTCTCTCTATTACTATTTTTCATTGCATAATTTTAACCATTATGTTGTATTTTTTCTTAGTTTATGTAGTATATGCTTTGGTAGGCATTTACTTATAGTCTTTCGATAGCAAAAAATAAACTTTAATCCATTCACTTATTGCTGGACACCTAAGCTGGTTCCATAATTGGGTTATTATGAATTGTGCTTTCATAAACATAGATATGCACGTATCACTATAATATTCTGACCTCAATCCCCTTGGGAAGATACCCAGGAGTAGTATAAGTTGGATCATATGACAGTTCCATTCTCAATCTTCTGAGGAAATGCCACACTGATCTCCAAAGTGCCTGCACTATTTTGCAAACCCACCAAGTGAGATTAACCAGTCACAAAACATGAAGGGTCAGATGTTTTCCCTCATAGGTGGAAGTTAGGGAGAAATTAGGATACAAAACGGACTCCAGACAAGGGAGGAGAAACCCTAGTGGAGAGCTGAAGGGGGTGTAAGGGAGGGAGATTTGTTGAAGGAAACACTTTAATGGACATGATGTACATACACAAAATTGCCAATGCCAATCTCAATATTAAGCACAGGAAGGGGGGAAAAGCAGAGTGGAAACTAGGGAGGCTCACCAGGAATTGTGTGCATTTTTGTCTCTTATTGCTTGGAACTTCATCATGATGTATGATTACAATGCTCTGACTTTTTAAAAAAGAAAAAAGGTAAACTTTATTGTTTCTCATATCCCTAGTTCCTAAGAGAATCACTGGAACATAATAAATGCGGGATAAATATTGGTTGGCCAAATACGTGATTGCTGAATGGCACACGGTTCACATTCAGCTGAGAGAACAAACACTGAACTCTAAAGAAGAATTCTTAAACTCTACTGCTCAGGTGAGATTATTTAATCTGGTAATCAGCTGTTCACTTTGTGGTTTGTTACATTATGTTTTGCTTTCATGTCTAATTACTGGAGACCTTTACCTTCAATAATATTTTAGTGGAATCAATTTATCACTTCATGTGTTAGGCTTAGAATCTGAGTCTCAGCTGCATCAATTGTCAGCTGTGAAAGCTTGTAAAAATTGCTTACCTCCCTATACCTCAATTTTCTCATATATTGCCTTACGCTGACTTTTTCTCTCTTAAATTAAAAATACACTAAGATCCCATCTGTCTTTGTTTCTTAGTAACTGCTCAAATGAGGGACCATACCTTTCCCTTTTGTTCCTCTCTCATTTCCATTTTACTAATTTGTTCTTGTTCATATCCAATTGCACCCCTAATATAAACACACATACACACACACACACACACACACACACACACACACATCACCACCACTACCACCACCACCACCACACAAAATAAGCTATACCAACCTGCTATAAATCAATGATGTAAAGAAAGTTTTAAAGCACCCATAAAATATTGTCACATATGCGAAAGAACAAAGATATCAATGACAGCAGATTTCCTTTTAGAAACAAAGAATACCAGAAGACAATGAAGCAAAAAATTAAAAGTACTAAAGGAAAAAATCTACCGACCTAATGTTCAATATTCTACCAAATTTGTTGTTTAAAATGAAAGGCAAAATGAGGACTTCTTCAGACTACGAAAGCTGAAAAGAACTACAAGACATATTGAAGGGAGTCCTTCAGGAGAAAGAAAAATGACCGCCACTGGACACCTGAAACTATATCCAGAAATGAAGAACACTGTAACTTGTCACAACATGAGAACACTGAAGGTTTTCTTCTTTCTTTCTTTCTTTCTTTCTTTCTTTCTTTCTTCTTTCTTCTTCCTTTCTATATCTCTTTAAATAATAAGCGATTTTTTTAATTTTTTATTTTCAATACTTCGCATGGTGCATTATAATCTTATAGTTCACAGTGAGAGTGACATACATGCTCATAATAATGCTGTATTGTGAGTATTGTAACATTTGTCAAAAGACAAATGTATAAAACAAAAAAACACCACAAAGGACAGTCATGATGGTTTATTTTAGGCATGTACTTCATTGGATTAAGGGCATACCTGGAATCCTGATAAAGCTTCATTTTGAGAGAGTGTGTCTTCGAGGGTATTTCCAGAGAATAGCATGTGAGGTTGAGGAGACTAGGTGAGGAAGAGATGCCCACATTGTCAGAGGAAACCATTCAATCTTCTGGGGTAGGTAGGGGGACAGGAAAGAAGGAATAGAGAAGGTGAATTGTCTCTTCCATGAGTGCTGGGTGGATTATTCCACTACCTTGGACAACAGAACTCCCAGCTCACTGGCCTTTGGACTCCAGAACTTATACCAGTGTCTTCTCCCCCCAGGTTTCAGGTACGATTGGAGAGTCACACCTTTGGTTTTCTGAGGCCTCAGACTAGGACTGAGTCATACCACCAGCATCCCAGAGTTTCCAACCTGCAGATAGTCTATGATGGGACTTCATAATTATGTGAGCCTGTTCTCCTTAAAAATCCCCTCTCTATATATCTATATGCATATTCTCTTGGTTCTGTCTTTCTGGAGAACCCTGGCAAATATAGACAGGGAAGGAGAATTAAAGTATACTCTTGTAAGGTTCTTATGCTATTGGGAGGTCATAATATCACTGTATGGAAGAGTGTGATATTAAATATGTACACTATAAACACTACAGCACTAATATAACACAACAAAGTGATTCAAGATCCTGTAGAACAAGTAATATACAACCATAAAAAATACTCAAAGAATCCAAAATATGACAAGAAATGATGGAAAAGTGAACAAAGAATCCTTTCAGGCAAAATAGGAAACAAGTAGTAGATAGTATACTTAACTCAACCACTTCAATATTCATATGAAATGTAAGTGGTCTATGCACTCTAATAAAAAACATACAATTTGGATTAGATTTAAAAAAAAAGACCCAACTATATGCTGCCAACAGGAAGCCCAGTGTAAATATAAAGTAGTTCATAAAAAGTTAAAAGCAAAAGCTAGAAAAAGCTATAGCATGTTAAAAATAATAAAAATAACCTAAAATTGCTATTGCAATATCACATAAGGTATATTTATGAGGAAAAGTATAATAAAGAATACAAAGAAGGTCATTTCAAAATGTTAAAGAGATCAATATATCAGGACAACATAAAAATATTAAATGTTCATAGACTTAATAATAGAGTTTTAGAATTCAGAAAGTAAAAACTGATTGATAGATCTGAAAGGGGAAATAGGAAAAATTCACAAATACCTTTGGAGGCTTCAATAACCCTTTCTCAATAGCTGATAGAGCTAGACAGGGAAACAACAAGGACATAGAGACAGTGATCAACATGGGCCAATTTGTGCACTTCACATAGCAAATCAGAATACATGCCTTTCTGAGTATGGTTGGAATATTTACGAAAATGTTCTATTCCCTTCCTTTTAGGAAAGGAATATATTTTCCTATGAAATTTTCACTAGGAAACTCCCCTCTGTTGAACAGAAATGATTTATTCTTGGCCACTTACTGCATAATATTTTCAA
This sequence comes from Graphiurus murinus, assembly GCA_004027655.1. NCBI lineage: Eukaryota > Metazoa > Chordata > Mammalia > Rodentia > Gliridae > Graphiurus > Graphiurus murinus. The sequence continues at coordinate 122,234 of PVLC010000118.1, read as the reverse complement.
ATATTTGCCTTGGCTCTTAAAAGTTTATTCATGTCAACACTGACAGGATCCTATCACATTTTCTCTGCTGTCTTTGCTGTTGAACTTGGTCAGAATTGCTGCCCACTCCTTTGGGATTCTTGGGAACTTTTCCATCACTGCAACATAAAACTGCCTGCTGGGGTCTGCTAGATTGTGAATTAGTCCCTGGGAAGGGCTATGCCTTGTTTCTCTCCTATGCTAAAGCCTGTGGTGATTTCTCAGTCCTCATCTTCTGCGAACTCTCAGCAGCATCTGATTGCCATCCTTGCCTCCCTTTCTTCCTTGAGACTCTCTGTTCCCCTGGCTGAGGGAACACCCCACTTTCTGAGCTCTCTTATTGCATGAGTTGCTGCTCCTCAGACCTTTTCTAGTGGAGATAAATGACCTTGGATGGCTTTACAAAGGACTCTGGTTCTGTTTACTGACAACCCCCACATTTCCATCTCCAGCACAGACTTTTTGAGCCACCTCTGCCTCCTTGCATGTCTCCCTGGCACTCCAGTCCTCATCTTCCCTAAGGTGAGCCCTGAGTCCTCATTGTTTCCCGAACCTTCTTCCAATACAGCCATTCATATTTCTGTAAGAGTAATTCCATTTGTTCAGTCACCCAAGCAAACCCCCCTGGATTCATTTCTGACTCTGTCCACTTATCTCTACAACTTGGCTAGTCCACTGGCAGGCCCTCTGACCTCCACCTTCAGAAATGACTCACAACCCACACACTGAACACCTCTGCCATGCCTACCACCCTGGCCCCAACCCTGTCAGTTCTTACCTGGATTGTTATAGCAACTTTCCATTTCCCTACCCTGATGCCTCACTCTCCCGGTCCCTTCTCAACATGGCAGTTGGAGTGACTCTGTCACTCAAACCCTGCTGACAGCTTCACATCTCAGAGTCAGAGGCAACTTACCAACGCCAATAGCCTATAGGGTCTTTGATTACTTGTCACCCTGCTGCAAACCCACTAATACTACTCATCCCTTCCCAGCTCCCTCTGATGCATAATGGCTTCCTCACTGTTGTTTAAGCATTCCAAGCAAAAGCCTTAGTACTTGCTATTTCCTTTGCCGAGTATACTCTTCTCCAAATTATTTGCATGGCTCATTCTCTGGGTTTTGACTCAAATGTTATGTCCCAAGAGCAGTGCTCCCTTATACTTTCAGAAGGTGAAACTGCTCTGAAAACTCCCATCTCCCTTCCTACTTTATTTCTTCCTATCAAACATATCCTCTTACAGTCTAGTAATATTGATTTATTTACTGCCTCCTCTCCACTCTCTAGACTATAAATTCCAGAGACCAGGGAGTTGTGCTTGTTTTGCCCTCCAGTCTTTTCTAAGCATCTAGAACACTGTGTAGATAAAGACACTCAAGCCTGCTACAATGCTGCTTGCCTGTAATCCTAGTACTTGGGAGACTGAGACAGGAGGACTACAGGTTTGTGTCCAGCCTCAGCAATTTAGCAAGACTCTCAGCAACCTACAGAGTCCCTGTTTCGAAGTCAGAAAAATTAAAAGGGTGGAGGGTATAACCAGGAGGTAGAATGCCCCTAAATTCAATCCTTATTCCTCCCTCCAAAAAAGATAAAAGATAAAGAGATTCAAAAATATATGTAGAAATCATAAAAGTGTAACACAAGTGAATGAAAGCATCCTCTCCAGTGCCTCACCACTTTCCTCTGCAGATAACCAACATGGTAAATATTTATTGACAGGAAAAGGAGCGCTCAAGCAAATGGGGCATGGTGGCAATGAGAAATTGGACAAGGAAAACACACAGAAAGGGATCAAAGCAATATACAATTATTTCTCTTTTATGCTCTTCACATCTGATTCAGGAAAAGGAGAATTGTTTTGGACAGCCTGCACTATTCTTTATTTCAGCCCAAGCATTGCATTTTCCTTTTCATTTTTCAAGCTCCCTGCCACCAACTTTCTTTCTGTTTGTAAATAACAAGGATCCACCCGTTAGTGGGCTTTTCTTAGCTCCCAGACCTTTGTCCCTGCCTTATTTTGCTGTTTGACCTCCCCTCCCAGGCTGAGAAGACATTCATATTTAAATCTCTGTTAAGTCAAAAAGAATATACCTTTTTTTTTTTCCAAAGGAGATTGTGTTTTGTTCTTAGGGAATAAAATTGAAAACTAGAAGCTTGGCAGTGGCATAACTGTTGTTTCTTTTCACTTTTATGCATTATTCTATTTTCAGTAGAATTATGTCAGAAATAGTTCCAAATATTTTCCCTCACTTCACAAGTCAGGTTTTAGAATTTTTAATAAAATAAAACTGATTATGAGTTTATCGGCGCTCATTCATTATGTTTTGTACAAACTTATTATTTTCCTTTTTCTCTTTTTCAGAAGGGACTATTTCTGAGAATTGAACCCAGAGGTATTCTACCTCTGAGCTATACCCCCAGCCCTTTTTATTATTTGTTTTGAAACAGAATATTGCTAAGTTGCTGAGGTTGGCCTCAAATCTGCGATCCTCCTGTCTCAGCCTCCCAAGTACTGGACTTATAAGTGTGTACCACTTCTTCCATCTAGTCTCCTATTATTAATGCAATGACTAGTCATTTTAGAGGTGTATTGTGTGCAAGCCTCATGCCTTATCTGTGACTAGACAGACACTGAAATTTCTGTCATTAGCTACTCTCCACTTGGTAACATATTGAGTTACACACTATCTCAGCATTAACAAAAATTACTAGTCAATCGACAGGCATTTCTTGATCAAAGCTCATGCCCTCAAGGCGTTAATGATCAGAGGTACATCTGGGCATACAGTATGCAGATTCAGAGAACATCATCATTAAACTCAGGAATGATATTGGGACCCACAGACAAGTGGCATGAGAACAGCTATCCCCAAGACAGCAAGTAGCTACTTCCCAACTCCCCCTCTACAAAATTCTCTGTCCCTGCAGCCTCAGGTAAAGAGGCTCCAAACCTCCTCATCCAGGTGCATCCCTCTTCTGTGCTGAGTTCTTCTGCTTCTGGCTTCTACAGCGACCTCTCTCTCTTCCACTTTCTCTTTCTGATCTTTCCTTCCAGCCTAAGAAAAGTCGGAGTCTCTTCCTCTTTATATAAGATGTTTACCTTCTGCTATGTGTCTCCTCTTGCTCTCTTTCCTTTCTCAACCAAATGTTACAGAAGATTATTTAAACGCATCCTTTCTCACTTGCCTCCTCTTGCTCCATCATAATCTGGCTTATGGCTCCACATTCCACTACATTTGATCTTTCTGTGGTCTTTAGCTAACTCATTAGCTTTTTGCAAATCTTACCTGCCGCTGTGCTTTCCTCCTTTAACCTATATGAGCATACCCTCTCTTGATGTTCACACTCCTCCTTCTTACTTCTTTTCTTCTCTTCTTTTTGTCCTTGGGTATTGCAGGAATTGTTTTTGTTTGTTTATTTGTTTGTTTGTTTTTCCTTCACATGTTCAAAGATCTAGTCATCTAATTTCCTGGGCAACATAGCTGCTCTCTAAATTGCAATTCTTAGATTATACTATTGATTGAAACCTGCATCTTTACAGTGGATTTATCTGTCAAGAAAACAGCATGCATATGTATACGAATATAGACAAATATAGAAATGCCATACAGACCAATTTTTCTAGTCGGATAAGTTTGAATAGCAATTGACTAGAGAAGATATAACAAGGGAAGCATGCCCGCCATTCGCCATTTCCAAATCATGTTAACAGAATTTTTTATTTCTTAATAAGGCATGCATCAACATTTTCATCAGTATTGCTGGGAAAAAGCCAGTTTAGGAAATTGCAGAGGCTATCACTGTCTTGGGAGATCTCCTATATGAATTTGCATTAAGATACATTCATCTACAAGGATTGTCTAATAACTTGTGTGGGAAGGAGTGGAATGGCTTGTCATGTTGGAACACAGGTGGACAAGTTGTGATGAGCAAGAAAAGACAGGCCTGAGGCCAGGTAGTACCTTGGAAAAGTACTAAGCTGGGCTAATTTGGTCTCAGAACTTCAAGATAATTCCAGGTGCCTCCCTTGAGGTAATACACATACCAGACAAATCAAAGATTAAACTAGAAGATTGTTCTAGGCCACTGATAGAGAGAAAAAGAAAAAAAAAATCTAAATTTTGTACACTGATGAAAGTCTTAGAACGATGTACTTATTATTACCACCAATTTCTTTAAGAATACTAAAAGAAAACATTTGAAAACTTTCTTAATAAACAATTTTATTACCACTCACAAATGATAAGGCTATAACTAATCCAATTTGCAAAGAGAAAAACCTACTTCCAAATGATAATTGGATTTCTGCTATTTATGTCCAAAGAAATAGTTTTGCTTTCCTGAAAGGTGTGATTAGCAATAGGAAAGTGAGGAAAGAAAATGGAATTTTTGCTAAGAAGCATATGAGTAGTTTAGTCATAAACATGTTGAGTGTTGTCCAGCTGCAAACCGCAGAGAATACTTTTTAAAGTCGTGGGAAGTTATTTCAGATTGATGTTCATAATATCTTGGAGAAAACACAAGCCGAGGTACAGGTTTTTTTTAGAAAATTTGGTGTAGTTTTTTTTTTTTTAAAGCTGGAGCAAATTTATCCAAACTTTAAATTTTATTTACATTGACAAGAAAATACAGCACTTTTAAATGGCATATTTTAGCTTCTTCAGTCTAGACAGATACAAAATTAGAAATTTTTCATTTGAAAACAAGAAATTAGCCATTTCAAATTATAGTACTTAAAAAAGGGAATGTGAGCTGGGCGTGGTGGCGCACGCTTGTAATCCCAGCATTCGGGAGGCTGAGACCAGGATCCGGGTTCGCGGCCAGCCTCAGCTATCTAATGAGGCACTCCGCAATTTAGTGAGACTCGGTTTCAAAATAAAGAATAAAAAATAGGGCTGGGCGTATAGCTTGGAGGTAGAATGCCCCTGAGTTCAATTCCCAGTACCGCAAAAAAACAACAACAACAAAAAGGGAATGTGATATATATATATATATATATATATATATATATATATATATATATATATATATATATCCTCTCTCTCTCTCTCACACACACACACACACACACAAAAGTTACAGATATTTCAAGACAATATCAAGTTAGATGAAATTAGCTTATTTCATAGGGAATACACATATGATTTTTAATGTACATTGCTGAAAATAGGATTCAAAAATTAGATGCTTAGCCACATAAGAGTTTCACAAAATTTTAAGTGCACATACTAAACATTTATATTCCATTGTGTGTCTAAAGAAACAATATTTCCTCAGCCAGCAAGACTCAAAGAATAAGACAAGGCTAGGTGCAATGGTGTTGACCATAAACCCAGTACTTGGGAGGCTGAGACAGAAGGATCACATGTTGGAGGACAACCTCAGCAACTTAGCAAGACCCTGTTTCAAAATAAAAATAAATAAAAGTTTAGTGTGGTGGTACACATCTGCAATCCCAGTATTTGAGAGGCTGAGATAGGAGGATTACAGATTTGAGGCCAGCCTCAGCAACTTAGTGAGACCTTATTTCACAATAAAAAGAGCTGGGGATTTATCTCAGAGGTAAGATGTCTCTGGGTTCAATCCCTAGTACCAAATTAATTAATTAATAAAATAAAAAGGGCTGGAGGTATAGCTTAGAGGTAGAATGACCCTGGGTTGGATCAATTCCCAGTACCAAGAAGAAAAGGAAAGAGAGAAAAAAAGGAAGGAAGGAAGGGAGGGAAGAAGGAAGTCACAATAGAATTCTACTCAGCAATAAAGAACAAAATTATGTTATTTGCAGGGAAATGGATAGGCCTGGAGAACATTGTGTTAAGTGAGATTAGTCAGTCACAGAAAGTGAAGGATCTTATATTTTCTCTCATATGTGGAAGCCAAGGAGTAATTGGTATGCCAGAGAGACTTTCGATAATGGAAGAGAAACCTCAGTGGAGAAAGTCAGGTGGTCTAGGGGAGGGTGGTGGGGATGGGCAGGGAGAATTAATGAAGGAAACATTTCCACTGATATTATGTATGTATGTGAGAATACCAATTCCAACCTCATCATCTCTTATAGGGAAGAGGGGAGTGGGATGGGAGCTGGGAGAGAAACCACCAAGTGCTCTGCACATGGACGTGACTACCAGTGAAACCGCTGTGAACTACGTTATGATGTGGGACTATGATGCACCAATAAAAGTATATAAAGTCTTCCACTTTTACAAAATGAAAGAAAAGAAGAAAGAGAAAGAAGAAAGGAAGGAAGGGAGGGAGGGAGGGAGGGAGGGAGGGAGGGAAGGAAGGAAGGAAGGAAGGAAGGAAGGAAGGAAGGAAGGAAGAATATTTGACTGTTCCCCTTCTGCCAGACCCTTGGGGAGCCTCTGCCTATCTACACAGCAGCTGTCCCCATTCCCAGCTTTTCTCTGCTGTGTCACAGCTTATGTTAAAGTATCACATCCTTCCTGCCACTTAGCAAGCTACTCTGCCTCACAAGCACAGAACCTAGGATTCCCAGGCTCTCTCAAACTCGAGAAGAACATCTTGAGTATGTGGCACCTCCCTGCTATCCCTGCCTCCGGCCACCTCCCCAACATGACCTATGCAGTCAGGAGAACTCGGGTGTGGGAGTCCCTGATGTCCCCCTTCCTGCCAGTCATTCTCCCTCATGTCCTCCCCCGAGGACCCCCTACTTGCTCAGGAATGCAACACTCTCAGTGAAAAGAGGCAACTCCCAGACTCCCTGGCCATTGGAGAGGTGTGAAGCTGGGTAGTGATGGATCCACAAGGATACTGAGCAGCTGCTGGGAAGTCTCTTCCAGAGCAGAGGAGTCATCTCACATGAAACCTTGGATGTTTTCCTCATTCCTGCCTGAAACTCAGTGAGATGCCGGAGGGGAATCAGAGGCGACAAGCACAGAGACAAAATCACATTTTGGAGGATGCAGAGTGGAGGCTAAACCCAAAGGAAGCCTTACAGCCACACCCCAGCGCCCCAGTGCCCACAGCCTCCCTCCAGAGCATGTGCTGTGGGAAGCCAACAAGAATCAACCATCATTCAAAGGAGTGTTTTCAGTTCATTTCCTACTACCTGTAGTAGAACACATTTCTCACTTCAGTGGGTCCAGTCCTTATTAGCCAATTTTATAATGGTACATGTTCCGTCAGCATTCTTGCAACTATAATCTAAAAGATTGAGCATGTAACTTAGAAGAAAGAAGATTTATTTTCTTATGATTTGAAGTGCAGTCCATGTGTGGCTGGGGACTGGGGATATCAGGGCATGGCCGTGGGAGGTGGAGGGAAGGGAGAGCACATGGACTGTGCTCCTCACATCAAGGAGGCCAGGAGAGAGAGAGAGAGAGAGAGAGAGAGAGAGAGAGAAGAGAAGAGAAGAGAAGAGAAGAGAAGAGAAGAGAAGAGAGAGGAGAGGGGAGAGAGGAGAGAGGAGAGAAAGAGAGAGAGAGGATAGAGAGAGAAGAGAGAGGAGAGAGAAGATAGAAGAGAGAGAGGGGAGAGAAGAGAGAAGAGCGAGGAGAGAGAAGAGAGAAGAGAGAGGGGGGAGAGAAGAGAGAAGAGAGAGGAGAGAAAGATAGAGAGAGAGAGAGAGGAGAGGGGAGAGAAGACGGGAGAGGGGAGAGAGGAGAGAGGAGAGAGGAGAGAAAGAGAGAGAAGAAGAGAGAGAGGAGAGAGAAGAGAGGAAAGAGGAGAGAGGATAAAGAAGATAAAGGGCAAACAGGGAGAGAAGGGACTATATATAATCCTCAAGGACAAACCCCAGGAAGCCACCTCCAGTCACAACCTACAGCTGGGTAACACCCAGGTAAAGCCATTACAATGGATTTATCTACTGCTGGGGTTACAAGACTCACTTGATTACATCAACTCCAAACACAAATTTATGAGCTCTTTCAAGGGGCCGTTCTATAGCTAACCATCACACTACAGGTATCCGTTCTATCTCTGAGGCCCATGATCCCATTTTTTAATTTTTATTTTTTTTAGTTTTTATTTTGAAACAGTCTTGCTAAGTTGCTGAGACTGGCCTGGAAACTGCTATCCTCTTGTCTCAGCCTCCCAAGTACTGAGTATGTGAGACTATGCTTGGCTTTGAATGTGAAATTTAACGAGGAAAACTGTTGAAATGCAGAAGCACAGAAAGCAGTAGATATGCTGTGTGCCCCTACTTTCTACACTGAATACAGACTGTTGGCAGGAAAAAAAAAATGAGAAATTTAGTGTTTGTCAGCCTGCAATAATTAGGCCAGTCATCTTCCAGTCTATGTGAAATGCTAAACTATTACTTTGATGAACATATATTTGCAGATAATTTAAGGCCATTAATATTATAAAAACCCTGTAGCTCACATGCAGCTGGTTGAGGCTTAGAATCACCTGGAATTTTCTAGGCTCTCTGTAACCCAGTTGACATTGGGCCTACCCACCTGATTCCAGTACGTGTCTGATCTCTTCCGCTTATACTTTCTATTCATCAAGTTCATTATGCATTTTGATTAGAGAGAGCAAAAAAAATGTAGGTGTATATCAAGAAAAGGAAGTTAAAAGCCTAGAAACACAGGAAGAGCAAATGGTTGTCATTCTTTTCAACCTCCCCCAACCATCTGTGGAATTAGGTATGGTGCAAATAACTAAAAAACAAACTTAAAACGGAAAAATATTGATGAATTTTTTATTTGCTTCGTCAATGTTTATAAACAATCATGTGACATTAGAAATTAAAAATGGAAATGTTGGGAGGGATGCATTATGAATATGGTTTATGCAAGAAAGACTAAGGTATCACACCAGTGGACATCTAATCATACAGGAGGCTTTGATACCACAGCAAAAGATGAAGGAAGAAATCTGAATTGCAAAATGCAGGTAAGCACCTGGTACAACCATTATTTCATCACCTTTCAACTATGTTATGAGGGAAGGACTCAAAAAAGGAAGACGTTTGGCCAGAAATGAATCACATAAGGAGTAGAATTTAGAATCAAAGAAAATTGGCTTGAATCCAAAACTGTGTTTGGCTAATATTGAATTTCTACCTCAGATAGACAAAACTACGAGAGATTAATGTCACTGAAAATGGTGAAATTGGAAATTAAGTATTTATAGATAGAAACCTTATGTAGCCCCTCAAGCAAACCACATAAGAATTTTAGGTTCTGTGCATCATGAATCAAAGAGGCAAAATAATATTTTAAAATTTGCTATTTGATGCCAACGAAATGATAATTATTTCTATTGAATTGGAATACATTTACTGGGATCCCAGATAAGATATTTACTAAATTTATATAGTTGCTAGGAAACAGGTGAAATGCAGCCCACCATGATGATCCTAAGCAAAGAATAAATTCCACCAGTTTTTACATGGAAAGCATTTAATATCACAGGGTTGTCAGCTCTTGGTTCTTTAATTACCTTATGGTTGGAAACATTAACTTTTCAACTATGGAATTAGCATCCTTTCCCATCAATTTTATATATCGTGCCATTTTCTTTCTTTCCTAGTCGCTTCTACATATAATAAAACCAATGAATGTACACAGAAAAAAATATGAGATTCTTTTCAGTTCATAGAAATTTGAAAATTTGAGCTTACCACTGGAAAGATTTTCAGACCAACTGATAAATTATTATTTAATCATCTTGTTGGAAATAACACTTACTGATCTTTTATATGAATTCTTTTCTTTGTAGAATTAAAAAATGTGTGTGTGTTTGTGTGTGTGTGTGTGTGTGTGTGTGTGTGTGTGTGTGTGTGTGTGTGTTTCACTGGAGATTGAACTCAGGGGCATTCGACCTCTGAGCTACAACCCCAGCCCTACTTTATTTTTTTTTTTTTTATTTTGAAACATGGTCTCATTAAGTTACTGAGATTGGCCATGAACTTGCAATTCTCCTATCTCAGCCTTCCAAGTGCTGAAATTATAAGCATGTGCCACCATGCCAAGCTAAACAAATTGTTTCATGTGTCTTGTACTAGGGGTTGAGCCCAGGGGCATTCTACCTCTGAGCTACACTTCCAACCCTAATTTATATTTTATTTTAAAACAGGGTCTCTGGAAATTACTGCACACTACTGACCTCAAACCTGCAATTCTCCTGTCTCAGTTTCCCAAGTACTGGGATTATAGGTATGTCTCACCATGCCAGACTGAATTAAAAATATTTTTTAAATATTATATTAGATTTTAAAAATAGTCCTTCCTGTATTTAAGCAGGATATTTTGGCTTATTTCTGTGATACACATAATCTTGGGGTTAAAAAGATTCATACCACAAAATTCAGATAAATCTTCTTTTAACTTTAGAAACATCCCAACGCTGTATTGAGAACAAGGCCTCTTTAATTCAACCATCTCTTTACCAAATTCCTTGGCTTTTTAGGGAGGTGTATTCAAGCTGCTTCCTTGAAAAGTCATAAATCTCACAAAGGTATGACTTATTATAGAAACTTTGACTTTGAAAAACCACCAAATAAGGGGGGAAAAAAAAAGGTAGGGTGTGCGTATCCTCTTGAACAGGTCCCAACAGCGTCTTAGTTGTGTTCAAGTGTATAGTTCATGACGAGTCAGTAGCGGTGATACCTTTAATGTGGTATAAGTCCCGCAGACCTTAGTCAAACAGATGAACAATTGGGATATTTACAACAGGGAACAAAGAGCTTAGCCTTAGAAGAAAAGCAGTCAGCTGCTTTTAACCTGTATGTTTGGCTTTTAAGGAATGCTTATTTCAGAGAAGGCTGTATCTCTGAGAAAATGCACCTTTGTGTTGGGGTTTCTAAGTTGAGTGGTGGTCTAGGCCATTAAGGTAGGCTGGGGAAGGTGGCCCCTGGGGGTGCAGCCTTGGGGGTTATATATGGTTCTTCCTCCCTCGATCTCTCACTTATTTCCAACCTCCATGATACGAGAGTACAGTCAATGTGCTCTCCCTCTTTCTTCTCCCGAGGTGCCCTGAGATCCCCTGTCCCCAGCCTCACAGAGATTGGACTCCAGTATCTCCCAAAAAACCCATGAGCTAAGAAGTATTCCTTCCTCTAAGTTACATGGCCAAGTTTATAGATAATAGCGTAAAATGCTATGGACAAATACAACTCTTGACCCTCTGATACTGGCCCATCTCAACTTAATTTTCTCCAGTTCCCTGCATGTTCTCAGCCATATAGAAAAAGAAAATTACATCATTTGCAGAAAAATCATTGCATTTTAAGTGGATATATCTTCAATATTTCTGCCTAGACCTCCATTGAATTGCTAGCTCAAAGACAGAAATGACTTCCTAATCTCCAGATTCCATGGTCTATATCTCTTCTGTCTACACAACTCTCAGTCTTGGGCATCATTTCCCCCTGTAGATTATCCTCTTCTTGACATTACCAGAGGCACTTTATAAACTGGCTCCTCTCTCCTACTGATCATTCCTGCTCTTCCTGATATCCTTAGGAAAGAGTATTCCTTGAGATTCTTTCCATCTTCAATGTCCTTGCCTCCTTCCTCTCTGAGATCACTTCTTCCCAGTCATTCTAATCACTTCCTCTGTGCAATGATTTTGGGATCTGAAAGGTCAGCCACATCACCCCACCTGCTCTAGAATGACATTCCCAGCTGCCTGGAGTTATGTTGTCCAGGATGTACCTTACAGGGCTCAGGATCTTGACTGCTTCACAAAGAGGGTAGACACCTTTCCATGCTTGGCCCCCACCTAATTCACTGCCCCACAGTCAAAATGAACCTTTGCACAATTCCTCAACACAATTTTATAAAAGATTCCTTGGACCTCATTGTCCATTCTATTCTTCCTGGCTAAAACACTTCATAATTTCTTTTGAAAATTAAAAAAAAAATTGTTTTGGTAAAGATTTTTACACAAAATATTTTTAAACTAATATTCTGCAATTCTGTAGTTTCCTTTTTAACCCTATCAAGCCCTCATAGCTCTTTGTCTTATTATAGATGCATTTTTGGATCCAGATTTTAAGTTCCCTGAGGGTGGGAAACTTCATCTTCTCTGCATGCTTTTGTTGGGAGCTCAGTAGTTGATTATTCAAAGAGTACACAACTGCATCACACACAGGAAGAAGAACCTGCTGAGCTTGAAGCAGAAGATCTGTGCTCTTGCATTGAAGAGTTGAGTTCTACAAACTCTTTTGAACTGAGAAATCTAGTGGTAACCTCAAGGAGTGAATTTGTTCCTAAAAATCTCTGATAGATCCCCAAGAAGAGAAAACCTATTTAAAATTGAGAGCCTTTTCCTATTTGTTTTTAACATATATTAAATTATTGTATAATCGTGCAATTTTATTTTGTATAACTACTGGATTTTTAAAAAATACAACCTGACAATACCTAAAAGTATGCTTCTCTTACAAAATATTTAGTTTAAATCAACATAGTTCTATTTAAAGCAATGTAATGTTTATTGTTCAATGCTTGAATTTTTGTTTTTCTATATTGTAGAAATTTAAAGGTCAATAATGCTTGCCTGCCTTCCTTCCTTCCTTCCTTCCTTCCTTCCTTCCTTCCTTCCTTTCTTCCTTCCTTCCTTTTCTTTCTTTCTTCCTTTTTGGTACTGGGGTTGAACTCAGGGGCATTGAGGCTGGTCTTGAATCTTCAATCCTCTTATTTTTGCTCCCCAAATATTGGTATTAAGGGGTGCACCACCATGCTTGACTCCCCTATCTCTTCCTAAAAGTATGTTTCAACTAAATGCTTATGAATAATTCTGAGAATTGGAGGAATATTTGCATCACTTGACTAAGGAGCACACAAAGTACAAACGCCTTTGCAATAATGTTATTCATTTTCATTTCAAGGGACGAGTTTCAGTAAAAATATAGTATCTAAAAAAATTAAATTAAAGGTATAGATTTTTAAGAGAAAGGCACTCTAGAGTTATATTAATTCCCATAAATCTTGTTTCATATAATTCTGTTTCTATCCAGGTCCTAATAACACATTACATAATACACTGCTCATCAGTGTTCTGGTTTGTGACTCACAGATATATTTTGATATTTCAGGTGCCCTAATTTTTCTATAAACTAATCCTTTCTGAGAACTCTTCATGATGTATTTTTATGTTTCTTTGTATGTTTTTTTTTTTCTCTCAAAAACAACTTGAAGGATTTTTGGGAGAATTTAGGGGAACTGATGATTTTTTTAAAAAATTCTGCTATCTCTTGATTTATAGCAAAAGAAAAATGAATAATCCAAATCAGACAAACAAACAAAAAAATCCCTGCTCTTGAGCAAAGGCAAAATAAACAGTAAGTTACCTGCTTTTATTGTTTAAATTTTTTTGCTATTGAGGATTGAACCCAGGGACATTATCCCTCCAAGTTACACCCTCAGTCTTTTTTATGCTTTATTTCGAAACAGGAACTCACTCATTTGATAAAGGTCTCACTGAGTTGCTGAGGCTGGCCTTGAACCTGCAATTCTCCTTTCTTAGCCTCAAAAGTACTGGGATTGCAGACATGCACACACCTGAGTAAATTACATATTTTTACTCTCACCCAGGAATCAGTGTAGGTGTCCTTGCTAGGAAGAGCAATGGAGAGTTAGAAGGCAACTGCCATCACAGAAGGGTGCTCAGGAGTCTCCACCACCTACATCCTCCCCTCGCTGAGCAGGACACTGGCTACTGACTTACCAAAGGCTAAACATATCTTTGGAGTGAGCTGGGGTGTGATAAAGAGCCTATAAGCAATTACTCCAGGTGGAAATCATTAGGAAGATGTCACTTTTAGTGTTGCCGCATTGAGAATCACCTTCTTGGGATCTTCCCTTTTGTAATTTTTCTGTCTTTGAATAGGTTCTTTGGAATTGGTAGCATAAGATCTTTTTCTGCTCCACATAATGCATGCCACATCTTTATAGACTACTAAATGGGAACTGGGGTGAGGGCCAGGGAAAGAAACCATGAGGCAGGGAGAATAGGTCTGTTTCTAAACTAGACAGTGGATTCATGTGCAACCCATTCTATTCCCACAAAAAATCCCACAATTTAGGAAATTGGAGGCAAGAGCCTCCCAGATATTAATGTAAGGTTAATTTTGATCTCAAGTTTCTCCTCTGTTCAATTCATTCCAAAACTGGAGGAGAAATCAGCTAACTTGGATAAACATGTAGGATCCTAGATTTCAGCCTTTAAAGAAGCCACCTAGGAGAAAGTGGAGGACTAAGGACCTAGGGCATCTGCACGTGGGAGGCTACAACAAAGAAAGAGCCCCTGAGCATACAGAAATTTGCAGGCCTACTTGATGCAGACACCCCCAGGTAGGAAAGGAATGGCTCTAGAATGGAACCCACCCATGATCTGATGATACAGGGAGAGCTCCAGAGAGGACCAATGAGGCTGAGATACCACTAATTCCATTGGAACAGAATTAGGCAGAGATCACCACAAATCAACTTATTAGGGTTGAAGTCAATGGTGTGTGTGTGTGTGTGTGTGTGTGTGTGTGTGTGTGTGTGTGTGTGTCTTACTGGGAATTAAATCCAGGGGCATACTACCCCCGAGCTGCATTCCCACCCCTATTTTATTATTTATTTTGAAACAGGATCTTCACCAAGTTGCTGAAGCTGGCCTTGAACCTGAGATCCTCCCATCTCAGCCTCCCAAGTACTGGGATTGCAAGTATGTGGCACCATGCCCAGCTAATATTCTGGGACCTACAGGACAATTTTGCCAGATAGTAACAATGTGACATTCACTGAAGAGATGGCAGATGTTTCTGATACCTTTCTCTGTACTCTCACAGGCAGTACCACCCCCAGACGTGGGCAAGAAGGATCCTTACTCATATTTGGAATGTCTTTCTCACTTGAGAAAAGTGTGTCCAGAAGCCACAAAAGTAAATTAGAAATGTTCAAAGCCTAACACTCATTCTCTGCTGATAACAATTCTTCCTTTATGGAGTTATGTTTTCTTTTTTTTTTTTTTTTTTACCATTTTAATTCCCATTTATTTTTTACCATCCTTTATTGGTGCATTGTAGTCTCACATTATAAAGTAGTTCAGCGTGATAGTGACATCCATGCACCCAACCCTTGATAAGCTTCCTCCCAGCTCCCTCTCCACTCCAAGGTATGTTTTCTAACCTCCAAAGAAACATTTCCTCCTTTTAGAAATTTGTTTTTAATGCAAGAATCCACAGTTTTATGTGGATAATTCTGCCCCTGTAGAGTGAGTAATTCACTTTGGAAAAGCAAAACAAATCATCTTCCTCTGACTATTTTAAAAATTGTAAGTTCCCACCCTATTTCATAAATAAGACTTACTATTTAGGCAAGCATTTGTGGATGGGTGGAGGCAATAGGACAGGAACCTGTCATTTTAGTGTCTCCTCCAACACTCAGGTTGAAATTTCATCACCACTGTAACAGTGTTAAGAGGAGCACTCTCAACTCAGACAGTTGTCTTGGAAGTTGGTTAGTCATCCTGGGAGTGGGCTCTTGATTTTATATATATATATAAATTATTTGCCCAATTTTTCAGAGTGGTGCCCCCCACTCTGCTTCAATGCAGCACAAAGACTCTTGTCAGATCCCAGTATTTTTTGGCTTCCAAGACTCCAGAACTCTAAGAAATAAAGTCACACTCCTTATAAATTGCCCAGTCTCCGGGAGTCTGTTCTGTCAACAGAAAATGGACTAGAACAATAACCATGATTGTATTTTGTTTGACAGCCACAATACATCTGACTTCCTGTCCTGTGGTTAGTTTTCTTGTTGTCATTCAATAATTTCCTGTGGTCAAATTAACCTTGAATGCTAAATTTTCCTTTGGACTTTTTGGGTGACAAATGGCAAACGCTTATTTAGAAATAACAGAACTTATTTAAATGTCTCAGTTTTGCTTATTAACCAATGCAGACATCTTATTTGTTCTCCTAAATCTTTTTCCCTGTAGGAAACTCACTCTTTGACAAGATTAAAGAGCCACAGAAACTGTAGAGGAAAAACAAATTTTCTTTTTTAAAAAATAGCTCCTAGATGGGCGTGGTGGTGCATGCTTGTAATCCCAGCATTTGGGAGGCTGAGACCAGAGGATCCAGGTTCGCAGCCAGCCTCAGCTACCTAGTGAGGCCCTCCACAACTTAGTGAGACCCTGTTTCAAAATAAAGAATAAAAAATAGGGCTGGGGGTAAAGCTCGGAGGTAGAATGCCCCTGAGTTCAATCCCCACAACTGCAAAAAAAAAAAAAAAAAAAAAAAATAGCTCCTTAGTGTTGAACTAAATATCTTAGCAATAAAATATAGCAGAGAGTTAAAATTGTGAATAATGTTTGAAGATACAATACTGTTTCCTATAACCACTATTATTATCTTCATAAAAAAAGGTATTCTTTTGACACTAAAAGTTATACATTTTATCTTTTCCCTTTAAAGATAATATGGATAATATGGATAAGAATAAAGGTGATGGAGGAAGAATTTCACTTCAAATAACTGTCCCACAAGGCACTGACCTGATAACTTGGTTACTGAAAGCCACAGGTCTGGGCTATTAACAATTAACTAAAGTAAGCTGCATTTGTGACATTTGATAAGAATGACCTTGTTTAATAATACACTGCACAGATGAGCAGTAACCTTTAAGTAGCTCGAGGCCTCAAATAAGTCCTAAATACACCCTAATATACATGTGCACACAAAAAATACAGTATTAACCAACTTTATTCTATTATTTACAGGAAATTGTATTATTCTTTGGCAAGATCAGTTATAAGGAAGTTTATTTTGCATGCTCAGATTCCATAAAATAATATTGTTCAACATACTTCCTTATGTAGACTAAAATAGTCTTTGTGATTTCAGAAACACTGTGGAAAATTTTTAAATTACAACTGAAATATTTGGTCTTCAGAAGATTGTATATCCCAATAACTTTTTTATACTCTGCAGTAAGTAGTCAATTAAGCGTTTCAAACCATCTCTGGCATCTCTATTTATCAGCATCAAAGTACAATGGGAAAATAATAAATATTGCAGTATTTGTTCAATGTGAAAGCTGAATTGCCCACACTGTCTTATTTCTAGGTTTGCCAGATACTCCTCTGATAGAGGACAAATATCTAGAAGATACAAAAAACCCAACAGAAGCTTAACACTAAAAATCAAATAACCCAATCAAAAAGTGGACAATTAAACTGAGTAGACACCTCTTTAAAGAAGAAATACAAATGGCCAATAAATGTATTAAAAAAAAAAAGGTCCAACATCATTAGCAAACAGGGAAATGCAAATCAAAACTATCCTGAGATTTCCCCCCAATTAGAATGGCAGTCATCAAGAATACAAACAATAATAAATGTTAATGAGGATGTGGGGAAATAGGAAGTCTTACACACTGTTGGTGGGAGTGTAAATTAGTACAACCGCTATGGAGACGAGTACAGAGGTTCCTCAAAAGACTCAGACTAGAATCGTCATATGACCCAGCTTTGCCACTCCTCAGAATCTCCCCCAAAGAATTAAAGTCAGAATACTATGGTGATACCCACATATTCATGTTTATAGGAGCACAGTTCACAATAGCCAAATTATGGACCCAACCTAGGGGTCTGTGAACAGATGAATGAATAAAGAAAATGTAGTATATATGCACAATGGAATTTTCCTCAGCCATAAAGAATAAAATTGGGTCAATTTCAGGAAAAATAGATCGAACAGGGCTTATGCTGAGCGAGAAAGGCCAGTCTCAGAAAGGCAAGGGTTGAATGTTTTCTCTAACGTGTAAAAGCTAAAGAGGAAACAGAAAACAAAAGAGACTTCGGATAAATGAAGAAAGAGTCCAGTCAAATAGTGGAAGAAGATTGGGGAAGAGATTTGAGAAGCAGAAAAAGATAGCTTGATGAAGGAAATAGTCCCAACAATGCTATGTCCACATATGTAGGTACCATCACCAATCTCACTAACATGTACAGGGAGAAGAGGGGAGTGGGGTGAGATCTGGAAGAAAACACACCAAGTGCTGTGTGCATGTATGTTTATATCACACTGAACCTAACTATGATGTGTAATGAGAGTACACCAATAAAAGTATATTTAAAAGGGTAGAACCTTGCAAAAGAATGCCACAAGTTACAAGACAGGCAGAATATTATTGTTGTGTTTAGATTATCATGCAAGTCATGGGCTTACGGAATTTTAAAATTAGAAGAATAGAGGTCACATAGTTCAACTACCTCGCCGCTGAGGCTGAACAATTAAGGACTGAGGAATTGCATGAGTTATTTCAAGTTCCACAGCTCGTTTCCTGGTTGCTTATCAAAATCAAGAGAGAAACTATCCGAACCCGAGGGAGCTTGCCCTGAACAAAAGCAGCAATTTCTGACAAGACATTAGAGAATGTTAAAAATAATTTCTTAATATAGATGATGAAGGAATTCACTAGGGGCCCTTCCTTCCTTCACGTGATTTTTTTTTCCTAATGAGGAAGGAACTTTCTTAGTTGACAAAGTCAACTAAATCCTGGTTAGAAGAAACCACACAAATGTGCTCGATACCATGATAAGAAGAGAAAGGAAAAGAGAAAAAAAAAAAATCTCTAGAGTTTATAGTTTTATGGATCCTTCCGCTGTTTCACTTGTGAATGTTTTATATAGAAGAGAACAAAGTAATTCATTTTTATTGGCCTTGATTCCTCAGAAATCCTGACCACGAGTTTCTTTTCTAGTTAAAAAACAAAATCTATCTTGACATAGGATAATTTAAAAGGACATGATCCTACTTGCAGGAGCAATTTCACTTTCATTTTTATATTAAAAAATGACAACAACATATGTAGTTAGCATACACCTAAAAACAAGTACAAGTGGGGAGCTGTCAGAAATCTTGTTTCTTGGCCTCAGTTATCACTGTTTGCTCACATAAAACAGGCCACTGCACCTCTAATTGCTTCAAAGCTGTACCTTTGTTCTCTTCTCGTTTTCCAGCTAATTAAATGTAAATATTATTTCATATTATAAGGCAATGGGATGAGGTGTCATTCCCCCCACCCCTACATCTTAATTTCCTTGAGCAGGTGCCATAATCGCCATTCATGAATGCCTATGAAATGGGAAGAATCAAAGTATTTCCCTTGTGGTCTTATCTGAGTGAGATAATATATATGAACATTTTTTACACACAGTGAAACTCTGTACTTAAATAGTATAGACTATTATTATGGTGCTATGGATTATGCTAGTATTGTCATTATTTTGACAGGACACTTCTCTTAAAATTGTCATCTATGACAACTCTTACCACAGAGTAGATCTTCAAAAATATTTGTTGGAGCTGGGCATGGTGGTGCGTGCCTGTAATCCCAGTACTTGAGAGGCTGAGACAGGAGGATCACTGGTTCAAGGACAGTCTCAGCAGTATAATGAGATTCTCAGCAGCCTAGCAAGACCCTGTTTTAAAATAAAAGAGGGTTTGGTGGTGTAGCTCACAGGTAGAATGCCCCTAAGTTCAATCCCTGGTACCACCAAAAAAAACAAAAAACAAACAAACAAACAAAAGAAAAAAAAAAAAAAAAAAAATATATATATATATATATATATATATATATATATATATATATATATATTCCACCCCCTTTGGTTCCATATCAGTTTTATACTTGATTATATATATATATATATATATATATATATATATATATATGAACCAAAGGAAAATAGTGAACTATGAATATGTAATAAAGGGTGGGTTATTGTCTGCTGAAATTAATGGAAAAGTGAGTATTATGCTAATTTCAAAAGAAGTGAGAGACGTAGAACTGTAATTTGGTGCACAATACAACATAAGGATAATAACAGCACACAACGCCAAATGTGGCAGTTGTTATGAGAAGGAAATTATAATTCTTTTTTGGGGGGAGGGGGATACTGGTATTGAACTCAGGAGCATTCTGCCTCTAAGGTATACCCTCACCCCTTTTTATTTTGTAATTTGAAACAGGGTTTCACTAAGTCCCAAGCTGGGTGTAGTGGCTAATGCTTCTAATCCTAGTATTTGGGAGGCTGGGACAGAAGGATCACAAGTTAGATTCCGGGCTCAGCAACTTTACAAAACCATGCTTCAAAATAAGTGATGATGATGATGATAATGATAATTAATACTTATTATTATTATAAAAGGGATGGGGTGTAACTCAGTAGTAGAGTGCCCATGGGTTCAATCCCCAGGACTTCTCCCCAAACACACACATGAAAGTGCAAGAGAGATATTGTCTCTCCCTCTTTCAAAACCCTACACTCATATGTTGTTAAGGTTTGGATCTGGACTGTATCTCATGTGTTGAAGACTCGGTCCCCAATGTAGCACTGTCCAAAGGTGGGGCTTTGGGAAGTGACTGGAGGTAAGGATTGTATGTATCATCAGCAGCAGATTAATCCTTTTGAGGGATGGATGCTTGATTCAATATTCTCACAGCTGTGACCCCTAATACTTGATGATACTTGGAGAGGAAGGAAGACTGATTTGCTCACAGTTCCAGAGATTTCAGAGGTTCCAATCCATGTCAGGCTGGGAGAAGCCTGCAGAACTCAAGGTATGGTGGCCAGAAGCAGAGAGAGAAAGAGGAAAGAGGAGAAAAAGAGAAAGAGAGAGAGAGAGAGAGAGAGAGAGAGAGAGAGAGAGAGAGAGAGAGAGAGAGAGAAACGAGCTCTGAGGTTTGCATGTGAAGTTAGACATTGCATTCACCCTATAAAAAAAATACTGGAATCTGCTGCTAATAAGAGTCCCAGGGATGAATGCTCGTGTTAGGATTCCTCGGTGACTTGCTGCTCTCAGCTATACTTCCCAAGGGGAGCTTTCCATTAGCAAAGTAAAAATACAGACTTGAATCAACTTGCTGGATAACTCCAGCAAAAAGCATTGCTTTGACTTGAATTACCGATGTAAGTGCAAATTAATAAGCTCTCCACTGTGGATTTCGCAGCAAGTGAATTATCCAGGCACCAGAGACAAAGCATGGGGGTGACATGAATGACCCAGGTCACTGCATGCCTCCCCCCACATCCCACCTTGTCAGCAAGCCCTGCTAAGATGGAAGGACCCTCCGTGGAGCAATGACATGTACTGATAGCTAAGACCAGATCTATCTATCCATGGAGGTGAAACAGGCGCAGGGAAAATTCAAAAAGGCTTTGTTAGGGGACACCTAGCTGTGTGGAGCACTAGGCATTGCTCCTGTAAGCAAGCCCGCCAAACTACAATACCCTGATGAATAAGGACATTTAAGTCAGCTTTTTGCATTGCGGAAATCAAAATACCAGACAACCACAACTTAGTGAAGGAAAGGTTCATTCAGGCTCATGGTTTCAGAGGCTCAATCCATAGTGGACCAGTTCCAAGGGAGAAACTGCAATGGCAAAGCATGGTGGAGGGAGGCAGCTCTCACATCCTGATGTCCAGAGAAAGAGAGAAAGAGAGGGGGTGGGGGGTAGGACAGACTTAATCCCCAAGGCATGGCCCCAGTGACCCACACCTTCTAGCCATGTCCTGTCTCTCTCTGAACCTTGCTGTATTGGGGAAATGCTTCCAACACATGAATCTTTGAAGGACAAACAAAAAGAGAGGGGACAGAGGTGGTGTGATGGGGGTACTCCGCAGATGAGACACCCTAGCAATTGGGACATGCTCGGCAAACAAGATGGCCTTCCAAAACTTCAGAGATTCACTATGCAACGGGTTCAGGTGTTGATTCAATGACACAGTCCAAGTATTTAGGAGCTTTATGTACACAATAGTCATATGATCTAGGACTTAATGCATTGGATAATTTAAAGTGTACTCTAATGGTTTGTGGTGTGGCACAGTGATTGAGTTCTTACCTAGCAAGCACAAGGCCCCAACACAGCATAATAAAATAAAA
This sequence comes from Graphiurus murinus, assembly GCA_004027655.1. Lineage (NCBI taxonomy): Eukaryota > Metazoa > Chordata > Mammalia > Rodentia > Gliridae > Graphiurus > Graphiurus murinus. The sequence goes on along the minus strand of PVLC010000118.1, from coordinate 100,353 downwards.
TGTTCCATTAAAACAACTATACTGGACAAATTAAAAACACTAAGAAATACTCTGCACCAGTATTTTATTTTTACATGTTTTTTTCAAAGGCATTTCTCTTTCTAATGCTAGCTACAGGTGGGGAACAAAGAGGTGACTTTTAAAATATAAATAATCAGTGCCATACTAAATCAACAATGACTACGTATTTAGAACTAGGGGCATTCGTGAAATACCAACTCCATTTACAGAGCTTTAAATCAAATTGTTAGAAGAAAGGTTTCTGCTGAAAGGCTGCCCTATAAGATATTGGACACTTGTATTATATGGGTTATAATTAAATTATAGTTTAAGATTTATTAATTTATTGTATTCCTTCAACAAACTTTTATTACACACAGGCGATAAGAGAGATACTGTGACTTCATATATATCATCTCATGTATTTATTTGCACCACATAGCAAGTCATAAATTGTCACTCTGCTCGCCCTGGGGAACTATACTTTTCATTCCTGGAGTTATAGCTCTTATATTAAAAATAAAATAGATATCAGAATGGATAGCAATATCAAGAGAACTAGTATTTAGCTATTATTCCCAACTTTATCAATAATTGTGTTCTCTCTTCCATGCAATTAGTATGTTGATGTATGAGGCCCACATTTTCCTCCTCTTGAAATTTCTGGACTACTAACTTATTTAGCAAATACATTTTGAGTGTGACTTTTTTGTGCCCTTTATGTGACTACAGAAATGAATTTAAAACAAATCTATGTTCATGAAGAGTGACTCCATACAAACCACAATATGTCAAGAAAGAAAAAAAGATCCAATAGAAATGTTTCATTCTGGGCAACTGGTGAAGGTCTGGTTTGACATTCAAAGTTGGCTTTTAGAACACTAGTAAGAAAATATTGTTGTGATCTATGTTACACGCCAATGATAATTGTGTCTGATCTTATTAGATCTATAAAAGCCAGAGACAGTGAATTTACCACAAACCAAGGTGATTGCCCATTGATTGTTCAGTTTGCTGCTAATGATGCAAGACTTTTATCTGATGTAGCTCGTATAGTCTGTCCTTATGCGAATGGAATAGACATTAACTGTGGTTGCCCTCAGAGGTGGGCAATGGCAGAAGGTTTTGGAGCTTGCTTAATAAACAAACCAGAGCTTCTTCAAGATATGGTCAAGCAAGTAAGAAACCAAGTGGAAAACCCCAAATTTTCAGTTTCTATTAAAATATGGATCCATGATGACCTTACGAGAACCATAGATCTTTGTCGAAAGGCTGGAGCAACAGGAGTTTCCTGGATTACAGTCCATGGAAGAACTGTCGAAGAAAGACATCAGCCAGTCCACTATGATGCTGTTAAAATAATAAAGGAAAATATGTCTATACCTGTAATTGCTAATGGAGATATCAGAAGCTTAAAGAAGCAGAAACTGTGTGGCAGATTACTGGAAAAAATGGTGTGATGGTTGCAAGAGGACTCTTAGCAAACCCAGCCATGTTTGCTGGGTACGAGGAAACCCCACTGAAATGCATCCGGGACTGGGTTGACATGGCTCTTGAACTTGGAACTCCCTATATGTGTTTTCTCAACAGTTAATGTACATGATGGAAAAGGTAACTTCAAGGCAGGAAAAAAAAGTATTTAATGCTCTGTCAAGCACATCAGCTGTCTTAGAGTACCTTACAGACCACTATGGCATTTGAGTGGACTTTCTAACTTATTTTAATGTGTACTTTATTTTGTACTTACAGTGAAACCACACTAGGTCACATTTTGGCTTGTACTTTAAATCAGCGGCTCTCAAACTTTATTACAAAGACAATCCCTGGGAACATTTAAAAAAATCAGATCCTGTCCTCAGAGATTCTCATATAGTAGATCTGGGGTGGACCTCGAAATTTAGTTTTAAAGAAGAGCTCAGGTGATTCAGACATCCTGGTCATCCTAGGTCCAAACATGGAAAAACTCTGCTTTTAATCTTGTTATGGATTGGGGGGTGGGGGCTTAAGAAATCATGTTTTTAACATTTTTAAATAAAGCTTTTATTCTAATAAAAAAGAAATTTCTGACTATCTGTTTATTATTACTAAATCGATACCATGTTTTGTGTTGTCAGTGATGTTAATTATCATTTGTAATCTTACTTCAGTCGTTTTCTAACATTTAATGAGTCAAAAAAACCCTAACCACATCGGCAATGAATCTGCTTCTGTGCACGAAAATCAGAACTACGTGGTGTCAAAGAAAGTGGTTTGGAATTGAGTTTTGTCGGTGCCAAACTACAATTTAGCATATGAGAGAGAGACCAAATTACTAAGATCTCCATATAATGCTGACCTAGTCTTCCTTTTGAGTTCATTACTCCAAATTATCCGTGTTCCTTAACTTTTATTCTAGAGCCCATATATTCATACTTGGAGGCTGATTTCCTGCTTGATTATTTCCAGTTAACATACACTGGGGGTATATAGTAACACTTGGCAGAATTACCCAAGGTCATGCAAACAGCTGTTAAAGTCAGGCAAAGACACCTTATCAGAGGGAGTTAGGAAGGCCTGGCTGAGCTTTGCGTTTACATAAGAGGAGACAGAAGGTTACACACAATGGGTATGCCAAATCAGGTAAGGGATCAGCTGCAAAAACCACCCTGCTCTTTACAAACAGTGTGTATTTGTTCAGATGTCCACCTTGGTGATTTCTCTCCTGTTTGGTTCAAGAGATACAAAACCTTCAGGCTGACTGATCCCAAGGAGGAAGTCAAGTGGACTGGCTGAACTACTTTGTGGCTCAGTAACCAAGCACAGGAGCAATTGGATACCACTGAACTGGAAGTTTTTATTGGCTCCCTTTAAAAGAGACTCTCTCTCTCTCTCTCTTTCTCTCTCTCTCTCTCCTTTCATTTCATATGAATTCACACTTTGCAGTTGACACTTCACAGTGGATCCTACCATTTCTGTAACACTAACGGCTATGTCAATATTTTATTTTCATTTTTGGTACTGGGGATTGAAGCCAGGAGCATTCTAGCTCTGAGCTATCCCCCGAGCCCTTTTTATTTTTATTTTTTTTTTTATTTTTGAAATAGGATCTTACTAAGTGGCTGAGGGTCTCACTGAGTTTTTGAGCCTAGCCTTGAATCTGAGATCCTCCTGTCTCAGCCTTCCAAGTACTGGGATTACAGGCATGTGCCACCATGCCTGGTTTTGTGTCAACATTTTATTGTGAGACTATTCCAAGAGGTTTATTAGAAAGGCAGCCCCCTTTGTGTTTGGTTCAACTTGGCTCCATTTAGATACACAGTTTTTCTTAGTTTTTTTTTTTAACTATTGTGAATGTTGGAGGGGAAGCTGGGTGGAATTTTATTTGTGTCAACTTGTCTTTTTGTTTTTCCAAGTGAGACAAAGGGAGGAACGCTTATGAGAATAATCTTATTTTAGATACTCATGTCTATAAGCACAAGATTTTTCTTATTTTTGAATAATCCCCTGTGCACGATAGATTATTTTACTTTGAAATACAGCTGCTCTCCATGACCATTCGCCATAGCACTTATCCACTCTGTAAGGTAGGCCCGTGATACATGTTATCTTATAAAAAGCCTAGTGCTTCACAAGAGCCCATTGATAACTTAATGAGTCCTTTTACAACCATTGACAAAAATTACACCTATTTTTCCAAACCTTTCTACTGGTAAAATTCTATGTGACAATCTGGCCAAGGCAAACCTGGAGCTAAATTTTATGTGTTAGATGTACAATAGGTGTTCCATTTGTGGGTTGTTTTAATTTTGCTTGTTTCTGTGTGTGTGTGTGTGTGTGTGTGTATTTTTTGTTTTGCTGCTGTTGTTACAATTATTTGTTTATAACTTATTAATACTGGAGGTTGAACCCAAAGGCATTCTATCTCTGAGTTACACTTCCAGCCCCCTTTTACTTTTTATTTTGAAACAGGGTCTCGCTAAGTTGCTGAGGGACCTTGCTAAGTTACTGAGACTCGCCTTCAGCCTGCAATCCTCCTGCCTCAACCTCCCATGTACTGGGGTTACAAGTGTGCACCACCCCACCCTGCACTGTTGTCACATTTAAAGTAAGGTCTTTGAATATTTATTGGGCACCTGCCATGGTCAATACATTCACCCGGGAATTCCAAAAAACTCAAGCATATACTTGGAGTCCCAGACCTCCATGATCATAGAGTCTGCATTGGAAACTCTGTTCACAAACACTGTGCCTTCTGAACCAAAAGCCACAAGCAATCTGAGTACAGAGGAGAAAACATCACTTTACATAGGGAGTGTGAGGGACACTTCCTTGGAATATGATGCTTGTAGGTTGTACACCTGTGAGATTAGAGTTGGGAATCCAAAGCAAAAAGCATTAACAAAGTAAGGAAAACACAGTGTACAACATCTCACTAGGAAGCCACCTGATGAAACCATGGGAAAATGATGTGGAGGAAGGTAAAAGGTTGTGCTTATTTGGAATCTGAAGGGAAGCTATGGGGGTCAGGGAATCTTGAATCGCCATGCCTTTCTAGGTGCTGGGCAACAGGACACCATAGGAAGCCAGCTGATATGTGTATTCCAGCTGATACTTCTGTATTCCAAAAATTGATCATGGTTTATTGGTCTGTAGTATAAGGGATGGTTGGGAGGTAGTCGAGTTCATAATTCATTCTGCAGATAGAGATGAAAGATTTGACTATGAGTGAGTGTTGGTATGTGGGAAAGAGACTGAAATAAGAGAGAACTCCTCTGTTTCATGTCTAATCAGCCAGGAAGATGGTGATGTTGATCTTTAAGACAGGAAAAACAGTGAGGAATATTAAGAAGAACGGAAAAATGTGAGAGAGTCCAGAGTTACCTTGGGAGATGTTAAGTTTCGAATACCGTTAGACACATCTTTCAACAGACCCAGCAGGGCATTTGGAGTCTAGATGGAATTAGAATCTGGAGTTCAGAGAGAAGTAAAGGTTGAAATGAGCTGGGAGAAAGGGACAAAGGATGCAACAGCATACTTCACAAAGCTTGCCCTGGCCCTGTTGATGGTGGTCAGGCTAGGTGGAATTGGCTCACCATGGATAAGACATTTTCCAGATGTTGTTTTTCCAACTAGAAACCAACAGAAGAGAGCAGGGATCTTTGCCACATGGATGACCCTTGCCTAACCGTCTCCTGCTATAGCTGGACCTGTGGAAATACCTGCTCCAATTCCATTTCCCTTCCAGTCTGCGTGAACTGTGTTCCTTGATGGGAGATTGATGCTTTGGAATTAGATTAGGGAATTCTGACACTTGCTAAGAATTTCTGGCCCCCAGGACTCTGAGTGGTGATGCACATCTCATAGAAGAGCAACAAGGCAAGACAGATGTGGGAACATCTGCAGGGCACCTCCTGCAGCCTACAGACCTCGGGACACAGGCGAAGAAGCATGGCCTCTCCAGAGCACCCAGACACCACCAGTTCTCTGGCATTGATCAATAGCAAAACATATCCTAAAAATGTAACTTCCCAGATGAAATCACGATGACCTTATGACAGCACAACGATAGAGAACACACTTGAGCCAGAGGAAGTGTAATACATGCTGGATCCAAACCCATAAATCTAGGAGCCTCCACTCCTCAGGCAACGGCCAGGCACCAAGGATGGCAGCACCAGTTCAATGTGATCTGTTAAGAAATGTCCCTCCCAGGGCTAGCAATAAAGAGGACTAAGCAGGATGAAACCTGTCACGCAGAGACTATTGTAGGAGGATGCATTGACCAATAAACACAGGCTAAGGCCATAAAGTGTCTCAACAGGCACTGTCCAGTGACTTGTTACTGCAACAATTAATTAATTAATTCAACAAATAGCTGTTGCATGCTATTACATATTAGGCACTGTCCAAAGCCCTGAAGATGGAATAAGCAAGATGAATTATTACACATTTCTGCATTTTTAGAACCTTCTGTTTTGGTTTTGTTTTTCTTTTTTTAATTATCGGTGCATTGTAATCACACATTTTCATACGGTTCAGTGTGATAGAGGTCTCTTGAGATCTTCCTCTCCCCTCCCGCCTCCCTCACTAGGTCCCCTTCTTCACTCCACTAAGGTCCCAACAGGTGAATGGATTACAAAAGAACCAGGTATGTACACGATGGAATTCTACTCAGCCATAAAGAGGAACAAAATGATGTCATTTGCATGGAAATGGATGGAACTGGAGAACTAAGTGAGATTAGTCAGTCACAAAAAGTAAAATGCTGGACGTTCTTCCTCGTAGGCAGAAACTAGGGAGAAGTTGGGCACACAGGAGAGATTCCAGACAAAGGAGAAGAATCCTTTATATATATACACCTTTATTGGTGCATTGTAGTCTCACATCATAATGTAGTTCAGAGTGATGGTGACATACATGCACAACATCTGGTGACCTTTCCCCCAGCTCCCTCCCCATTCTCCCTCCCCTTCTTTACACGATATTGAGATTGGCATTGATAATGTCTGTAAGTACATAATATTAGTGGAAGTGTTTCCTTCATTAATTCTCCCTTTCCCCCACCCTTCTCTAGACCCCTTCCATGACTCCACAGGGGTCTCCTCCATTATCTAAAATCCCTCTTTTATTCCAATTACTCCAATTACAATTATTCCAATTACTAGCTTCCCCATATGAGAGAAAACATGCGACCTTAACTTTCTGTGGTTGGCTAATCTCACTTAACATAATACTATCCAGGTCCATCCATTTTCCTGGATGATATAATTTCCTGGCTGATGTCCACAAAATGATATAATTTTGTTCTTCTTTATTGCTGAGTAGAATTCCTTGGTGTGTATAATCCACAATTTTATAATCCATTCATCTGTTGATGGACACCTAGGTTGGTTTCATAATTTGGCTATGGTGATTTATGCTGCTATAAACATGGATATGCATGTATCGCTCTAATTTCCTGATTTCGGTCCCTTTGGAAAGATACTCAGGAGTGGTATAGCTGGATCATATGGTGGATCCATCCTCAGTTTTCTGAGGAATCTCCACCCTGATCTCCATAGCAGCTGAACTAATTTGCAATCCCATCAACAGGTAGAAGAATTTCTAAGGAGAAGAGACAAGCCATAAACTGAATAGATAAGTAAATTATAGAATATGTTAGAAGAAGAAGGGCTAGGGAGGCAACAGAGCAGGTGCACTGATAAGTAGGGTAATAAAGTAGGGTAGGTTCTAAGAGGACTTGAAATTAGAAATAGAAGTCTTACTGTGGTCTTGCTGGGCTGGTGACATTTAACCAAAGACTTGAAGTGTCAGATGCAGTACGTGTTTTGCACTGTGAACAGCATGCAGTGTTCTAGTAGGGCTCTTATTGTTCAGTTATTTTCAGACCACATTTTTATTGAGGTGAATTTTGCATCTTGTATGTTGGAGGTAGTTCACTTTATCATGTTGCTCATAAACGATGTCATGGTATGATACCAATTTGAGGTCAGATGACAGGGCCTATGGCCATCATTTAGATACTGTGGACCATGCAGACTCACCCTGTGGTATAGGACTTGAATGTATGAGCTAGACTCCATTAAGAAGGTCTCAGATTTATGGAAGATTTGTGTACCTGACATTGTTCAAGAGCTAGCCAAATGATGCTGAAGAGGCACACCATTAGATTCAGAGATATGGGGACAGAAAGGACAACAAGCCAAGAGACAACCCAAACACCTTTAGCTCTGACAACCCAGAAGGGTCCTATCTCTCTGAGAACTATTCCAGTTCTCAGGAATGCGCCCCTGGTCCCCTGGGGTGGCACTCTCACCGGACATCACTGAGCAGAAAGGGATATTGATGTGACCCAAGCTGGGCTTATCAGGATCTTGTTCCAGAAACTTCCCTGCATGTAGCTAAAGAGTAGGGATTTATTTATAGAATCCAGAGCCGTGGGGCATCCATGAGCTCATAGAAGCATTCACAGTCCACAAAATAAAAAGAATAAAGTTGGTGTGCAGTAAAAAGAAAAGATAGAGTCCACATGCCTTCAAGAAGAAAGAGCCTATAAAAGTCTTTGTCCCTCCTGGCATTCATATTTCAGTACCAACTCCTCCTAAAACTCAGTGGCAGACTGTACCCTACACAGGTCCGGGATACCACTGTGCTTTTTAAATAAATACACACTCGGTGTCATGGACTACAAAAGTCCACTTTCTTTCATTTTCTTGAGATTTTTTTTCTCTCTTCTTTAACTTGCAAATGAAAAAATTCATAAAAACAAATAAAACAGGACTCGATTAAGTCACTCGCTCACTTACTGTATGTGAAGAAATAGCATTGGTTCCTAGAAGCAGGAAATAGTCCAAAGGGATTCATTGTCGGGTATGAGATGGCTTCAAAGTCTAAAGCTAAAGAGAAAAAGAGGTGAAGAATAACCAGCAGGAAACCAAATTCCCTAACGAGTAGAGGAAAAGTCATTTGACATGTTCCATGTTATGGGGACTTCCATCTGCATGAATCCAAGGTGCTAGCTGTGGGGTTTTCGAACAGGAAAAATTCAATCACAGCCTCTTAAAGTTGTTATCTAGAATTTTTTGTTTGTTTGTTTTAGTATTCATATGCTAGTCATCTCTGTCGCTTTACAAAAAGCCTGAGATAATTTATCAAGAGAAAGAGCTCATTCTGGTTCCTAGCTTTGGAAGTTGTGTGCACTGATTTTTGGTGGGGGTGTGGGATAGGAATACATAGCAGAGCAAACTCCTGGCCTCATGGCCAGGAAGCAAAAGAGAAGACAGAGGGGCCTGGGTCTCCCACAACCCCATCAAAGACACATTCTCTGTAACCTAAGGACAGCACACTGGGCCCCAACTCCCAAAGGCTTCACCACTTCCCCAAAATACTACCCAGGGACACCAAAGTTCTACCCTGAGACCCAAGGCAAACTCAACTGTGAGGGCCCATAAAAGTAAGAAATATGCCGGGTGTGGTAGCACACGCCTGTAAACTGAATAATTGGGAGGCTTATCATCCCCCACACCAGACCCTGAACCGTGAGGCCCCAATGGAGACGATAACTGAATGTTGCTGGTTCAAACTTCTCTTTATTATCTCTCTCTCTCTCTCTCTCTCTCTCTCTGGGATCGAGGACACTACCCAAGCAGTAACAGTAATAGTAATCATTCTCTTAACCCTGATAGTAACCGTCTCTCTAAGCACAATCGTCTCTCTCACCCCACTCTCGTTCTCCGTAGCCGTTCCTCACAATAGTACCACTCCAACAGACCCCCAACAGCCTCTCTCTCCAGCAACCAACCATCCACCCATCAACAACCAACAACCTCTTCCTCTGCGCGGGAGGTGGAGGCTCTTAAAGCCACACATGGCTTGGGCCATGAGGTGCCTGCATACAGCCCTCACCTGGGCCGGCCACGAGCTGGGCGTGCTGGTGCATGCGCTCTGGCGTGGCGCAGCCTTAGGATGTTACCACCTACAGCCGCTCCTGGCACTCTGCCAGGCGCCATCTAGAGGCGGAGTCTCTCCCGCCGGGCTAAGACCCCAACAGAGGCTGAGACAGGAGGATTGTAGGTCTTATGACAGCCTCAGCAACCTAACAAGACTCTCAGCAACCTAGTGAGATCCTATGTCAAAATAAAAACTAAAAAAGGACCAGGAGTGTAGCTTAGAGGTAGAATGCCCCTGAGTTCAATCCTCAGTACCAAAAAAAAAGTAAGAAAGATATTTTTATACTTCCAAGGTGCAATGGGGGAACAGAAACAGTGGAATCATTTGTTCTGAAAGGGTAGAACAGGAAAATGATAAGGATTGGCCCAAAGCAAGATCATAACACACCACAGCAAACATTAAGCCCTAAATATTTATGTCTCGCATCCGGGTTATCCGGGTTATTCTGTGGCGGGATAGGGCTCCCCAGGACCTGAGCAGCCTGGCCCCATGGCTTTGCTGGGTGCAGCACAAGGTCTCTGTCTAGGGCAGATTCTGCACGCTGTCTGCAGCGTCACTCAGCTAATACTGCATGCCACCGCTGGCTCTGCTGGCTCCTCTGTCTTCCTAGGGTCTCCATTGAGCTTCAGCTTCATTCCCCAAGCTCTATGTCATCCTCTCAGGGGATAAATGGAGGTGCTGCAACCCTCCGGTCCACTGCCTGGCCTTCCAGGCATTCCTTTGAAATCACAGTGGAAGGCTCCATGCCCCTAGAGCTCTTGTGTATCTGCAAAACCAGCATCCTGTGCAAAATGCCAAGGTCCAATACCAGAGCACGCTGCTTGAATCCCAGCTACAGCGGCCTGTTAGGTGCCTTGATGGCTGAACACAGGGACACAAATCCCGAGGCGGTGCTGGGGGCACAGGGACCCCAATATTCTATTCTGAAAGGATTCCCCCATAAAACATCTCTGACTGAGCCCATGATGCTGGGATGCACTGGAGAGATTCAACATCCAATCTTCAGCAGTGCTTTTGTTGACACAAAGGATTGAACCCAGAGACATGCTACCTTTGAGCTATACCCCTCGTATACCCCAAAACATAGTTAGTTTTTTAAACAGGGTCTTGCTAAGTTGCTGAGGCTGACCTCCAAACAGCAATCCCCTCATCTCAGCCTCCCAAGTACTGAGATTACAAGCGTGCACCACCACACCCAGCAGCCAGCAGCAGGGCATGTCTGAGGTCAAAGGAAAAGGTTTCCAAATGCATGTCTTATTAGAAAGATCAAAACTGGGATTTGCTGCCTTTTAAGCTGCACTTAGAGCTCAACTCCAGGGCCATTGCTGGGAAGCAGCGTGGTCACCAGGAGTGCTCACATTTCTGAGAGCATCGAGCTGGAGCAGGGTGAGGATGCTGTTGTCCTAGGCTTGGCTTTCATGTATTTGGATTCAGTAGATCAGGGCGGGGCCAACAGTCTACATTAAAAAAAAAAATCCCATGCGATTCTGATGCAGGGATCCCGGAGCCAGTCCCTAAGAACTGTGCTATGGGGTAGCTATCTTCAGTAAGCAGCACAGGACAGCAAAATACACAGCATGTTTTATGGTATTGGGGACTGAGCCTAAGGGCATTCTATCTTAGAGACACACTTTCAACTCCTATTTTATTTGTATTTGTTTTGTTTTGTTGTGGTATTGGGGGTTGAACCCAGGGGCATTCTACCTCCAAGCTATACTCCCAGCCCTATTTTTATTTATTTATGTTTGTCTGTTTGTTTGTTTTGAAACAGGGTCTCACTAGGTTTCTGAGAGTCTTGCTTGCTATATTACTGAGGATGTCCTTGAACCTGTGATCCTCCTGTCTCAGCCTCCCAAGTACTGGGATTACAGGCATGCGCTACCATGCATGGCTTAATTTTTTCATTTTAAAACAGTGTCTCACTAAGTTACCATGCACTGGCTTTGAACCTGTGATCCTCTTGTCTCAGCCTCCCAAAGGCTGGGATTATAGAATTGAACCACTGCACCCAGCTAATCACAGCATTTCTGAAGCTGCTTATTTATATTAAGAAATGCCAAGGCCATCCGTGCCCATTCAGTTATCGTCAGGTTGAGATGAAACAATGAACTATGATTATAATACTCATAGAGCACTATTTGTGTTACTGAATCATGTGAGTGAAAGCTAGTGATTCCATGGGAAAGCCTCTGAATATTGAAGGACTACTTAGCTGCAATTTTTCCAGGTAGGAATCAGATGGCGAAATCAAATGTTTGCAGGAAGATTTAAAAGAAAGAAAGAGAGAGAGAGAGAAAGAAAGAAAGAAAGAAAGAAAGAAAGAAAGAAAGAAAGAAAGAAAGAAAGAAAGAAAGAAAGAAAGAAAAAGAAAGAAAGAAAGAAACCTCTCTTTTTTAATGTGAATCGGGCTTCCTTTCTCAAGCCCCTATTCCTTCTCGGTATCCCAGGGTTAACAAAATCATGACATTTCCAGGTATTCTTCTCACTTTGGGTTTGCAACTTAGCTTCCTTTGGATAAATATTCAGTCTAAGGCAAGTATTATTGTTTCCATTGCTGTCCGCAGAACCCTGCGTCCTCCCTGTCTCCAGGTCTTCACCTCCTCGTCGCCCCTGTCCTTCTGCGGGAGCCTTGGGTCCTTTTCACAGTGACCGCAGAAGGATAGGAGAGGATGTGAGTGGCAGCCATTGTCCTCTCTGGTGTATGGCTGTGCTGTTGTTGTCTTTCACCAGTCTCTGGGGCAGGCAGGGTCCAGCTGGCTATCTCAGCCTGGACAGCATCCAAAACTGGCCTTAGGATGTGAAGCATGCTACGTCTGTGGATACCCAGCTGCAGCCTAGTGCAGGAAAGCAAAGCTGCATCCCTCCAAATCCACCGCAGAGATGTTGCGGAAACTCTGACCCAGAGCCCTTCCCTTAAGGGGGAGCCTTGTATGGTAACTGGAAAGATGGCACCCTCTTCCAGATTTATTAAAGGACGGTCACTACTTGACCATAGGGTTGCTAAAGTAATCAAGGTGGCATGATATTAATGAGAGAATAGACAGATTAAGTGAATGACAAAATGGATCGATAGAATATGGAAGAAAATAGAGATCTCCAAAATAGATGCTTGACAAAGGAGTAAAGGTAAGCCAGGCATGGTGGCACATACCTGCAATCTCAGGAATTGAGAGGTTGAAACAGGAGGATCGCAGCCTGGGCAACTTAGTGAGATTCTGTTTCAAAATTTAAAAAAAATTAAAATGGCTAGAGGTTTAACTCAGAGGTAGAACGTTCCTGTGTTCAATCCCCAGTACAAAAAAAAAAAAAAAAAAAAAAAACAACCTTAAAGGTAATACACAGGAGCAAAGATAATCCTTCCAATAAATACACAAGAACAGGTGGATATCCACATGCAAAATGACAAAAGATGAATCTAGACACAGACCTTATACCCATCATAAAACTCATAAAACCTAACTAAAAATGAATCTTAAACCTAAATGTAAATACAGAGCCACAAAACACCTAGAAGATAATGTAGGAGAAAGTTTAGGTGACCTTAAGGATGGCAATGAGTTTTCAGACACCTCACCAAAGATAACTCACGCAGTCCATTAGAGAAATAATTGAAAAGTTGATCTTCTTTAAAAATAAAAACTTCCATTCTGTAAAGGACAGTCAAGAGAATGAAGACAAGACACAGACTGGGAGAAAAGAAAATTGCAAAAGATACAACTGACAAAAATCTGATACATCCAAAATATGCAAAGAATTTTAAAACTCAAGGATAAGAAAATTAATAATCTCAATTAAAATTAGGCAAAAGGCTTAACAGAGCCTTCATCAAAGAAGACAGACAGATGATGTCAAGTAAGCATATAAAAATATGTTCAGTATGTATCATTAGATAATTGAAAAGTGAAACAACATTGAGATACCAGTGCATACCTATTAGAATGTCCCAAATCCAAAACACTGACAACATCAAATGCTGGAGACGACATGGAGCAACAGAAACACTCATCCACTGCTTATAAGAATGCAAATGGGTACCACCACTGTGGAAAATAGTTTGGCAGTTCCTCAAAAAACCAAACATGTTCCTGCCATATGATCCAACCTTCCGAATCTTTGGTATTTCCCACCTACAAAACAAGCCACACACAGACATTGAGAGGAACTTTATTGCCCAAACCTGGAAGCAACCAAGATGTCCTCCAGTAGGGGAGTGGATAAATGAACTCTGGCACATCCAGAAAATGGAATATTCTTCACTGCTAATAGGACGTTAGAAGTTGATACATGATATAAAAACCATGGAAGAAACTTAAATGCATATGAGAGAGTAAAAGAAGGCAGTCCGGAAAGGCTGCACATCATATATATATTTATTTTCGATACTGGAGTTTGAACTCTGGGGCATTCTACCTCTGAGCTATACCCCCAGCCCTATCTTTTATTCTTTATTTTGAAACAGTGCCTCACTAAGTAGCTGAGGCTGGCCACAAACCCGGATCCTCGGGTCTCAGCCTCCCAAATGCTGGGATTGCAAGCATGCACCACCACACCCGGCTACCATACGGTTTTAACTACAAAATATCCTAGAAAAAGCAAAGCTATGCAGATAGTAAAAAGATCAGTGGTACCTGGAGTCAAGGATGAGAAAGAGATGAATAAGCAGAGCAGAGCCTTTTTAGAGCAGAGACTATTCTCTACGATTTTACATTGCTAGGCATAAGACATTTTACCTCTGTCAAAACTTATTCAAAGCACTACACCAAAAGTGAATCCTGGTGCAAAACTATAAACTTCCACTCATACACATGTGTTCATGTTGATTCATTGATTGTAACTAACATACCATTTTGGTGGGGAATGTCTACAGTTAGGGAAGCTATATATATGTGAGGATGTATGGAAAATTTCTGTATTTTGTCCAGTTTTTTTGTTTGTTTGCTTTGTTTTCTGTGAACTTATAAACCACTCTAAAAATAAATTGTATTATTTAAAAAATTATTCAGAGTCTAAGCACACTGTCCAGCAAACAAGAGTTGATTCATATTAGATGCCCTTTACTGATTATTACATTCTGACTTCCTCGGCGATCCACTATTGTGAGTAGCATGCACAGCCCATTCTAGACCTCCAGCAATGAAGGGCCAATCCTGCGAATACATTTGAGAAGCCTAGTCTCCTGTTCACGCAATGTCTAGCTAAACTTCCCCAAGCCTGGTAGAAGCGCAGATACTTACTCAATTTTACTCAACCCAAGACGTTCTCTTTGGGTTCAATGCCAGGACCCAGCTTCCCAAGTGAATTCCCATTCTAATTCCTCATCTCATCATAGAAACCCACCTGGACTAGCACTGTGAAAGGACCCATTGCCATCACCTGCCCCTGGGGCTGTCCATTCCACCTGAGCTAGGCTAGAACTAAGGACATCAATTGGCCCTTCATTGTGATGAGGCCACTGTATGGGTGAGCACGGGGTCCAGAGAATTGCCTTAAAGTTCTAGCAATTAGAACTGTTGTCCACCCGCCTGAAAGAGGAGAATATAAGATACACCCTCCTCTATTCCCGGTCAGGATGGTTTACCTATACACTCATCTTTCCAGGCTAGATCATCCTATTATTTTCTGCCTAAACCCATGAAGGCTATACGACTAAATATGTTTTTGGACATATAATATTACTGTTAAACCTACTTATTTAAATGTAATATATTCAATGTAGTTAATAATATATATTATATGTATATACTTTGTTTTTAGTTCCTTTAAACTACTATGACCGAATACTGACTACCCCCCAAAAAAATGCATAGATGGAATCTAATATTGAGGAAATATTAGAAAAACTCAAATGTAAAGATATTACACAATGTTTCTTCTCTTGAAAAATGTCAATGTGGTGAAAGACAAAGATTAACTGTTCCTAATTAAATGATTTCAAAGAGACATGAAAGTAAGCGAGGCATTTGGTCTGGTGTTGGATCCAGAATGCAAAAGAAAAATCCTGTAAAGGACCATACTGGAACATTTGGTGAAATTTTAATGAGGTATCAAGATTAGATGCTAGGAAATGTGTTGCCTTTCTGACTGATAATTGCACTGTTCTATAAGAGGAGGTCATGTGAGGGGAATACAGTCGCTAAGGGTTGTGAGGACTGAGGTCCACTACTAACCTCAGAGGAGACAGGAAGAGAAAGAAGAAGCAAATGTGTAAAATGCTGACAATTGGGAACTCGGGAGAAAAATGTAGAATTCTTTGAACTATGCTTGCAATTTTTCTGTGCATTTGAAATACCACTGATACAATATTTTTTTTTTAAAGAAGTCACTTATGTGGACCAAATTCATCATTATCATGTTGACTGTAGAAAACCAAATACTAAATGTACATACCATGTGATCCCATCTGTGTAAAGTTCAGAACAATCAAAGCTGTGTGTGGTGACAGAAGTCACAACAGGACTTCCTTGTGACAGTAGAAATTGGCAGGAAAGGGAACTGGGAAACTGGAGGGTGAAAAAAAACACAAAGAAGTGAAAGATTTTTATTTTGCGGTGAGGCAGGAGGTGCTGGAGCAAGGTGATCTCTGACTCTACCTTACCCGGGTTAACTGTTTTGCAGTCTCCGATTAGGTAGAATCACTTTCTTCCAGAGATGCCACCGTAGTTAAGATCGATGGGAGAGTTTTTGTGATGTTTCTTATCTTACTTCTGTATCAATTTGCCGCATAGTTGGAATTGGGACTTTCAGGAAAGCTTCTTCTGACCAGGAATAGAGTAGAGTGTACCTTATAGTCTACTCATTGAGGAGGGGGCATTCTACCTCCAACCTACCCCCAGCCCTATTTTATTTGTTATTTGAAAACAAGGTCTCGCTAAGCTGATGTGAGCCTCACTGAGTTACTGAGGCTGGTTTTGAAACTCTGCTCCTCCTGCGTCAGCCTCTCAAATACTTGAATTACAGGTATGTCTCACCATGCCCAGCTTTATGATTCTTTTAAGTAAATGTTTCTATAAAGAGAATAAATACTCTAAGGTATAATGACTAGTACTAATAAATTAATATTAATAATAGCTCACAATTACTGATTGCTTAGAACATGCCAAGCACCATTGTAAAGTATTTTTATATATTATCTCACTGAATTAAGGAGTATTTCATTTTATTGATGAAGAAACTAATGACCAGAGAGCTTAATCTACGTATCCAAGGTTATATTGAGGTAGTGCTGGGTCTGGAGCCCAAATCGGTGTTAGCCCAGACACCACTGTTCAACATGTATTTAGTATATTCATTATTCATCATATAGTCTCTCACACAGTGGTTGGAATTTGGGACCTCAGGATAAGCACCAGCATGAGTCTTTTCTGGGGTCACCCTGGCCAGGAATCAATGCTGAGACCCACAGAGACAGCACCAAGGGCACCTGGTGTGGTCCATAGACTAGGTCTGGCAAACCAGCAATTCTGTATTGCTCTGGCATGCAACCTAAAGATTCCTGCCACCTGTTATCCAGCCGAGTGAACTCTTTGCTTTGGCGATTCCCCTCTCCAACATTTCTCCACCACATTTCTTGGACCATTCCTGGAAGAAGGTGCGGCTGAGGCATGTGTCTAGTTCGATTCAGTGAACTCTCTGAATTCCCAGATCATCTCGCCTTGGCCCTGGCCTTGACCTTCAACCTTCATCTGTGCTAACACCTTCTTTTCTGGTGTATTCAGTCTCAGTAATCTGCTCTCCTTAGGGGCTGTAACCTTCTAGGCCATTTCTACTTCTACCTGTGACATATCTACAGGTTCCGTCAAAATATACAATCCTAGAGCCTCTTCTAAAACTTGTTCCAGAGAAATTATAAACATCGGAGAAACTCCCAAAGCTGCCCTTAAGCCCTTGTGAATCATCAGGATTCACACAGGTTCAGCAGATGTACAATGAGCTTACTGCTTCTGACCTCCAGACGACCTGATTTTTCCTCCACTATCTCTACAAATAGTCTTTGGGCATGTGGGTGGAAGATTCCAGGGCTTTATAATTGGCCTTTTGCCCTTGCCTGATGATACTTGTAGTTCTTTGCCTACTCATAAACCACCTTACTTCTGTCTTGCTAATGTAACCATTTCCTTTGAATATTGGACAGAAACACCTTGAATTTTGTACATGAAAGTTTTTGCAGCCTAGTTCTAAGTGGGAAAGAAAGAACGGATGTCTGTTGATGCGGGATGGCATAGCTTGTAAAAATTGTAGGAAAAGACAACATGGTGAAGAAATTGTCTCTCTTTACTACCTCTTCCTTCCAGCTTCTGTTTCGGTCCTAGACAGCTATGGCAACTGGACCCTACAGGGGAAGCCAAGAGAAACGCATGACCCAGAACTCAGTCATGTGGCTGAGTTGCTGACCTAAGCTAGCATTGCCTGCCTCCCCTCCCCGTAATGAGGGGCACCTAACCGTCCTAAGGTGCTGTTAGCAATTAAGTAGGGTTTTGTCCCAACGCATTCCTAACTAATAGAATTCTTTTCTAACTAATAGAATTTTTAGTTTTCATTTCTCACTAATAGGATTTCTTGATCTGTCCCTTGAATTCTTTTCTCTACACATGGCCTTCTGAAGGCATTCTACTCTTTCCAAAGTGATGACGCGCCCGTTCCCAGGGCCTTGCGTTGTGTAAGTTTGACTTCTACTCTACTCAAAGCAAACAAACCGAGAACCCAATAAATAAATAAATAAATAAATAAATAAATAAATAAATAAATAAATAAATAAACAAATGTGTTTTATATATGCATTCGCATTTATCATCATTTCTAGCTTAGTACTCTCATTTGGAGATGCACACCAATCCTACTGCCCCTCCTTTTTGTCTTGAAATACATTACCCTTTGCTTTGCTAAAGCAAATCTGTGCATTTCAGGCTCTTCCTGCCCAGCCTGGAGTACACCCATTCCCACAGCTGTCCACATTGGGCCTATGGGAATTCTCTCACTCACTGGGCTCCTTGTGCTCGGTCTCGAGTGTGCCTGAGATTGTTTTATTCTCAGAAAAGCAATTAATGAATATCATCCAACTGTCCGTTTTTCAAATCTTTCTTTAAAAAATGCCCACTTTATTTCCTTCCTTTTTCTCTTATAATCTCTTTCAAACATCGCTGACCTTAAACTTTCCAATCTATTTTTCAGTGGCTTCTACTTGCTATCCTCTCCCAAAGCTATAACCAGGTGAGCACCACCTTCCCATAGATGTTTTCCTTCCGAGTCTCTATAAACTATAAATATACAGACTCCTCTCTCTCTCTCTCTCTCTCTCTCTCTCTCTCTCTCTCTCTCTCTCTCAATCTGTCTCTCCTCCATCCTTTTGTTTTGTTTTGGTGGTGCTAGAGATTAAATCCAGGGACATTCTACCTTAGAGCTACACTCAAGGCCTTTTTTAAATTTTTTATTTGGAAACAGGGTCTCACTAAGTTGCTGAAAGCCTCATTGAGTTGTTGAGGCTGTCTCCAAACCTGCAGTCCTCCTGTCTCAGCCTCCCAAGTACTAGGATTACAGGCATGGCCCACCATGCCTGGCTCTCACCATCCTTTTGATGATCTTTATGGACTTTCCTCTTTTCTCTAAGAATTTGCTCATCCTGCAATTTCGGGCCCCCTGCCTTCTTCTGTTGATGACTTTTCCTTTGGGGAGCTCATTCATTCTCAGTCCTAGGATATGATTTTGATGAAAATAGAACTAGACAGGTAATCTCAGGATAGCCTCCTGAGCCCAGATTCCAGGCTGGTCTCTCAGTCTCACGGAAACTACTTTTTCGGTTGTCAAAGATGAGTAGTTATCTCTAAGGTAGCACTTAGCTCTAAAACATTAAGTTAATATTGGGATCTGTATCTCTGATCTTCCCTACTGGCTGTTTTTACTTTGAGGTTCTACAACTTCCCCAAATCATTATGAGTACAACTGAGAACATGTCCTCTTCCCAATCCTAATGTTTCTCTCTCCAGTGTCTCCATCTTGACTCTTCCTACTCTGGGATCTCCTCCATAACTATATTGACTTTCCAATGTCTTAATCTTCACATACACACAAAAAAAGTTTGAGCCAGGCATGGTAGCGCACACTTGTAATCCCAGTACTTGGAAGGCTGAGACAGGAGGATCACAGACTTAAAGCCAGCCTCAGCATCTAGCAAGGCTCACTGCAACTTAATGAGACCGTGTTTTAAAAAAAAAATAAAAATAAAAATAGGGCTGAGGCTGTAGCTCAGAGATAGAATGCTTCTGGGTTCTTCTGGGTTCAATTCCTAGTAACACACACACACACACACACACACACACACACACACACACACACAGTTTGTATTATGATATGTGTCTCCTCCAAACACTTAATTAGCTTCATATTGTTTAACAAACTGGAATGAATCCTGATAGTCTCACTTTCAATGCCCTCTGTAATCTGGCCCCACCACACTTGTCAAGTAGATTTTCTACAACTACTTTTCATTTCTACAGCTGAGTCCCTGAATGATTGGAAAATGTCTGTTTGTTCCTCCTTCTGTAGCTTTGCCCATACTGTTCTGTCTGAAATACTTTCCAATTTCTCTTGGCTGTCTCTGAACACTACCAATTGAAAAATAGC
Organism: Graphiurus murinus; assembly: GCA_004027655.1. Classification (NCBI taxonomy): domain Eukaryota; kingdom Metazoa; phylum Chordata; class Mammalia; order Rodentia; family Gliridae; genus Graphiurus; species Graphiurus murinus. Next base: position 80,307 of record PVLC010000118.1, on the reverse strand, counting down.
ATCCTCGATGAAACCTCCTCAAACTCATCCTGAGAGTCAGTTTTTACATTCTTTTCTGAAATTCTGTTTAACTAATACTCAGCCTATCATAGAAAAGTGTAGTTGATTGATAAGAGGCTAGAGGTTTCATTTTATATTTATTTATTTACTTATTAATGTATTGTGGTACTAGGGATTGGACCCAAGTGCATTCTACTCTAAGATATACCCCCAGCCCTTTTAATTTTTGGTTTTAAAACAAGGTCCCACTAGGTTGCTGAGAGTCTTGCTAAGCCGAGTCTGGTCTTGAACCTGCAATTCTCCTGTCTCAGCCTCTGAACTACTGAGATTATAAGTGTGCATCCCCTCGCCCAGATAGAGGTCACATTTCAGGACTCGTCTACATCTTATATGTATGATTTGATAATCATTTCCTACCGGTGAGTTAAGATTTCCAAATCCCAAAGGCATCCTGGAAGAAATTCCTTGTCTTTGATTTCCATCCTTTGTGAAACACCTATGGAGTAAATCACATGTATTAGCAAAATCCTCTCTAAAACCAGATAAATTATTATTATTCAAAAGTTAGAGCCAAGTATGGTGGCATACACTGGTAATCCCAGTACTTGGATGGCTGAGACAGGAGGATACTATGTTGGAAGCCAGCCTCAGCAAGTAGTGAGACTCTCAACAACTTAGTGAGACCCTATTTCAAAATAAAAACAAAAGAGAGATGGGGAATTAGCTCAGAGTTAGGATGCCCCTGAGTTCAATCTCCAGTAACACACACACACACACACACACACACACACACACACACACACACACACACGCTAGGATGGGAAACAATAAGACTCAGAGAGATTTAAAAATTTAAATGTTTAATTTACAATGTTAGGTGTGAGACCTGTGCCCTAACTCCAAACCAGAAGTTCTGGAAGCCCAAACTTAGCTCTTTGCCAAGTACAGTAAAGAGCCTCAAAAATATTCACTGATGAATATAAATTAAATTTTCACCAGCACTGTGACTCCATGGGGAGCAGGAAAGATAAATAATTCAATTCAGATATTCAGAATTTTATTTTTTTTTCCTGAGGAGAGAACAAACTTAAACCTAGCAGCACAATAAGATAAGTAGTAGGAAGCTCTTCAATATGGTGTGATAGTTCAATATTTTCAGCATTTCACAAGTCAAGTCTGTGTCAGCTTGTCGCTTATTCAACAATATTATAGCTCTTTGATCTCATCATAGACACTGTACAGTCATCCAATCACACTATCTTACCCGAGAATATATTTGGTTTTGAAAAAGAGAATTAATTCTGACAACAAAATGAGATTTTTTTTGTGTTATTCCATTAGGGAGAACAAGGTCAACATGAAAAGTCAAAGCTTGTAGGATTGTTTAGTACACGCAGTCCTCCAGAAGAACAACAAGAGGAAGGGACAGGAGAGAGGGTCCTTTGCCGAATCCCAGATATAGCACCATTGCTGGTCATCTCGGTCCATTTCTTTTCTTTTCATTTATTTGTTTGTTTCTTTGTTTGTTTTGCATGTGCGTGGTACTGGGGATGGAACCCAGGGGAGTTCTACCTCTGAGATATACTCCCAGCCCTATTTTATTTTTTTTATTTGGAAACAGGGTCTGAGTGGCCGAGGTCCTGAGGCTCGCTGTGAACCTGCAATCTTCCGGTCTCAGCCTCCCAAGTACTGGCATTCCAAGCCTGTGTCACCATGCCTTGCTTACTCCACTCACTTGCGCTGGCCACACCAATATTTTCTTTTAATTAAGGAGCAGAATTTACAAAATCGTGATAGGGTAGAACTCTGTTCAGATCAATGGCACTGAAGTGGATTTCAGATCACTGATCTTGGAAATTCAACTCCCCTGAGAGACACATTATAATATAAAAATGTGAGTATTTATTTCTTTTAACCAACATTGACTGAATACCCTGTCAGTGCCAATTTCTGTTAGTAGAGAAAATCCGCAAGACTGGAACCTGCCTTCAAGGGTCTCCCAGTCTAAATGGGAAACTAAGCTCAAAGCTATGATATGCCAATATTATGATGTGCTATGAAGATTATACAGCAAAAGAGATTGGAAACTAAGAAAGACAAGTTTACAAAATGCAGCTGGAACTCCAGTTGAGCATTGACTCCTGAGTAAAGATGCTAACAAGAGCCTACTCAATGCACAGTTGAGTATCTATGTTGCAGAGTAGTCTCATCTTCTGAGTAAAGATGCTAACAGGAGCCTACTCAGTTCACAGTTCAGTATCTATGTTGCAGAATAGTTTCGAATGTAGTTACTAGGTCCACTTCACCAAGTTCAGTGTGTTTATGCCTTAAGATGGTTAAAATAGTTTCCTAATGAAGTGAGAAAGAGATACAGGAAGGTTCAAATTGCCTTCTGCCTCTGAAATGTACACTGTACATGTCATACAGAATAGGAAAAATAAGCACCTCTGATATTATCTTGTATTTCTCCAGTCTATTATGGCTTTCAAAGCAGTTTAACATAATCTTCACAAAAGTGATATATGGGCAATTAGCAAGAGAATGACAAAACAAGTTTCAAGATTCTTAGCAGTTATGATGTAGCATAGAAATTGAATCTATTATCAGAAGCTTGAATTAAAATACCAAGTTTGCCACTAATACGATCCAAGAACATGAAGATATCCCTCCATCTTTATGAGACTCAATATTCTCATAGAAAATGTGTAACATCTTCATTGCAGGGTAATTATGAGAAAAGAGAGAGGTAGGAGAGACAGGGAGAGTTTACATATATAAATATATCCTTTTCAAATCTTGTGGAATTAAAAATATTATTGCTTTACACATCCTAAAACCTCATAATATTTTTAGAAAGAAATTATTTCGCAGGATATAAAGATCACAGATTTTCTTCATTTAGTGAAGTACCACACTCTAGCATTTTTGCCAAATGTTTGAAATACAACTTCCTGAAAATTGAGAATGCGAGATCAGCATCTAGCCAAGTGTATCGGTCCTTACTTATGAGAAAAAGGAAGCAATGAAAGCACTGTGGAATCATTTTTCCAGCACTCCACAAACATCGACATTGTTCACCTTCAAGTTGAACAGAGATCACAATCCCATCTCTCATCTATGAAGTTTATGCAGAAAAATGTCCATGGTGGAGAACGATCTGGTCTAAGGACAAAGTTGTATGCTAAAGAATAGATTTAAGACATATTAACAGATGTCCCAATACTGACCAATTCCTTACCATGAAATCTAAAAACAAAACAAAACAAAACACAACAAACTACTTAATGCTACTGTCAAGTTTAGGAATCGAAAGTAGGATGCACATCCCTGGTCTTCAACAATCTGAAAGCCCCGGGCTTTAGATATTGGCTTGGAGCTCATTGCATTCAAGACTCAAGTGCTTGGGTGGCTTCTGTAAGACTCACTTCTCTGGTGAGGAGGAAGGAAGCACATTCAAACACGCTCCACAGGGTTGGCTAGATATCTGTGCGATGTTATCCAACGTAAAGAGACGGTTGCCAAGACCCTCGTTGGTATCAAAACTCTACACAGTAAAAATAGCGTCAGTAATAACTCTAAGAATTCCCTGTGACTGTAATTCATCTCACAACAAAAATATCATACTTAACATTTTCCCTGAATAGATATAGTCATAAAATCATGTCCTCAGCAGGGCAAACAAGTTACGCTTGATGTCTGTTCATGGTTAAAAAGTGAAAAAATTTAAATAAAGCTATAGAAACTAGACACCTAATCAATTCTCATCCTAAGTAGTAATTAAAAGGCTTTTGTATCTGATCTCCTACTCTTACATATAGAGACACAGAAAATAATATAAATGTTATGAACATTATGATCAACTTTAACCATAATGCATTCATACAAAGAAAAAAGATTATAATAATATGACAGTAGAAATAGGAAAATTAGTTTTAAATTTCAGTATACTGACCATATGATAGGTATTCCAAAGTGTTTTTAAAATATATTGATCAATCATCACATCTACTTTTATATGTTTGTTTATTTATTTATTTGTTTTGGTACTGGAAATTGAACTCAGGAGCATTCTATCAAGCTACATCTCCAAGCCCCCCTTTTTAAATTTTTTGTCTTGAAACAGGGTCTCCCTAAGTTGTTAAGAGTCTGGATACACTGCTGAGGCTGGCCTGGAACCTGTGATTCTACTGTCTCAGTCTCCCAGGTACTGGGATTATGGGCATGCATTATCATGCCTGGCTTCTCTCATTTAAAAACAAGCCTTTACATCCCAACAATCTAGAAGAAGGAATAAGCTCAAGAAGATTATGTCATTTCTGTAACACTAGATCACTAGAAGCGATAGAGAAAAATTTTGAAACTAGGTCCTGCTTCTTTTTCCCCTTATTAAACCATGAATGGTATTTAAACTCAATGCTATCAGACATTGAAAGACTAAAAGAGATGGGTTCCTTGCCTCATGGAACTAAACCCTAACAAACAGACGGGAGATAGATACAGAAGACATTCTAGGTACAAAGGGATGACGAAGCCCTCCTCCCCTCCCTGTGACTTTACTTCTGCTTCTTGGGGTGCCTGAGCACACAGTGGGGGAACCTCAGGATTATCCCTCAAGGATTGACCAACAAGCTTCCACTGTAGCCATGGAAACAGACTAAGTTCCATACAAGTGCGTTAGTGTGGAGGTAGCAGAGCTGATTGGCAGAGGACATTATGAATGAAGTACTTTGTAGGTCTTGGTGGCTGAGTCAACCCAAAGAAGAGAAAAGAAAATGTGTCACCTGCTTCCACTTTGTAGTCCGTCTTCTGCTGTGCATTTACTTTTCTGCTTTTGTTCTACTGAGGAAGTATTTGAATGGTGCTGGAAATACCACGTCAGGTGATTGGCCTCGATAATATTCACTTAAACAGCGAAGAGTTTGGACTGAAAGCTCTCTAAGGAGGCCTCTAGATGTGCATTTAAATGATGTTGTGCTTAGAGGGTGTTTAATAAATAATTCTTGAACAGCGTTTAGTGAATAATTCTTGAAGAAATGGGTCCCTACCTCCCACATGGGAAGTCATTATAACCTCTTAATAAACATGGGAAGCTGACGAGAGTATAGGGAGATTTCAAATAATGGTGACTGTCTCAGAGCACGGGAATTGTTTTACTTTTCGATGAGCAAAATGAGTTAGCGAATGAGAAAGGATATGCTAAATGTCGTATTCGATAGAGGCAAATAAAGAACCCAAACAGCACTCATTTCAAAAGAAGATTTTTTTTTTCCTTTTGTAGGGTTTTCTGGGGAAATTTTCTCCCATAGGTAGTGAATGTCACTCAAAAAAAGACATTGTGTGATTGACAGTGTAGGGAAAAAAAAACTGATGAATTATTCAGCAACATACTGAGATCCACAATCTATTGTAGAACGATTTACAGTTAAAGAAATTATAACAGGCAAAGGCTTCTTCCCAAACTTCGAATCCACCTCTGCAGCTAAGAAAAAACTCAAGAAAAAAACAAAGCTAAAATTAAATGGACAAGAATTATAATCATCCCACAAATTTTGGCCTCTAAGAACAGAACAGACATCTCAGAACTTACATAGGATATTATTTAAAGATGCTGCTGCAGGTGTTTCTAAAGTGGCCACCTAGAGAAATAGCAGTGATCTTTGAGCACTGTTTCAGGGAATTTTTTTTTTTTTATTTCTATTTACTTATGGTTGGTTTTTTGTTTTGTTTTGTTTTGTTTTGTTTTTTGCGGTACTGGGAATTGAACTCAGGGGCATTCTACCTCGAGCTATACCCCCAGCTCTATTTTTTATTCTTTATTTTGAAACCGCGTCTCACTAAGTTGCAGAGTGCCTCACTAGGTAGCTGAGGCTGGCCGCGAACCCGGATCCTCCGGTCTCAGCCTCCCCGGATCCTCCCATCTCAGCCTCCCAAATGCTGGGATTACAAGCATGCACCACCACGCCCGGCTCAGGAAACTTTTAAGGAAAGTTAATAGGGAAAATATTCAGTGGGAAAAAAGAGATAATTTTGGTTGTACAATAATCACAGCAAAACAAAAATTAGCAGTTACGTATAGCGATTGAAATGGAAGAATTGAGTAAGAAAATGTAGCATTTTTTTTTGATAGTGCTGAAGACACTGGAGTCACCCAGTTACTCAACAATGGCCAGCAAGACCTTTGGGTTTTATAAATGTGACCTCTTCAATCCACTAGAGTCCTTTTATATGTCTGCCATCGATGAATGGGAACATCAAACAGCAGAATGCATTTGCACAGACTCAAACCCACTTATCCATTTATATCACTGGAACATCAACCCAAAGGACATTTCTTATAAATGGTTTGTTCCATGCTCCAGTATGAAGAACAGCATGTTTCTGTGATCCCAAATTCTCAAAGTCTCACAGACCCACAAGCTTTCCCTCGTATCGAGACCAAATATACATGTGCAGGTATTAGAGCGAAAATCCTAAGTTTAAGGCAAAAAGTCATTTGATTTCTGCATAATGCTTGGCGTTTAAAATTATGTGTATTTCAGTGAGATCTTTTACTTGGTCTTTTCTGTCTTACACAAACTTTCATGCTATCCCTTTAGACTTCAGAGAATGGAATTAAAAGGGAAAGCTCCTTTGCCTATGATTAATCCAAAGCCTGCCTTCTTTCAGGACTTTCCTGATGAACTAACTAGAGTATGATTTATATAAAAGAAGCTACCCTTTCCTGTCCAAATGGCAAGGAATAACACAAGGCAGCACATTCTTTGCAGTGCGCGGTTTAGTTTATAGAACTTGGCCTTCCCTCTGTACTTTGTGTAACTATTACTGAAGCCTCCAGTCTTTCTGAGATCACACAAGGAAATACCATGTCTCAGTTTAATGGAGATGTGATTCTACTTTGGCCCTTTCTGATACAGTGGAAACCTACACAGGCCGTACCAGCAACCTACTCCTTCGTGTCTATGTTCCTTCCTCAAGAAACAAGAATGTTAACTGGACGTTGTTGATAAGCTATTGTTTCTGGTTTACCACTTACAAAAGTTAATCTCGAAGCATTGGGGAAAAGAGTCACCATAGCAACAGTCTAATGATATAACAAGTGATAAAGCCCCCCCCACCCCCAAATTCTGGGCTCTGATCCATATGCCTCAATGTTGACACATTTCAGTACTTATGGTTCATTGAATAGTTAAGAATCAGAGGTGGTAAGTTACAGCACACACTGCCTGGTACAGATAGGAGCAAGCCCAGGCACTGGACTCGGACTTTAGAATAACCGATGCTAAGGCTGCTATGAGAACCTTTAGCTAAACATCGGCCATCCAGTACCTGAAACTACTCTTTACTTCACCAGCTTCTAAAGTAATTCTCCAACGGGACTTCAAAGGTAAGAATGAAATAAACACTTGGAAAAAATGAAGACTTTTTTTTTTTTTGGTAATGGGAATGGAACTAAGGGACTACCTCCATGCTATACCCTAAGCCCCCAAACCCCCCTTTTTTTGAAAGAGTCTCTCTAGGTTGCTGAGAGTCTTGCTACATTGCTGAGATTACTCTCATACCTGTGATCCTCCTCTTCCCAGGTAATGGGATTACAGATGTGCACCACCATGCCCGGCTACTTTTACTTACTTTTGAGAGGAGAGAAGTGATCAGGAGTGTTTTATAATATTATGAGGGTTATAATATGTTTTGATTTGTATACATATCTCAAACCCCCAAATTAATTTGAAAATAATTCCAAAATGTATCTTCGTGAGAACTTTGGTAAACAATTGTTTGGGTTGGCATCTGTGGGCTTTATAATGTTGATAGGATAGCTCCTTTATGATTTGGGAAATGGTGCAATTTAAACAAGTTTGAACTTGTTTATATTTTTGCTTGACATTGGGTTTTTTATTTAGGTTCACATTAGAGTTAATATCAAGAATTCCTACCCATCATTGTAAGTTCAGGGGCTCACCTTAGATTTCAGTTTGCATATCTTTTCTGGTCTGTATTTTTGGCCTAAACTATTTCAAATCTAAAGAGAAAGAGAAAAAAAATCATATGATGGGCCAATGTAAGCTTTATATCTAGTATCGCTTCCAACCATTTCTATTGAAATTGGACAAAGAAAACAAGTAGATGAAGTAAAAATAGCTACAAAAAAAAATGATTCAAGAGAGATGAAATTATTTACGTAAGGCCTACAGTGAAGAAAACACATCCCAAACTAGCAAGAATTTCAGTAAAAATAGGAATCGTAAACTCAGCAAAAATCAGAACTGATAGAGACAGATCCACATAGGTCACCAGTCCAAGCCTTGAGAACAGTATATTTTTTTAATTTTTAAGTCTATTTTTGTTAGGGGGGAAAAAGGGGAACCAAAAGCATTCAAAGATTAAACCAGAGAACTAAGAGATAAAAACAGCCCCACTGGTATAATTCTGATTAGGTGAGAGAAGTTATTTTTTATACCAAGCAACACTGACATCCTTTCTGCCTTATGGTGAAACCTATCCAGCTAGTTCTTCCTATAATATTTCACCTGCAGGTCATCTAAAATTCATATAAGCCCCCTGCCTCAAACATTCTCTCCCAAATGTGTTACAAAAACTATAGGAAACTAAATAAACTTCCCATCCAAAGACAATTCCACAAATTGCATTGACTACACCTTATGCAATACCAGCTAAATTATGTTCATTTATCCTGCATTCAAGGAGATATTAGAGGAAACCAAAATAAGTAATGATTTTTTTACTAATCTAATTATGTTCTTATCTTCCATAATTTAGTAAATACCTATTGTGTTGTGCTTATTAGAAGAATAACTCAAAAACTTCCTCATTGCTTAAAAAGTGAGACCTGGTTTCAAAATAAAGAATAAAAAATAAAGAAAAAAAAAAAAAAGAAAAACACTAAAGATATGGGTACACCATGCTGCATTTTGTATCTTTGTAATATGCATGGAATCTTTTCACGTGGCCAACCAAAAAGTGGTCCTTACACATCTTAAACTGAGCATAAAAGAATGTCAGGAAATAACGCTAGTTGGCGTATCTAACAGGAAGACCCCCAACCTTATAAAGTTTAGCTTGCCTGAAAAAAAAAAAATACATAGACCAGCACTACAGTTTGGGTAGGTTCCCCAAAAGTCCATGTGTTAAAGGCTTGGACCCAAGGGTTGAACTCTTGGGAGGTGCTGTGGACCTTCAGAAGGTGGGACCTTGTGGGAGATCATTGTGTCATCGCTAGCATGCCCTTGATGGGAACTGAGAGACTCAGGCCTCTTCCTGTCCTGCTTGTTGCTTTATGACTTGTGATCTCATGGATTTTCTGCATACACTCTTGCATGATGTGCTACACTTGCCAAAGTCTCAAAGCAATGGGCCACCTGATCTTGTACCAGAACCATCCAAACCATGAGCCCCAAATGTACCCTTTTTTTTTATAAGTTAATCACCTCAGGTCTTTTCTTATAGTAAGGGAAAGTTGACTAGTACAACAGGCCTACCTGCAAGAATGTTATTTCATTTTGTCATCTGGTTTTACTAAAGACAGAAATTTCAATGGAATGAAACATTCTTCTCGTTTAATCAAATATCCTGTTGGTCAAGTAGGTGTCCACACTAAATCATAATTTAATATACAGAGCCCTGATTTTTTTCTACTGCTCATAAATAACCATAAAGAAAATTGCAAAAGCAATAAAATGTGCTATATAGTGACTCACTATGGCTGTATAAATAACCTTTGATTATGCACAAAGTAGAAGTACATTTGCTACGTTTAGTAGGAACAAGTGACGCAAAATAGATGTGAGGAATCAGAAACCACACGATCCACTTTTTTCTGGTTACAGTAGAGAATGTCAATAATGCATATAGGTGATGTATTAAAAACTTAGTGATTTCCTCCAAATGAGCATCAGGAAAGTCTAAGGTTCATAAACAGCAGCAAATAATGGCAACCACCTTCCTGATTACAGGCTTAGGGTGACACAAAGAAGCATTGTTTTCTTCAACACCCTGAAAGCTATCCGTCACTCACGGTTTTCCATGGAGATGGTGGGAGTTGAGGACAGCTGCTTGAGTACTGATTTTCTTTGCATTTCTGCTTTGTAACCTAATCTCAGTAAAGTTAGCACACCCTACTTCTTACTTCATTTGGAGAGGAGGAAAAAGATTTAAGAAAAAATAAACACAAGGAGAAAGAGAGATCATTTTGAGAGAGTGGGAGAGAGAACCAGGAACATAAGTTATCATGGAATAGAAGCTAAGAAAGTTATATTTCCAGAGAGATGACATTATCTAGTCTGGGTAACAAACTGCCCACATCTTAGTGACCTAAAATAACAGCCACATATTTGTTTATTTTTAAGTATTTGAATATGCTTTTATGGGTGCATTATAGTCCCACATCACGATGTAGTTCAGAGTGAGAGGGACATGCATGCACGCAGCCCTTGGCGAGCTTCCCCCAGCACCCCCCTCCGTCCCCTTCCCCATACATGATACTGAGATTGGCATCTGTCATCTCACGTGTGTGCGTAATGTCAATGGAAGTGTTTCCTTGCGCTTGATTCTGCACCTTAGCACTTGGCTCAACTGGGAAGGATTGTCACTTCACTGCTGTCCTCAGTCAGGACTGCCAGGGTCACTGCCCCTTCCTCTCCTGTGATCTCTCAACTTCCAAGATGCTAGCTGGGCCTTTTGTTTGGTTGTTTTTGTTTTTAATGTCAAAGAGCAACAACACAGACCAATCAATCGTGCTTCCGAAAATCCTTTTTGAATAGCTACTGGCTCCACACTTGTTAGCACTCCCTTGACCCAGTCCAGAAGGGTGAAAGAGAGAACTGCACAATCCCCAGAGCAGAGAGAAGCAGGAGTTGTGTCACCATTTTTTTTTTGTTTGTTTGTTTTTAATGATCTGTGTTAACTGAGCTAGAGCACATTGTCATAGACAGGGAGAAAAAGCTTGAGAAAGAGGAAGCCAAAGAAACAGGCTGGGAGTGGTGGTGCACACCTATAATCCCAGGAGGTTTGAGGCCAGCCTCAACATGTCAGTGAGACCCTCGGAAACTTAGGGAGACCCTCTCTCAAAATAAAAATAAAATAGGGCTGGGAGTATAGCTCAGAGATAGAATGACCATGGGTTCAATTCCAATATCATAAAAAAGGAAGAAAGGAAGGAAGGAAGGAGGGAAGGAGGGAAGGAAGGAAAGGAGTAGTCATTCCAGTGGGTTCTCAAGAGACAAGTTCTAAGATTAAGAATGGAGGGAAACCAGATTGGAGAGGATGGAAGTGGATTTTCCTGAGTTAGAATATGTTCTGCTCAACTGGACATGGTGACACATGCCTGTAATCCCAGTATTTAGGAGGCTAGCGCAGAAGGATTGCAAGTTTGAGGCCAGCCTCAGCAATTTAGCAAGATCTTATTTCAAGATAATTTTAAAAGGGGGGGCTGGGGTGTAATTTGGAGGTAGACCACCCTTGGGTTGAATTCCTGGTACCAAAGGAAAAAAAGGAGAGAAGATAAAAGAAAATAAGGGGAAGAAAAGAAAACAAGAGAAAAAGAAGAGAAGAGAAGAAAGGAAGGAAAGGAAAGGGAAAGAAAAGATGTTCTGCCTTGTTAGCAATTCTTGGAAGAGAAAAGAGAAAGAGAAGCAGGCCAGAAGAGGTAGAGACAATCAAGGCAGGGTTACCAGCTCCTTTTTATCATGCATTTCAGGTGGAAATGATTTCTGCAGCTCTTCTGTTGGAGAAGAAGACTCAGAAGTTCTGAGACACAGCACAGGCAATCTTCCCCGGGGGAGATGGGGCAGAAAGCTAACTGCCATCTCCTGGAGCCCCAGCGAGTGAGGCGTGAAGACCGCAAAAGTTTATACCTGCCAGTTAATGATTAGACATAGTCATAATGTAAGAAGGTATTTATTTGCACAGTGATCGAACTGGCACTCCAACAAACTTCCTTGGAAATCGCCCTGGCCTCACACCTCTTTGTAGCCGGGGAGCTCTCAGAAGCTCTGGGAGAATTCGCCACCTGTCATAATTGAATTATCAAGAGCAATGACGCTATAGGGCCCCTGGTCCTCTGAGCAGGATCCCTGAGTGGTTTTTGATTTACTGCCTTCCTGATTGAGAGGAAAGAGAACATTTTCCAGGACCCTGGGATTGAATCATTGAGAACTTAAAGTTTCTCTGTATTGAAAAAAGAATTTAAGCCAGGTGTGGTGGTGTGGTCATGCACGCCTGTAATCCCAGTACTTGGGAGACTGAGACAGAAGAATCACAGGTTCGAAGTCAGTCTCAGCAAATTAGCGAGGCTCTCAGCAACTTAGTGAGACCCTGTTTCCAAATAAAATTAAATAGGGCTCCGGGTTTAGCTCAGAGGTAGAAGGTTCCTGGGTTCCACCCCCAGTACCACAAAAAATGAAAGAAGGAGGAAGGAAGGAAGGAAGGAAGGAAGGAAGGAAGGAAGGAAGGAAGGAAGGAAGGAAGGAAGGAAGGAGAGAAAGAAAGAAAGAAAGGAGAAGAGAACTTATGTAGTTTATGTAGTATTTATGTAGTTGTAGTAGAATCATCTAAAAAAAATCAAGCAAAATATCCTTAAAATAAAATGTGCTTAGGAGGAATCTCACCAAGGGCACTGTGCATGTGTGTATGTCTCTATCACTCTGAACTACATTATGATATGAGACTACAATGCACCTATAAAAGTCTATTTTTAAGAAAGAAAAATAAATAAAAAGTAAAATGTGCTCAACGTTGTGTGCAGTGTAAATTTCCACCTGGACTTTCCCCGTATGAGATGCTTGTATCTTATCAGACGTTATGCGTACTATTGCCAATAAATTATGTGACAGCCACCCTGCAGTGTTCAAAGATAATACAGATAAGATCTCCATCTTGTCCTTTGATGACTTAGAGTGTTAAAAATAGGGTGTTGGTTGAGTTTTTCTCCTGACACGGTGTTTACATAACGATTTCCCACGCTTCCCATGCGGTTGGTGATATGAATAGCTTTGGGGGGGGGGGGGTATCTAAATCCTAGCCAAAGAATTTTGCAAAATCAATAAAATAATATAATCGCGTATTTTGTTTTGAGATGAGGGCAAGAATAAAGAAAAGAAATGTTCCTTGTCACTCTGACTTCAGGAAATCTCTCCACCAACACCTTTGTTTCTAAAACCGGAGAAGCTAAGGAAAGTCCGGCCATACAGCTGCAGCAACAGAAAACCCCATAAAAAATAACAAAAAGCAGGAAGTAGCAGGTTAAAGTTATAAAAACCCAACCCACCTGGAGGAAAACATTCTCCCACAAATATATAAGGCAATCTGAGATGCCTTTTGTGCTTTAAAAAATGCCAAGTGGGAAACCAGACAGGAATGCACTTCAAATTTATGTACGCACAATAATTCTCCACAGATCACAATAAAAGTGACAATTCCCGGCACCTTGAGCCCCTTTCACAAAGGCTCTTGTTTTAAAACACCTTGAATAGTTATGATGAGTGTGTTTCCAGGGCATAATTTTAAGAAATATGGGCTGAAAGCAAAAGAGAGGGAGAGAGACAAGGAGAAAGTGGGTTTATGGGTTTAAGGTATATATAAGTGTCTGTTGTATTCTTTTTTTTTTTTTTTTTTAACTGGGGATGGAACCCAGGGACATTCTACCTCCGAGCTACATTCCCCAGCCCTATTTTTTTTTCCTTATTCTTTATTTTGAAACAGGGTCTCACTAACTTGCAGAGGGCCTCACTAAGTAGCTGAGGCTGGCCACCAACCTGTGATCCTCCTGTCTCAGCCTCCCAAGTATTGGGATTACAAGCCTGAGCCTCCACGCCCAGCTTGCTGTATTCTCTCCAGGTCTGCAGCCTGTACATGGTCAGGTCCTCCTGGCTGCCCATGGAACATCTTACTCATTCTCTCCAGAACTACCTAGTTCTGCAGCATCGCAGCTCCTACTCGTGGCTAATGCTCCAGCTGTGTAGATAGAACCAGTCAACCATGTTCTGCAATACCCTTGGCTTTTAGCCTGACCTTTCACCATTTTTTTTTCTCCTGTCTCCAATTGCCACTTGGGAAGAGACAGAAAAGATGACAAATGTCCCACACTGAGCTCTGTCACTCTTGCCACCTGGATGTGTATAAGAAAGCAGAGGAACAGAGGAAAGGGTTGGCTTCTAGCTGCACTGCAGCGCTCCCCCAGGGCCACCAGCGAAGGATAGAAAAGAAAATGTTAACAATGGGAAGCCACCTATGGGGAGGAAGAAATTATGAAAAGAAAAGTACAGAGTATTATTTCCTTCCTATATGTGGTATTATTATTTTCTACCTCTGGGCTATACCTCCAATCCTTTTTGTTTTTTATTTTTATTTTTATTTTTATTTTTTGCAATACTGGGAATTGAACCCATGGGCATTCTACCTCTGAGCTATACCCCCAGCCCTATTTTATTTTTTACTTGGAAACAGGGTCTCACTAAGTTTCTAAGAGTCTTGCTAGGTTGCTGAGGTTGGTCTTGAACGTGTGATCCTCCTATTTCTGCCGCCCAAGTACTGGGATTACAAGTGTGTGCCACCACGCCTGCCTTGTTTTTGTTTTTGAAACAGGTTCTTGCTATGTTTCTAGGAGTCTCATTAAGTTGCTGAGGCTAGTCTCAAACCTGCAATCCTCTTGTCTCAGCCTCCCAAGTACTAGGATTATAGGCATGCACTACCATGCCAGCTTGTATTTTCACTTTTTTTAAAAATAAGAAGCACCTATTATTTCTATACTTGATAATTTCTACATTTTAAAACAATAAAGAAAAAGTTATCCTGGTCAGCCAGATGACAGTATTGGGCTTTGCAGAAACTAAAGATAATAATGTGCTGTGGTGATGATACACTTAGTACAATTAGTTTAGCTCAACACATCTGGAGTTGAAGAGACAGATATCACCAGTATTTTTTAAAAAGAATAAAAACAGAACTGATAACTTAATAGCTAAGTAATATAAGTAGGCAGTAAATATATGAAAAATGTTCACTTTACTATCAATTAGATAACTACATAGAGCTGGGTAATCCCAGTACTCGGGAGGCTGAGATAGGAAGGTCACAGGTTCGAAGCCAGACCCAGCAATTTAGCAAGGCTGTCAGCAACATAACGAGACCCGGTTTCCAAATTAAAAACAAAAATAAAATAGGGCTGGGGGTGTTGCTTAGAGGTAGCATGTTCCTGGGTTCAACCTCCAGCACCACACACAAGAAATAATTAACTAATCAATTAAACTACATACTACTATACAAGATAGTATGTGTTTATTTATTGATTTTTCTGTTGAGTAATTTGGAGAGGAAACATTATCTAGTAGAATTACAGTTCCTAATGGCACCAGAAAATAGTACAACACTTACAGATACTCGTTAGAATGCTAAGCAACACTTGAACACAAGCTTTGGCCATTGCATTGATAATAAACATTAAAAGTTGGGGAGACATATCCAACACTTAGGGATTTAGCCAAACAAATGCTATAGCAAGAAATGGAGACCAGGTGTGGTGGCGCACCCGTGTTATCCCAGTACTTGGGAGACTGAGACCGCATCATCTGGGTTCACCGCCAGCTTCAGCTGCTTAGTGAGGCCCTCTGCAACTTAGTGAGACCCTGTTTCAAAATAAAGAATAAAAAATAGGGCTGGGGGTGGTGTAGATCGGAGGTAGAATGTCCCCTGGGTTCCATCCCCAGTACTGCAAAAAAAAAAAAAAAAAAAAAAAAAGAAATGGAATATTACATAGTCATTTAGATCTGGTGAGGTGGAGGATATTTTTTTTCTCTTTATCTTTGCATCCCTAAGTCTTTTCACATTGGTATACATTATTTTCTGTAAAGCATGTAATAAATATCATAAAATTCAGACAAAATTAATTTGGGGGTACCTCAAAAAGTAAACTTCTCTAGAAGAAAAGCCCTACAGTTTATATTTTGTTCTATTACAAATAAAATGTTGAATTTTAATCTATTGCCTTTTCATTTATATATTTTTTTTATTTCCTGAAGCCAGCTTTACTGGCTTATAACTCCATATACTCCCTTCCTAAGATTAAGAAATGTTTGTACTTTCTACTAAAACTCTACATGGACATTTGGACCATAGCTAAGTGGAAAAAAATTTACACTTTTCTGCATTTAAAAGGCTTTTAAAACACATCTGGTAAGCCAGACTAAAATGTTCCTTTGACAGAAAATGGCATAAAAAGCATTTTTTCTTTTTTTTTTACCTCCATTAAGTGAATGCAGCATTACACTCTGATAAATATAAAATGAAATAATTGCCAATTAATATATTTAATAGTAATTCTTGGATTGAAGGGTAAATCAATTATTTTTCTAAACAGGGTTAATACTTTTCTTTTCTTTTAACCTAACCAGTACATTCGAGTAGGTAATATAGAATAGCCTATGTTCTAATAATTTTATTCCTCTATGATATGGAAAAAAAGAAAAAAAAATTGCAATCCTGGGGATTGAATCCTCTAAGCTATACCCCCAGTCCTATTTGATTGATTTTTTTTACTTTTGAAGTAAACGTAGCTGTGACCCTCACTAAGTTGCTGAGGCTGGCCTTGTACCTGCAATCCTCCTGTCTCAGCCTCCCAAGTACAAGGATTACAGGCATGAGCCCAGGTAAGAGACTTTTTTTTTTTTTTTTTTTTTTTTTTAATTCTGGGACAAACCTGAAGACTTTACGTGTCTTTGCTTGGCTTGTGCAATCTTTTTGGGCCACAGGAACCTGTATTCCTCCCTACTGATTCTCTTTCCCCGATGTGAGATTTATTTTCTTGTTAACAAAGTGTTTGCAGTATTTTTATCACTACAGTGGCCCACAACCACGTGCATGATGAAAGTAATAGTACAGCAGGGACAGATGGAGGTCTGAACTTGCTTGGTACAGTGAGGATTCCAGGAGTCCACGGGGTGCGGCAGAGTTTCCTTCTGATGTGAATTTCCCAGCTTCTCCCCTCTGCAGCTATAGGAAGTGACAAATTCACTCTTTCATTTGCGGTCTGATGACAATTTAAAGTTTTTCTGAGGAAGTGGCCAGGCAGTGGTAATCGCCAACCCACACACAAGCACAGCACTAAAAATCTTTATTATTAACGGCATATGATTTAGCAGGGTCATTTAGAAAGATGATTCATCCTCAGGAGGTGTAAACGGTTCACTAAACCTAAAAGCTTAAGGGGGAAGGAAAGATGGAACACTTTCTTGCCTCCACTTTCGGCCAACCGCCAGGTGATTCAGAGTCCTTAAGAGCCCTGATTCAGGCCTCATTTCTCACCGCGGATAGGCTTCTTGAGTTTCATGCCAAACAATTAATACATCCCTCCACTCCTCGGCTATGTAAATCTTCCAAATGAGCATCTAACAGGGGTCTTGGGATCACGCTGCTTCTGAGTCTGTGCTCCAAAGTTCTGATATTGTTCTTCATTCTTCTTTAAATTTCTATCTGTTCGTATATAGGATCCCACCCCAATGCAATTTCATTTTGTGGCCAAATCGGGCAGTGGGCAATTCCACTTCTGTGCAGACTGACCATGCCCGCCTTTCTATTCTATCGGGGACCTGGCAGCTCAGTGCGCTCCACGAGCGTAGTCTTCTTCTCCAGGTAGCTCGCTCTTGGGCTTTATGCACACCTCCACTCTTTTCGTCTTGCATTCAGCTTTCCTGCAAGCTACCCGTGAAAAAAAGTATGTAAACCTCATTCTTTAAATTGCGAGAGTGCTCACAGTCCACTGTGGGCTGTGAGTTCATGACTCACTGTTCTGTTTATTTCCCTCAGGAAAAAAAGTCACATTGTTAAAGGGAAGGGGGTCCTTGACTTTAGTCAGCGTTGCACAGATAAGGGCAGCAGAATCTTCTGGAAAATATTCTGTGTGTGTGTGTGTGTGTGTGTGTGTGTGTGTGTGTGTGTGTGTGTGTGTTACTGGGGATTGAATCAGGAGCATTTTATGTCCGAGCTATGCCCTCAGCCCTTATTTATTTATTTATTTATTCATTTATTTTGTTTTGAAACAGGGTCTTGCTAGGTTGCTTAGACTCTCACTAAATTGTGATCCTCCTGTCTCAGCCTCCCATGCCCAGCAGGGATGTATTTTTAGAAATGCAGAAATGCAGGGTTACAAGTACCATGCTAATAATGTATGCTTTCTGGACTCTTCAGAAATGAGAATGGGAAATGGCAGCTTTCTGTCTGAAGAAATCAAACACTTGCACCATCGCCATGCTGTGTTACAGAGTTAGGGTTAAGGCAAAGAGCTTTTCATACCCCTCAACTATTTTCAGCGTGCCTCCTAAAGAGATTCCCGTGCGAAGTTCATATACGTGAGTGCTCTCATTTGATTCCATTGCAAACCCAGAGATAAACTCTACCCTTGGTCATCTCAGGAGCAATTGTTAAAATGCATACTGCAAAGCAACCAAATCTCTTACTTAGAGGGAATTCACTTCATTCAACAGGAAGGCGATACTCTGTTTGCTGTGAGTGTGTCACAGATGATCCATATTGTTCAGTATCCAGAACTTTTGCTCTATCCATCCATCTATCTATCTATCTATCTATCTATATGTAGATAGATATAGATATAGAAATAGATATAAATATAGATTAGATATAGATATAGAAATAGAAATAGATATAAATATATATTAGATATAGATATAGAAATACATATAAATATAGATTAGATATAGATATAGAAATAGATATAAATATATATAGATTAGATATAGATATAGATATAGATTATAGACATAGCCATAGCCATAGCCATAGCCATAGCCATAGACATAGACATAGATATAGATATAGATACAGATATAGGTATAAATATAGATATAGATTTTGTGTGTGTGTGTGTGTGTGTGTGTGTGTGTGTGTGTGTGGTACTAGGGATTGAACCCAGGGGCATTCTACCTTCAAACTCCACCCCTAGCCCTATTTATTTTTATTTTTATTTTGAAACATTATCTATCACTAGGTTGATGAGAGTCTTGCTACTTGCTGAGGCTGTCTGTCAACCTTCCATCCACCTGTCTCAGCCTTCCAAGTACTGAGATTAGGGGAATGCATCACCATGCTCATCTTACAATATTTTTTCTGTTATTCTATGGCAAAACTTTTTTGTGATTATTGTTTTTAAACATCAAAAGTAACGTGTGTTTGTTATGGCACACTTAAATGCAATGCAATACATTTCACTCTTTCTATGACCACTACTAGCATTTTTATAACTTTCCCTTCATTCCCTCATTCATCTATCCTCTTTGGCGAGTGTGCCCGGGACTGTGCTAAGCTCTGTGAACAAGTTATGTAAGGCCCCTGGACTCAGGCTAGCATTATGGTGGCACAGGAGAGCAGACAGGAATGAAACGCATTATGAAAATGCCAAACATGACTAATGGTGCTGAGATGTCCTGGAGAAGGAATGCCACTTTTGATCAGATGGCCAGTGGAGACCTTTCCAAGAAGGTAGCCTTTGAGCTGGTTGCTTGAATGATAACAAAGTGCTTGTCCAGAGATGTTCTTGAGAACAAAAATCTCGACATGAGTAACTAGCTAGGGAAAATACTTAGGGAGGCAATAAACTGGGCATATGTGAGGACTAGAAAGAAGGTTCTTTGACTGGAATGTGATCAAAGAAAAGGAAACTGGTGGCTTAGACGGGAAAAAATAGCTAGGGCTAAGTGTCCTGGAGACGTACTAATATGGGAACCACTAGCCACGTGTAATTATAGAGCACTTGACATCAAGCTAGTCTGAACTGAGGTGCATTTTAGGTGTGAAACACAAATAGACACTAAATTTTGAAGGTCTAGTATCTAAAAAAGGACTGTCCCAGTAATTTCCATATTGTTATATGATGAAATGATAATTTTGACACATTAGAGTAGATTAAAAGTATTTCACCGTTAATTCACTTGTCTTACTGTTTCTAAAGTGGTTACCAGAACATTTAAAATTACAAGTTGGACCCATGTATTTTTACGGAGAGCATCAATTAAGAACCTGGTATCTGGGCATGGTGGTGCACGCTTGTCATCCCAGTACTTGGGAAGCTGAGAATTCCAGGTTTGAGATCAGCTTCAGCAACTTAGTGAGACTCTCAGAAATCTAGCAAGAGCCTGTTTCAAAATTAAAAAAAATACTGTGGGTGTACCTTAGAGGTAGAAATCCCCTGGGTTCATTTCCCTAGTAACACAAAAGAAAAAAAGGTCAGAAGTCTCAGTTTGTTTGTTCGTTTAAGTGGAATGAGAAATATTTAGATCCTAAGGAAGTATTGAAATGTGATTTACTCTTTAATGACACCATATTGCTTCTTTGTACAGAAAGGACAAGACTAAGAAAGAAACAAGCATAAGATTAGTGATAGTACAGAGGAGAAATGGTGGCACATGCCTATAATCCCAATACTTGGGAGACTTGAGACAGGAGGATCGCAGGTTTGAGGCCAGCCTCAGCAATGTAGCAAGACCCTCAGCAACATAGCAAGACCCTCAGCAACCTAGCAAGACTCTGTTTCAAAATAAATAAACAAATAAATAAATCATATTACACAAACAACTAGGGCTGGGGATATAACTTGGAGGTACAATACCCCTGGTTTCAATCCCCAGTACAAAGAAATAAAAAGATTAGTGATAGTGGCTTACACCAGAGTAGTATAAAGATGATGAGAGAGTAGTTTCAGAATTTAGTTTTAAAATTGAGCTACAGAAAAAAAAAAAAACAGATTAATAGGATGGCTCCCCACTAGCATCATGAGGGGACAGAGGGCTGTGGTGCTATTTCATGGAATGCCGGGATGGAGAAGACCAAGGTAGGGATAGACTAGAAAGAGGGAGGAACACAGTTCTGTGTTGCCAAGGCTGTGAGCATCCTGTCACAGAGCCAAGGGCCTCTTCCCTAGAGAAGCCATGCAGGACAGAAGCATGTGAAGGAAAAGGGCCATGTTAGCTGCAGGAAAATAAGTACCTGGTGACGTCACCAGGTACCTCGATTCAAAGAACAGAGAATGTGTCCAAAGAGAGCACCATTGTAGGTATAGTTGATCTTTCTCTACCTTGTTAAGTAATTTGTAAATCTTCCTGCATGATGGTAGAGAATTATAGGTATCTCCTAATTTTTAACAGTTGAGGTTTTTGCTTCTTCAGGGGGAGGTAGAAACATTGCTAAGTTGCCATCTTATACTAGACACTGTTCAATTATAATAGAAAAGTTCAGTGACAACAATGCAATCCTTTTTAACTATGAGGATGCTTAATAGCTTTGCCTTTCAGAGCCAGTCACAGAAAGTGAAGGATCATATGTTATCTCTTATATTTGGAAGCTAGGGAGCAACCAGGATGCAAGAGGGGCTTTAGATAAGGAAGGAGAAACCCCAGTGGAGTGATGGAAAGGGTCTAGGGAGAGTGGGGATGGGGAGGGAGAATTAATGAAGGAAACAATTCCATTGACATGTTGTATATACATGAGAATTCCAATTCCATTCTCAATATTATATAAGAGAAGAGGAGGGGAGCTGGGGAAGGTCAGTAAGTGCTGTGTGCACGAATGTCCCTATCATTCTGAAGGACATTATGATGTGAGATTAAAATGCACCAATAAAAGTATACAAAAAGGAATTTCAAATTAACATTTAAGTGTTCTGTATCACCATATCCATATTAGGTATTGACTTTAATTGTAAGTATTAAGCAAAGTAGTAGAGAATGAATAGTATCTTACTTGTACACTTAAGAACTAGAAGTTTTATTGTCTCCTGGGGGTGGAGGAAGCTTCCAAACCAAAGTTGGAAACAGCTAACTTTGCTTTCCAAGAAAAACAAGGGAGATGTCATAAAGGAACTGGTATTTCACCTATATATTCAAAGATTTCTCTTTATAATCTTTATAAAGATTTTTTTGGAGTACTGGGAATTGAACCCAGGGGAATTCTACCTCTGAGCTGAATCCCCCAATCCTATTTTATTTTTTATATTGAAACAGGGTCTCGCTAAATTGCTGAGATTGTCCTCGAACCAGAGATCCCTATCTCAGCCTCCCAAGTACTGGGATTACAGGAATGCACCACCACATCAGCTAAAAGGGCATTTAAAGAAGGAATTATATAATACAAGAGAGTGGATGCAAAAAAGAGACCAGTTTATTCCTAGAACAGTAAAAGATTTGAGGAACAGAATGATATAATGCATGAAGAAGTATTAAAAGACGAGTAAAAAGTAGACATAAATTCAAAGAAGCATTGTTTTCATCGATATTGATTCCATCTTCTTCCTGGAGTTTTGCTTCTTCTTGATGAATAATATATACGCCTAATGGTCTAGTTTACAAGGAACTCACAAATCTATTTCCAAAGAGCCTTAGAAGAGATTCAATTCCAATTTCATAAGAATTATTGCTTGATGAAGAACTCATAAAACTACCTCCCGATTGTTTTTCATGGCTGAGATTTGGGCTCAAGCAATGGCTGTGGTTCATTGTGCACATTCCCCTGGGCCCGGCTGGTTTTGGCTCAGGGGTGGCGGGGAAATTCCATGCTCACAACTCCACATCAGGAGTCCCTCTGCTTTGCAGCTTCCAGAACTTCCCCCTTAGCCATTGGAGGCCTTGGAGCTGCAAGCTGGATCAAGCTACAATTAGAGAGATTAAGACCCTAAGAACAAACTTCCACCAGTGTGAGACAGTGATAAATGCCCAGGCAATCCTGTCCTCTGAGAGGACAATACTGAGGAATGTTCTATGCAGTCTCCAGAGCTCCTTGGGAGGACTGGTCCCCACTTGCTCACAGAAGTATTTGCATCATTAAACACATACCTGGCTCCTCTTCCTTCTTTGATTAATCCCCCCTCATTTTGCTCCTTGAAATATCATCCTGAATGAGCTACCTATACCCATGTATTTTTCTCATGCTCTGGCTTTGGGGGAGTCGGTAGGATCTCAACTAAACCTGTGTCTCTACTATTTACTTGTCTCTATCAACGCATATCATTTTCAAGCATACAACCTTTACTGTGCCTTTATTTTAAAGAATAAAAATAACTTAAAATCCTGTGCTGATATTGATTATGCATATTTTGAAAGAAAAAATTATCAGTGATATGGAAAGGAAGAACACGAAAATAAAAACCAAGCCAGGCATGGTGGCCCATGCCTGTAATCCCAGTACTTCGGAGACTGAGACAGGAGGATTTCAGGTTGGAAGCCAGCCTCAGCAATTTAGTAAGGCTCTCAGCAGCTTAGTAAGACCCTGTCTCAAAATAAAATAGGGTTGAGTATGTAACTCAGAGGAAGAATGCCCCTGGGGGTTCAACCCCTAGTATCACAAAAAAAAAAAACAATAATAAAAATAAAAAGTGTTTATTTCACCCCCAGATTTTGTAAAAGAGACCACAAAGAAGTCATATTCTCTCTCTCTCTCTCTCTCTCTCTCTCTCTCTCTCTCTCTCTCTCTCTCTCTCTCTCTCTCTCTCTCTCTCTCTCTCTCTCTCTCTCTCTCTCTTTCTCTCTCTCTCTCTCCCCCCCCCTCAAAATGCAGTAATTTATTAACATGAAGGAGTTGAACACCAAAGATTATCTAAAGGTATTTATAATTTCATGAAATTATAAAGAGGTAGATGTATTCTAGACAAAGCTATTGAATGGGTGTGTTTCCAAATGGTCCTTGGGCGTGGTTTGGAGTCTTCCCTGTGCTTGTGTGTGAACTTTCTTCCCCATGTCCAGGGTAACAACTTCCCAGCAGCCCCCCAGCCACACCTGTCTCTGGCTTGGAAAGTTCCTAAGGTTTCAGTAGCTCAGGGCGTTAACTATACATCATATTTCATTGGTGTGAATAGCAGGTTCTTTCTGCTTCTAAAGAATATAACAAAGTTAATGCTGCTAACAGGAAATTAACTAAGGAAGACAAAGACAAGCCAGGCATGGTGGTGTATGCTTGTAATCCCAGTACTTGGGAGGCTGAGACAGGAGGATTGCAGGTTTGCAGCCAGTCTCAGCTACTTAGTGAGGTCCTCTGCAACTTAGTGAGATCCTGTTTCAAAATACAAGAATAAAATCGGTCCAGAGGTGTAGCACGGAGGTAGAATGCCCCTGTGTTCTATCCCCAATACCACACACACATACACACACACACACACACACACACACACACACACACGCCCAGAAATCTCACTCTAGCCCCAGCTTCTTCCCCGTTTATTGTACAGCCCAGTTCGGTAACCCCCATGAATACAAGTGACCTTTTCACACCATACCCCTGCCTGCTTTGTCCCCTGACAGTGACAAAGGTTTAAGACAAGAGAGGGGAGACCCAAGAGGCTGGGGAGAAGGTGTAGCTCTGAGGAGGAATGGCTTCCCTGCACCCCAGCCCCCATAACTGGTCACCAATTCCACAAGACGGAGGACAGGCTTTGAGAGAGGCATTCCAAGGAGGAAGTCAAAGCGTTCCTTTGTGCTGATTGTAGAAACTGCTGAGAGGAAATTCCTGTTCATGGCAGGTGATTGAACAAGTGTTATTAGAAGCCATTTCGTGGAGAGAGTTACCTTGTTCCAATGAAATGGTTTATTCTCCCACTTTTCTTATAATTTGCCTTTCAAATAGTATTAACTGGATTTATCAACAATTTAACAACTCCAAACCGCTGTTGGAGTCTTCTAAGGACACTTTTACCACCTTTTCTTTTATAGTAATAAAGCTCAAATGTATCCACCGCATTCCCTCCTAAGATAGAAGAGAATTGATTTGTATTTTGGGGAGCGGGGTGGCCAAGCAGCCGGAAGTCCCTAAGCACAAACAGGAAATGGTTTCAGAGTCTTCTCTTTTAATTTATAAACTCGTAACTCATAAATCTGCTTTCTACTCAGTAATAAAATTTAACTTAAGACTAATTTCAGTATAATATGTGAAATTATGCATTAATTACTTTATCCCATCAATGTTTAATGGAGAATAATGGAATTTGAATTTGATGTTGTTTTCCTATACTTTTCATCTATTTGCGGGGTAAAGCAGGAACACCTCTCCTTCCTCTCCTCTCCTCTCCTCTCCTACCTTTCTTCTTCTTCTTCTTCTTCTTCTTCTTCTTCTTCTTCTTCTTCTTCTTTCTCTCTCTCTCTCTCTCTCTCTCTCTCTCTCTCTCTCTCTCTCTCTCTGTCCTGTGACACCTCTCAATCATTCCTGTATCACATACTGAATCTGGGAGGTAGGCTTCCCTATTAATTATAAAGCATATTGTCTGTGCATCTGAATTCCTATACTATATAAAACTCGAACAAAAATTCATTATCCTTGACAGAGAAATAAAAGGATCAAAATGAATTGACAAAAAAAAAAAACTAAAAAAAGAAGATTATATGTATGGTCTCTGAATCCTCAGATTTCGTGACTCTCGAAGTCCAGCATTACATCTTGTCTCTGCTGGGCAAACTCAGGACTTGTGTTTTGTTGCTGCCATCTGAGCTGCCCCACAGTACAGAGGACAGTGCAAAACAAAGACATCCATTCCACTCCCTGTATCTCTGGCATTTTCTTTGATGACATCACAAACTCATCCTTCAACTTTCTCTTCTTTCCCTCTCTTCCAAACTCATCACTGCCCTCTTCAGAGCACAGTTTTGAAATGCTTCTGACCCCCGTTTTCCTGGATGGATGGCAGACACCACTATTTTGTCTGCAGGGCAGACCCTATTGCTTTATAGCAGTAAAAAAGGACTGAGGCCTCTTCTTTCCTTCCTGCTAGCCATTCTCTTTGAATTTTGTGCTTCAGGACTCATTCCTTTTCTTTGCTTGATTCTTACTTGGCTATCTGCAAATTCAGTATATTTGATGGCAAAAAAAAAAAAAAAAAAAAAAAAACCCAAGAAGCCTGTTTTGAATATCACAGCTGAGAACCCTATATAACTGTCAGCTGTGATTTCTATTAGAGTGTGAAGACACTTTGGGGTATGTTTTATAGGTCCATTAATAAATGACTGGAGTGGTAAGGAGAGCTGGCGAGAAGCCCTGTTTCTTGCAGGCACAGGAGATGTGGGTTAATGGAGCAATTAAACATCCTTTCGTCTCCCAGGGCTGCGATAATATTGGGAATAGTTAAGTTAACTACTAAAAAGAAGAGACAACAGTACTCACAGTGAAAGAGCAGGAGCTTGACGTCGGAAGGAAGAGGGAGGAAATACCGGGTAAAATCTCCCAGAGTTGCATCTCGTAGGGCGCCCACACTGATACCTTTGAATCCTTTCTTGTCGAAACAGGTAACTTGTTTTACTGAGGTGACGGAAATAACAAAGGGGAGAAATCACCCTCCAAAGAAATAGATAATCGGACAGTAGTCAATAGTATGGAGGAATAGTGACCAAAACGTTTTAAGAGCCAAGTATCATGGCACACACCTGGAATCCCAGTACTTGGGAAGCTGAGCCAGCAGGATCACAGGTTTTGACAATTTAGCAGGAGTCTCAGCAACCCAGCAAGACTATGTTTCAAAACAAAAAAATTAAAAAAGTTGGAGGTATAATTTGGAGGTAGAATGCTTCTCTGTTAAATTCCTAGTACCACAAAAAAAGAAAAGAAAAAAAAAAGCTTTATTTTAAGGAAGGCAAGAGTTATCTAATTGTGAAATATTGATGCAATGAGACTATTTTGAGGATATAGAAGACGTCAGGAGTTTGTAAACGCATAAGTTCTTATGCTAGAATGTTGTTGGTGCAGAATGCACCTTAGCATGAATCCTTAACGTATTTCACAAATGTGCCTTGTAGCACGTGTTCAATAATTAGAGATAAATCAATATTGGTTCACCAATATCTAACAAGAATGGTGGCAAAAGTAGTAACAATAGCAAAAGTTGTATCAAGAAGAAAAGGTTGGGTTTATTGGGTAACTCCTTGACAAAGCCAAGTTGAAGGATGAAGTGTAGAAGAAGAACGAATCACATCACCGTGCTCCCAAAGTCACCGTGCTCCCAAAGTGCTCACCTTCTCCTCCGCTCTCTCCCTTTCCCGCCCAGCCTGCTTCTAAGTGGAGCATCTTTGTACCCCTCCCCCCCATCACCATCAGCGGCCCTGATTCCTTTTCCCCTTAGGCTTCCTCTATCGAGGCCCAGAATGTTCCATACTATGATCTTAATTTAGCTCCCACACCCGGGAAGCTGAGGATTGCTACAAATATCTGCCCCCCAAGTCTTTTGTTGTTGTTATTATTATGATGATGATGATGATGATGATGATGATGATGATGATGGTGATTTGCAGTACTGGGAACTGAACTCAGAGGCATTCTACCCTCCAGCCCTATTTTTTATTCTTTATTTTGAAATAGGGTCCCACTAAGTTGTGGAGGGCCTAAGTAGCTGAGGATGACCATGAACCTGCGATCCTCCTGTCTCAGCCTCTCAAGTACTGGGATTACAAGTGTGCACCACCACACTGAGCTTATGATCAATTTTTTACCAGAGGGATTTAAATTATTTCTATTCCTAATATCTAACGTGTCTCGGGAACTGTAATAATAATCTTGGCTTTAATTCTTCCTGAAAACATCATTTTAAGTTAAATGTCCTCGTTTTTAGGGGACAATTTCAGAAACTGAGATTTAAAGAGATTACTTAAATAACTTAACTAGCTCTTAATTGGGAGATGTGAGGTTTGAAATCGTCTCTGTAACTACAGAGCCCATGCTCCTAATCACTACTCTATAGCGTGTCTGATGTTCCCTCACCCCCAGCAGAAATTCTGTGTTCCTTTTAGTAGGTCTAGAAATAGGGCCTGGCGCAGCTGACAGTCAGCGATTATTTTCCTAGTGAATAAACGAATTCTGACATCTACTGCAATTTCTCTCCTCTGTATCATTTTTTTTTTTTTGGCCATTTAAGTAAAATTGGAAACAAAAATAACTCTAATAGGAACAATCGCAAAAATTTGTCTGCTCTAATTTGGTCAAAGTTTCATATTAAGAAATCAATATATCTGGTTAATTTATTTCTCCAGTGACTTCATTCATTCCTCAACCTTAAAAGTACACACACACACACACATACACACACACACACACACACACACACACACACACACACACTGAATAATAGGAAGAAACCCCAAATAAACCCATTCTGATCATTTTGGACTAGACTGATAATATGAGTTTATGGCAGTGTAGACTAACGGGAAGACAGAGTTTGTTATAGAATTTTAGGATGGGTATAGAAAAAAAAATGCTTGGTTGAAATGTGAGTAAAAACTCATTGCATAAAGTCTCTTTAGGAACAACTTTGCAGTATATGAAAAAGAAAGTTTAAAAAAAATGAGTTAATATGAAAGGATAATTTTGTTTTGTTTTTGCTTTTGTGTACTGGGGACTGAACTCAGAGGCATTCTACCACTGAGGTATACTTCCAGCCCTATTTTATTTTTTTATTTAGAAACAGAGTCTCACTAAGTTGCTAAGAGCCTTGCTAATTATCTGAGGCTGGCTTTGAACCTGCAATCCTCTTGCCTCAGCTTCCCAAGTACTGGGATTACAGGCGTGCACCACAATGCCTGGCTGGGGCTGCTTTTAAAGTCAACAGCGCCCATAAAGCCTGAAGCAGCGTGCCTTAACTAAGCTCCGGGGTTCCGAGATAAAGAACTGTTTTCATGTGTTTGTGAACTTTGTTTGATCCTGGGTTTGAAGGAAGTGTGATTTTGGCCTGCACTGAAAACAGACAAAATATATGCAGCCATACAGGCTTAGTAAAAGATATGTTTGTTTAAAAGCCAGCCGTTGCTATGCATAAGGCTCAAATATACGACTCAAACAGTCAATAATATTTGTAAAAGTCAGGTTGCTAGTCTCTGTGAAATCTCCTTGGCTCTGAGAGTCTTGAATGTTTTTTCTCTTTCTCTATTAATTTCTAGTCTCATTTATTCATTAAGACTACCTTCTATTGTTTCCACATTTCATTATAAGGTCTGACTAAGTTTGGGGAGTATATAAATGACTACAGTTTATTCTGTGTCCCCAAGGCACTTAGATTTTGCAAGAGGAAAACAATGGTTGAAACACTGTATTTTCTGATAGTCTCTGGCTAAATTTATTCTAATCCTAGATGTGTATAGGAGAGTAGATCTCTGTGTGTATAGCCATGTGATCAGTTCTGCAGGTTAATCTATTTTATTAATATAATGATGGAGGCAGGCATGTAGATGCAAGAGAATTATGAAAGGATGAATAGAATGATCTGTGTCCAAGACTAGGTTATAACTAGAAGAAGGCAACACTCCAAAACACATCACACATCAACTCTAGGAGGGAAATGCCCCTTAGCGTCTTAATCTGAGCACCGTTTTCCCTTTCTTAGTTGCAAACTCAGATTATATTCTGAGTAAAGAAAAAAAAAATCACTTTGCCCAGCTTCCATTTCAAATAGATTTGTCAGTGTCAAAGGGATGTACAAGAGGGGGTGTTATATATATCCTTTGACCTTAAAGTGAGAAGTCCCAGGCTAGAGAGAAGATGTTTTTACTTTTTTCCTCCATCCATCCATCCATCCATCCATCCATCCATCCATCCATCCATCCCTCTCTCATTCCTTTTCTTCTTCTCCATCCTTCCTTTCCCCCTTCTTTGATTTTCATTGGCATTGGTTGTTTATTTTGCTTCTGCTGCTGTTTCAGACATGAACATTAATTATCACGGGAACCCCAGCAGCCCTCCTGGACCAAGGAGAACTTGAAGAAAGCCCCAAATCAATGATGGAGAAGCAGAAAGCAGGACGGAACCTGCCTCTCGGCTGACCGGGGCATTACCATACCTCTGGATTTTTATATGAAGGAGATCTATAAATCTCTACCTTACTTAATTTTGAGATTAATATAGAGATATTCTTTTATATGCATTAAATTTCATTCTAAAAGCATACATGCAGGAACAGGAGACCGAATTCTGCTCATCATCAGGAAATTGGAACGACTAGAGAAGAAGGTAAGGCGTGAGCACTGTGACTGGCAAAAACTGTGCTTTCGGCCATCCCCATGCAAGTGTAACCTTGCATTTAAAATGCTTTGGGGCCTGTTTAATATGTAAACTTGAAACATAACTCTCTATTATTGGCTTTCATAACTGAATCAAATCAACCTCTCTAAAGAGAACAACTATGAATTATTGCTGATTAAAAAACAACAACAACAAAGGTGTGGGCCCATCTGGATGAGCTTAGCACGAGACACTCACTACCATTTCCTTCGAGACATTTGTCCCCCAGAGCCCTGCGACAGAACAGCTGTGCGGAAGGTGAGGGGGCAGAGAAGGCTGTGCAGAAATCTGTTTTGTGGGAAAACCAAAATTGAGGTGCAGGGCTGGCCAAGGAGGAGTGTCCTTCACACCCCAGGCATTTAGCGCATGTCCTGGAGGACTAAACCCTAGAAGCAATGG
Organism: Graphiurus murinus; assembly: GCA_004027655.1. Lineage (NCBI taxonomy): Eukaryota > Metazoa > Chordata > Mammalia > Rodentia > Gliridae > Graphiurus > Graphiurus murinus. The sequence goes on along the minus strand of PVLC010000118.1, from coordinate 49,872 downwards.
CAGTCTACAATTATTAGTGCCACTCTCCAAAAACAGAAGAAATTAAGTTTCAAAGCAGCTCAAGCTGGACGGGATTAATGTCATTTATGTCTAGATGAACCCATTGCCATTTTCAGAAATTAAAGAATATCTAAGTTAATAATGGGATTAAATTATACTCATGCATTGCGAAACTCAATATTATAAAAGTGTTGGCTCATCCCCCCCTCCCCAAGTTGATCTATAGATTGAGTAATGTTATTTCGATCAAAATCCCAATTGATTTGTAGTAGAAAGTAGGGATTGCTTATTGTTTATATGGGAAAATCTATTATAGGGAAATTTATATAGGCAAAGGTAAAACATGAAGAATAGATAAGACCATCTTGACAAAGAACTAGAGATGTGGTAATGAGAAAATTAACGAGGACCTTGCTACTCTCGGGCTCATGGTCTTCTGGGAACATTAAAATTTGACGACTATTTTTTTTTCCAAGTAAGAATACAGAGTATATAGGAAACCTAGCCTAGACTGGGGAGCTTCCCTGAGAAAGTGACCTTATAAACTGAGACCTCAAAGATGTTAGGTGGGCGTGTGGGAGAGGAAAGGGCATTCTAGGTGAGGGAAGAAGTGGTGAGAATTCCTGAGAAAAAGAGGATTTACACGGTGGCAGAGGCAGCCAGAGAAGAATGGGGATTGAATTAGGATGAACATGGACGGGTAGGCAGGACAGCTGAAACTAAGATGATGAGGGAGGGCAGATGAAGGAATTTTTTAAAAGGTCTATGCTGGCAAAGAGTAAAAGGATAAGATTTGCATTACCAAAAGACTTCAAAGTATACTTCTAGCTTCGTTCTGGAGAATCCAGGACGGAAGCTGAGTGAGCCTCTAGCTAGATCTTCCTGTGAGAGTTCAGCAGAGAAATGTCAGTTGTTTAGTCTAAGGTGATAGAGTTATGGAAGAGTAGAGGCGATTGAGGGATGGGTGAGTCAAATGAGCTCCTAAGGAGGCCCTTTACTAAACAAATAAGGTGTTTGACGTCCATACACACACAGGTGTTAATGACTACTAAGTAGTTACTGAGTGTTAGGAGAGAGGACTGTTGATTTGTGGATCTTGGAATTCTAAAGAAGGAGGAAGGATGAAGAAAGGAAAAGACGGAAAGGAAGGAGGGAAGAAGGGCAAGAGGGACGGATGGAAGGTGGTAATTTGGAAAGAAAGTCTTTAAGCACAAAGAAAGAGGAAGAGAAGGAAAGAAAACTCCAAAATTCAAAGCCACGTTGATTGTGCTAAAATGCCCCTTAGCCTTTTGTAGAAAATGTGAGAATGCATTTGACTTCTAAACTTCTATTGCTGTTTCAGTCTCTGGTTACAAACCTTAAACACAATCAACACGGTTAATAGCTCTGGAAGCATTATCCAATGTACTTAATGATATATAATTCAGTCTTAATTATAGGCATTCATAATTGAATGGATAATCATATAAGGGTGTACACCTTTTTGCTACATTAAGTGATAAACTACAAGTACATCTAATTTCTGAGTTATGCATTTCTTCCATTGTTGGTTGCTGGAATTGTTCTGAGTCTGTCACATGCTCTAGAACATGGAAACGCCAAATCTGGTAGAATAGCAGGGAAAATCCCCAGTTAAAATCATACCACAAGATAATCCAAAGTACGTGAGTCTCAGTGTTTAAAAGAACAAATGTATGCATTATAAAACGATATGAGAGGAGCCATTTGATGCAGAGCAAAGATAGTAAAGAGTGTTGGTTTTGCTGGAAAACAGCTGTTCTTACAGCTACCATTAGTTACAAGCAGAAATCGCCACCGTGTGATGTCAAGGGTGATGAGAAACTGAGCGTGAACCCCAGTTCTGCTGTCTCTTTGCTTCCGTCACATTTAACAAGACATCTGTGTTCCTCTTAGCCTATTTCTCCCTTACAAAATGAGTTGGTGACATCAGAAATTAAAATAACACAAATAACAGTATTAATGGTATAAAAATGTTACATATAAATTGTTCCTATGTAAATATGGATATATATCTCTAAATGTTTACATAGATATTGTTTATAGAAATGACACTGCCTCTATGTTATTACTGCCATGTTAAATATTATTATTTTTTCTTTTTCTCCAGTACCGGGCATTGAATCCATGGTTGCTCTACCACTGAGCCACATCCTCAGTCTTTTTTTTTTTTTTTTTTTTAATTTTGAGACAGGGTCTAATGAAATTGCCCCTATTGAACTAGAACCTGGAATCCTACTGGTTCTAGTTCTAGCTGGGATTACAGGTGTGTACCACCATATCTAGCACAAGGTTATTCTCTTTCTTTAATTTTTTTTTCTCAATCTTGGCATCTCCCATGATCTTTCTGAGTTTTAAATCCCCGCCCATTTATAAGTTTGTGAAAGTTTTAGAGCACGAGTTCAATGGTAATTAGTGGTTAATTTAAGGCAGAGGAAGAAGAATCAAGGGAATCAGCCCCTCTGTGTAACAGATTAGAGAGACGGTGATTTACTAGGTGGCATAAAGCGATCCGGAAGGAAATAGGCTTGGCAGTGGGGGAGAGAGAGAAAGATCAGCTCTGCCGGGCAGTGATGAATCACCGTCCCACTCGCAGTTGGGGAAACCTTGGCTGTCAATGGGATTGCTCAAGTGTAGAACTCGGAGCATCAGGCTGACAGCCAAAATCTGAGTGAATTCTAGAAAGCTCTAAGAGATGGAGAGCAAACAGACCAGAGTTCCAGTTTGTCCACGTCCAACCAACACAGTACTGCTGAAAGAAGTAGGGAGACAAAAATAAATGCAAGAAGAAAAGAAAAGAGAAAGGGTATGCATGATCGCTATCATTTCCCCACCAGCTAGGCAGGGATCCCTTCCTCTCCCGCTGCGCTCTCTTAGGCCTTTGCACATCTGTGCTGACAACCTCCTTGGCAGCTCTCCGGCTGTCCCAGAGCAGAGGCAGCTATCAATTCCATCTTCCACCTTCTGTTGGCGGAACTTGTCATTAGCGGCTCCTCACGGGACTCATTTATAACCAGTGGCAGGAGTTGATTAACTAGGAGGTGAGGAAGCACCAGCTTTAGTGCCTCCCACTCGTAATGAAAACCCCTCTAAGGCCTTGAGCCTACTCTAGTTCACCAATGTATGTAATTTTGTCCCAAAGAAAACTTACTAAACTGTATGAGCTACGGATTTACCCAAACCAAGGTCCACCCATGCATACAGGAGACATTCACAGCATCTGTGTTGCAAAAGATCTTGGAGGTTGTGTGTGTCTTCCAACATTGCAAAAACTCCTCTGCCAACATTCTTTAAAAATCGTCATCTACAAGAGGGGACTTGCCGGTTGTGTTTGGATTTTGCTATGTCACCTGTCCAGTTTCCCCATCTATGAAAGGGCAATACTATATAAATTTCCTGATAAGATACTTGTTAAAAAATACAAATTGTGAAACCCATAGCTGGCAAAAGTATGGTGTCAAAGTGATTGTTACTGTAATTATTTAGAAATGTTTCCAGAGATAAAAATCTCAACATATATATATATATATATATATATATATATATGAACTATATATATGGTACTAATATATATATATGAACTATATATATGGTACTAATATATATATATATGAATTATATATATGGTACTAATATATATATATGATATATGGTACATATATGCATATGATACATATATGAGATTAGTACCATATATATGGTACTAGGGATTGAACCCAGGGTCATTCTCCCTTTGAGCTACACCCCAGCCCTATTTTATTTTTTATTTTATTTATTAAATGGGGTCTCACTAAGTAGCTAAGGCCTGGCTGAGTTGTTGAGGATGGCTTTGAACCTGTAATTCTCCAGTCTCAGCCTCCCGAGTACTGAGATTACAGGCGTATGCCACCACACTCAGCAAATCTCAATAATGTTGAAGGCTAGACAGACACTTCATAAAAGGTAAACTAAGTCTTCCTCATCATGAGCCGAAGCCTGGATGTCCACCACTTTCCTGTAGAACTACATAACTTGTTTACATTTTCTTCAAAGTTTGACAGTCATCAATGTTCTCTACGTATTCCAGGAAAAAAGCTGTATCCATTAAGTATTCATTGATGCCTAGGTCTCCTATTTAATAGGCATAGAATGCTAGTTTGTTCTTGTGGGCTTGCTTGCTTGCTTGTTTCAGGGCTTTAAATGTGAACAAGTTCTTCATTTATCTCCTGCTTTCCACAAACTTTCTGCCATAGCCAGAATCCATTCACATCATTTCCCCCAACGAGGATGCTTCTTTTACTTCTGGATGCTTTAAAAAAAAATTTAAAAATTATATATCTTTGGTTTATATCTTTGGTTTTCAGGAGTTCGACTCTCATCGATCTAGTTATGTGATGCTTAGGGTTCATTGACCTTCATGCATTCCTTGATTAATATCTTCCATCATATGTAGAAAGTTCTGGGCCATCATTTCTTCAAATACTATGTCTTGTCCTTTTTCTGCTCTTTCAGAATATTTTCTGTTGACTTATCTTTTTCATCAAAGTGTCTTTTAAACTCATCCATTTACATCTTGATTTAGCTGATCAATAAAATTTGATCTCCCCCACCATCCCCACCTGGGGATTGAACCGGGGCCTTGGATATGCTAAGGAGAGTGGGTTAGTGCTCTACCACTAAGCTGTACTCCCAGACTGATTCCCTTTTATAAGTTCTAATATTATGTCCAAATGTTCTATCTTTTCTTTCAGGCTGCCCCCTTCCAGGGTAGTTTAAATAAATGTTACTAATTCCAAAATTGAGATAATTTCCTGGCCTCCGTTTTTGGTTTTGATCCCTGGTTACTCTTTTCGGCATCCTGACATTTTCTGGGAAGTTTTGACTGCATGCTGTGTGTGGAGAGATTCCAGCCTAGGTTCCCTTGTCCTCTCGAGAATGGTGAGACATGTTCTAGCCGGTGGGTAAATCATGGGTGGAACATCCTGAGCCTGCAAAGACCTTGCTTCAGCTTTTTTAGGACAAATCTATCTCAGGCAATCCTTTCTCTTAAGGCTTCATTGTCGCATCTGGGAAATATCTTGCAGAGGGTCTCTTGCAAATGACTGAGCCTTTGCCAAGTTCTTTTCTCTGGGATTGGACTCAAACTCCAACATTTTGGAATTGCATGGCCTAGGGAAATAGCTTTCCACTGGGGCTCCATAAACTTGCCTCTGCTGGGCACAGACAGCTGAGATCAGCCCCAGAATGGAGCAGAATTACCACACTGATTTCTGGGGCTTCCCCTCGTTAAACCCCCATGGGTCACTGTGTCCTCACCTAGAAATCTGTTTCCTAAGAGCTTCAAGCTCATGAACTATGTCTCCTCTACCCAGTAAGACTGCAGGTCTCTGCTTGGTCTCAACCTCTCAGCATTTCTGCTGGAGAAAATAAATATAAATAAATAATAAATAAATAAATAAATAAATAAATAAATAAATAAATAAATGTCCTGTAAGGAAAATAAAAACCTCTGGGAATTAACTCACCCTGCCTATCCTATCCATTACCTATTATTGGGGGGCTCTTCTTACCCCAAATTTCAGCCTTCTGTTGGTTGCTTTTTACAATTAAAAATGCCATTTTCTATAGTTTGTCTAGGTTTTGTAGCTATTTTATAGTAGAAGGGTAAGGGTGCTATTAGCTGTCTGTCTTGTCTAGAACCAGAGTCTCATTTAGTAATTGAATAAATCCTATAATTATCCTGTGTGTGTGTGTGTGTTCACAAATCTAAAATGCAGAATTTCAAAATGTATTCCAAGGGTGCAGGAATCTATGGATTCAGAAGGCCAACTGTACTGTTTGAATGTTCATTTTGAAAATTAAAAATATATATATAAAAGCTACAATTATTTTTTCCATCTAAAAGGTATCCAACCAAGATGGCTGCTACATTAACACTCTTATTATCATTCTAGTATCCTGCAATGCAGGTCACCTGAGCCCGAATATTTTAATTACTTCAAGTAGCCACACGATTTCTCACTAGCTTTTGTCTCTTATAACCTCGATTCTAAGAAAAGTTTATTCACTTGCCTCAAAGATTCCTCTACCTAGAGAAGAATACAGGCTCGGAAATTTGCATATTTATGTTTCTCTAAACTCTTAACATTACTTTTTTTTTTTTTTTCAAAAGGAGAGGTCTCTCCTTTTCTATTGACCTTGTTGTTCTAAATAAAATTGAAATCATTTTGCTACCTGCAATATTGTTAAAAGTTTCATTTCATATTCTGCTGTAATTCCTTCCTTCCTTCCTTCCTTCCTTCCTTCTTTCTTTCTTTCCTTCTTTTTCCAAAGTGAACACTATTATGTTTGCTCTTTCTTATGGTAACCTCCTAACATCTTTCCTTACATGCTTTTAAGACATTCTCTAGAGTATTGTGAGGGCAGTATCATTGGTATCTTTGAAACTTTAGTATCTCTCCGCTTTTTCCTTATTTAGTTAGCTGAGCACGGTATATAGCAAGCAATCCATATTTTCTCTCTCTCTCTCTCTCTCTCTCTCTCTCTCTCTCTCTCTCTCTCTCTCTCTCTCTCTCTTTTTTCCTGAGTTGCATATGAGCTTTAAAATCTTGGCTAGCAAGATTACTTTTTTTCGATTTACAAAAAGAAATGCGTGTGTGTGTGTGTGTGTGTGTGTGTGTGTGTGCACGCACACACAGAGCCGCGCACACCTGTGACTTTGTCACAAGCGTTTGTCTTATTTCATCTGAGGTGTAAACTTCTCCCGGGAGGAACAGCTGAGCAGCCCTCTTCTGCATTCCTCTGCATAAACAGACTCTCTCTAAATGTCAGAAAGTAGATGCCTCAGACTGTCCCCTAAGAGAAAGGTTCTCGACCGAGTCGTAGATTTTAACTGAGCTGGGGTTCACTTGTCAATAAATCGCGCCCCAGGAATGCATTTCCTTCCAACCCTTCAAAAGCAGTCCAAAGAAACCCGAACCGAACTGACCCACCAGATCCGTCCTTGAAGCACCGGGGCGCAATTTGGGAACACGAAGAGCCACACTGAGCGGGTGAAGCTCTCCCTTCCCCAGCTTGGAGCCCACCCCGCAAGAACCCTGGGGTGTCCCCCGGCCGCGTTTCCTGGGCCCCTGCCAGGCTGAGGACCCGAGCCAAGCCCGCACGCGGGAGTCAGCCAGGCGCAAGCGGGCGACTGGGCATGCTCAGAAGCCGGGCAGGTTTGGGTCTCAACCAGGCGGCTTGGGCTTTACACCAGCGCTCTCAGCGCTTGGAGAAGGAGGAGGAGGAGGAGAGCCGGAGGCGGCCGGGGAGGAGGGGCGGGCTAGCAGTAGCCACGACCGCCACCACCAGGCAGAGACAGAGTTCGTGGGGAGGGACAGATCCGACTCCCCCTTGCAGCGCCTTCTGTCTGCTTTTTTTGGGGGGTAGTGAGGTAGGGGGAAAAAAGAATCTAAGATAAAGAAAGGGGCAGAAAGGAGACGGGGGGACAGAAGAGGGCGTGAGCAGCCAGGCCGGAGCGCGCGGTCGCTTGGGCAGGTGCCGGGGCCGCTGCCCGGAGGCGGCATGTGACGCGCGGACCCCGGAACCCGAGCGCTCAACGCCCGGCCAGCCCGCGCCGCCCAGGTCTCCGCGCTCCCGGTCGGTGCGCCGCGGCGGCCGCAGCTGCGCTTCTGGGAAGACGGGCGATGAACCCCAAGGCGGCTCCGGGCAGGAACGCTCGAGGCTAAGGACGCGGAGCGGCTGGAGAGCGGGGGACCGTGCACCCGACGCCCCCCACCCCCTGCACCCCGGGGACCGGGCGCGCAGGACCGTCCCGGGACGGCCACCTGGAGCGCAGCTGGCAGGTAAGGACGGCGCCCCCGAAGCGGGTGGCGGTCGCGGCTGACCTGGTTTCTCGCCTTATCTCGCCGAGAAAAAGGAGGAAAAAGTTTGCGGCGCAAGTAGGACGCGTTCTTGCGGGTGGAGTTGGAGGAAGGGACTGGGGGAGGCTGTTCTGTCGGGTGAGGGTGGCGGGGGGCTGCTGGCGGGGGCCGCTGGGACCTCAAGATCCGAGTCGGAGCTCGGGGACGCAGGGTGGGAAATGTCGAGGTGGCATTCAAGCGCCTGCAAAGGAACAGGCATTCGGCCAGCGGTGGCCCGAGGAGAGAGAGCCAGAGTCGCCCCACCCTATTCCCTTTGGCTAGGATATATATATATTTTTTCTTCTCCCTCCAAGGCTGGATCGGAGGCACCGATCGCGTCCGGGTGGGTGGATGAGTGTGTGTGTGTGTGTGTGTGTGTGTGTGTGTGTGTGTGTGTGTGTTTGCGCGCGAGCGTGGAGTGCCACCAGCGACCCACACACACACACACATACACACACACCCCTGTTTGATTTTCCTACGGTTTTTAAGACAGCACCCCGCCAACCTTGCAGCCGGACCGCAGGTCCGTAACCCATTTCAGGTCAGGCAGCAAAGCGGCCAAATTTGCACTTAAGAGTAACAGCCGGCGAAGGTATGTAGCCCAGGTGCGCGCGTCCGGCAGGGCTCAATTGCACCGGAACTCCTCTCTCCCGCACCGCAGCCGCCGCCGCCTTGCAGCAGGGTTAATTTCTAGTTGTTTATAAACGGCGCGGGTGAAGGGTGGGGGGCGATGGACTGGAGCCGTGGAAGAATTCACTGGACGACTTGGCGGAGAGAGTGTTGGAATTGTGGTCGGTTCTGCGAGCTTTGTGCCTGTGTGCGCCTCTCTCGCACGCAGGTTGCTAGTGGAGGAGGAAGCAGGGGTTTGGGTTTTGAATCCATATGGGCCGATTCCAAGCGTGCAAGCTTTCGTGTGTGCGCGAGTGTCATCTGAGCCTCTCTGAAGTCCACCCCCATCCCACGGCGCTGTGGGGTGTTTGCAGGGTGAAAAGATGGTTCTTGGGAGGGAAATGTATTCCGCGGAGCAGTTGTTAAGGGCGCTGGTGATTTCACTGTTGGCACAGACCTCTCGTTCTTCTCTTTGGCCTCTGAGTTCCCACAAGACAGATAACCTAACCTCCCATTTTGGCTTTCTTTTGGGTAGCTCTTTGAAGAAGAAGAAGAAGAAGAAGAAGAAAAATTAAGCGTGTTTAATAACTATGTAGTCTGAATAATCTTGCGAGATCCTTATGTAGCATGAGCTATTCATCACAGTTTCCTGTGTTTGAAACATTGCCCGTGTATTTACATATAAGAGGGCGATCTTGAGGGAAAATAGAAAGGGGGAAGAGGAACCAAGAAGAAATGCATATATATCAGGAGGATAGCAGTGATATCACACACACACACACACACACACACACACACACACACACACACACACACACTGATTTCTTTCTGTTTCCAATCCCTTGGGGTAGACAGGGTGTTGGGTGCAGCCTCTTGTTATGCAAGCTGGTATTGGGAGGTCTGCCCGCACATGGAACATGCCAGCCTCTTCCGTGTGTATTGCAACATGCTACACTAACGTTTGGTTCATACTGCACACTTCTACCATTGAATAACCTATCTGTAGACTATCCTTGCATGGTTTGACTCAATTAGCTTAATATACCATTAGCTGTTGTGGAATTACAAGGCATGCTATTTTTTTTTAAGTGGATTCCATATGGAAATATCACTTCAGCCTAAATTACTAATTTAAAATAATTCATTTTCAGTCTGATTAAGGTCGCTTCTGTAGGCAAGGGCGAGGGTCTGTAAGACTGAATTTAACATGAAATAGCAGTGATTTTTCAGTAATGGTGGGTAATTTTTTCAATACTTTTTTTCCCCCTCCCAATAAGGGTAGCTAATTATTCAAATGGACTCATAGTTGAAAAGGAAAATGAGATAAGAAGTAGATGTTGAAAAAAAAATTTTGGCAAGCAAAATTAGTGTGAAGGAGAAGTGTAATTTGGGGATAGGAACACTGTAGAATGGGTGAAGATTTAGAGAAAGAACAAGCGTTATAATAAGAGCAGTTTTGTACTAAACCCACATTAAAACTTATTTAGGAAACTTTCCTTTAAAGCGTAGAGAAATCTGAATATTCATTATCCTATTTTTTCTTCTTGGGCGGGGTGGGGGGGAATAGTAACATATCATTTCAAAAGTGTTATTTATTTTTGAGGATTATTTAAGCATACATAAAAGTTTTTTAGAGCTGTACCTTATTTTTTCTTATAATGACTAATGGTTCATTTTTTTTTTTTTTTTACAGAGAACTTTTTTTTTTTAATTTTAGGCGAGAGTGTGGAAAAAGATGAGCTGTATATAATCACATTTCAGCTTTTAATTGCAGGCAACCTGTTGAAAGTGAGCCTGAAAAAAAAATTATAGTTCTGCAATTGGCAGAACTATAGTTTCTTGGGTCCACACTAATAAATTGGATAGATGGGAAAGTCACAGACTCTGATTAAAAGTAAATTGCCTTATATATATTTTAAGTGATAAAGTAATAGCTTTTCTTCTTCAGATTTTTACCTAAAATATCCTGTCCTTTCCTGAGCCAAGCTAATGTTCTTGCCCAACACCGTTGTGAACTATTGGCAGATTTACTTGCTTCTGCCTAAATGGCCGGGACATCTTTGGTGTAACTATTCAGAGACTGGGGCTTGTTTGCAGTGCCAGCAAGTTTAAATGGAGCAGCTGTGGAGAAGTGGCATTCTACACGAGAGAGGAATGAACTGCGAATCAGAGAAAGACGGGGTCCCTGCTCCATTTGCAGAGAGATGCAGCTAGCCCTTACTTATGGGGCTTCATTTTGTATCATGACATATATATATATATATATATATATATATATATATATATATATGATATATATAGTGCTGGGGAAGATAGATAGATAGATAGATAGATAGATAGATATTTTTGGTGCTGGGGATTGAATTCAGGGGCATTCTACCTCTGAGCTACACCCAAGCCCTATTTTTTAATTTTTATTTTAAAACATGGGTCTTGTTAGGTTGATAAGAGTCTCACTTCTTGCTGAGACTGCCATAGAACCTGCGACCCTCCTGTCTCAGCCTCCCAAGTCCTGGGATCACAGGCGTGTGCCACTGTGCCCAGCTAGATCATGACGTATCATGACTAAGAGCCTAGTGGCAACCAGTGAGGTTTTGAAGGGTGGGCGGCGAGTAATTCATCGGGAATGTTCCCTTTTATACAGGATATTTGTGAATTTAAAATGTTTTCCTTACAGGAGGACTTTGTTTAAAAAGCATCTATGGCCCCAATTTAAAAAAAAAATTACCCAAATCCCTCTACCACATTTATTTTAAAAATCCATCACCCTAGTAAAAACAGGCCTGATGCATAATTGCTGAATTCAAGGTACACAGCGGTTTCCTGGCTTGGACTTGGATCTATGCATCAAGTTCTTGAGTCCAACGGAAGTCCTGTCCTGGCTTCTAGAACCTTCCGATAGAATCTCAACCTCAAAGGCCAATTTGGATTTCATGAAGAGAGAATCAAAGGATGTGACAGGAGACAAAGCTCATCGGGTTGGTAGTGGGTTCCTGGTGTCTGATAGACTCTACCCTGTCCTCAAAAGAGGTGGGCATTGCTCAGATCAAATGCAAACCTGAGTCCTCATTCCAAACCACTCATAACCAGGCTGCTCCTGAAATGGGCTGTCCACGCAGAAGCAGGGAGGGTCGGAGGTGCCCCCCTTCAAGGGTGAGCTCAGCCCTGGGGTGGGGGTGCTGTTAAACTGTTGCATTCCTGGGTAATGAAGACTTACATTGCAGTCTTCAAACTAACTTACTAAATAAATGCAGTTTGGTTGTACTGACCCTTTTGAAAATATTGAGCTGCAACATGCTTGTTTGAAAAGAAAGGAAAAGAAAAGAAAACTGCGTGACCGTCTCAAGGACTTCTTTCTCCACTAGGTACATGAGATGGTGCTTGCCCTGTCCATATCTCGGGTGGTTTTGGAGGTGAAATGCAGAGGGGGGTTCTTTTAGAACCACCTCAGGAATGCTATGGATGCGCTCCGTGGTCGACGGGGACCCATGCCCTCAGTACTCCTGGTACCAACACTGAGCGCCAGGGTGGCGGGCGGCGGTGCCCTCTGGCTCCCTGGCTGCTTGCTGCCTGTTCCTTTCTGGCCAGAAGTTCTGGCAGCTTGCAGATTCTTCAGCTTCTGGCAGGCTCTCCCCTCTGGGTTGGGTTGGAGGTTTGTGTTCTTGCACCTGTTGGAACTTCCTGCCCCTCCCCTCCTGGGGCTGGAGGACTCCGGGTGATTTGCACACTCTGCTCTTAGATGTCCTCTGCTGAGTCCTCGGCTGCTGCGGCCTGCTACGGGGACACAGACTCGAGGAACCCACTGTCCAAGACAGGAGCCCACCAGAGGGGCTGTTCTCAGCCACTAAGAGTGCTGGGTACCCCTGAGGCCAAGCAGAATATGCAAAACAGTGGTGGAAGAAAGGAGAAATAAATAAGATGAGAGCAACAGAAGCTGGTAGGTGGTGTGCCGGCTTTGAGTGCCGCCTTCTCGCCAGCTCTGTGGAGGACTCAGGGGTCCAGCCCCAGCCCATGCCGATCACACAAGAAGCAAGGCCAAGTTCCATTTGCCTGCTGTAGCCCTAGTGAGCTCTCGTAACTCCCTGATTCCCCGGTCTCCCCTTCTCTCTCTCTTATCATATTTGCCATTTCATTGCACCTGGCTTCTCTTATGTTTTCAGTTCACATTTTTTTTTTTCAATCCTGGACTTTATATTTTGCCTGGAAAAACTTCAGCGATGACCTTGACATTCAGACTTGCTCTTGCCAAGAACTCTCCAGGAGCTAGACGCCATTCTCTTATTCTGATTCAGTCCCCTGTGCGGACAAATCCCCACGCCTAAGGCACAACCACCCTCCTAACAATGTATCATTCTGGCCTGGAGACCCGCCCTGCCAAGTTCACTCCACAAATAAAATCTCCTCCTCCATCGATGCTGGCAGGATCAGGTCTCTAACCTCCACACCCCTCCTGACCGCTGTAATTTGAGTTGCTGACTATCCACAACTGAATTAATCCCTCTTCATTAGGTCATTTGTTCTAGCCCAGCCCAAGCCTATTTCCTGTCTCCACTGTTCCCTTGAAATCTGGCACACCAGCTGAGCATGACATGTTGTACCTTTGGTCACCTCTACCTCAGGAAGTAGGGCTTGCCTAGACAGCCCGGCTCAGGCAAGACAACCTCCAGCTATAACTGCTCCCAGAAAATTCAGGCGAGTTGAACCAAAGTAAAATCTTCTTAGCCTGTTTCAGAGAGGATCTCCAGATGGGGAAGGGGGGCTACCAGGTGTTTACTTTGGGGGACCCCACGTTTATGGCTGTCAGACATTCCAGTGGTCTTCTACCGAGCCTTCTAGTTTATCACAGGAAGCTACGACAGTGGCGTTAGATTCACTTGTCACTTTGGGGTACCTTTCTCCCACTGGTATTGCCCATGATGGCCCAGATTGAAGAGAAAAAAAAAATTGGTTACTGCTTATTATGGGTCAATTCTTGTCCACAAACTTCTGAAGTCCCTTCACTTCCAGTAGACCCCTGTGCGGCAGTGGTATCTCATAGATTCTGAATCCACATGCATTTCAAATGTTTCTGGATTCCTTGTTTCAAATCAATAATAGTGTCAGTTCATATGTGTGTACAAAATGTGTGTGTGTGTGTGTGTGTATGGATATGGATATCCATTTAAAAGTCACTGACTACAGTAGCATTTGTGATTTTATATTTTCTTCTGGCAAAATAGTCTGAAAGTACAACTTTGGTTGTGTGGAGATTGTTTCAGTCATCCCGTCTCATTGCTGTAATCAAAACACCCAACAAGAACCAGGTCAGAGGAGGAAAGGTTCTCTGGGTTCACTGTTTGCAGAGGTTTAGTCAATAGTTGGCCAATGCCAAGGCTGATATCGCGGTGGGACAGCGTGGTGAAGGAAATCTGAGCTCAATTTGATGTCGACTGGAAGCAAAGAGAGGGTCAGTGAATAATCAGGGAGCCACGCCACACCTGCCGAAGTGACCCCTAGTAAATTCAATCAAATGATCAATCCTTCCGTGGTTTTATTCACAGATAAGATTAGAACCTTAATTCAACTATTTCACCTCTGAGCATTTTCGAACTGCCAATATACGAGCTTTTTCAGGGGGGCATTCTATATTCAAACCGTAACAGAGGCTCCTCCAAACTGTTGACACTGGCGAGAAGTTCACATACGTGATATCCCTATCCTTTTTGCCTGTGATTTCCCACATGTGTGGTGACACATGCCACATGCAATATCATGTGTGAGGAGAGAGGAAAGGGAAACTGGCACAGCCAGTGATATTTCCTTATATGGAATCCTCCTTTCCTCTCTCCCTACCCCCAACTCCTTCCACCACACAAGAACCAGACAACCCTTTCCAGCTTCCTGGAGTAGAGCTGTCACTCTGCTTCCCTTGCAATAAATTATTTTCAGTAACGAGATTCCTTTGATTATTAGACACTGAAAACCTGTCTCACTAGGGAACTACAGGCCGTGTCTTTTCTCCGAATTCTGGTGGTGCCTCTGTCTTTAATATTAACTGTGACCCTCGAGGACAATCCAGGTAATATTTATATTAATTTTCTCTCGAGTTAACTTTATGGCAGCCGTGATAAGCAATAAAAATTTAAGAAATACTTGCTTAAAGAGAATGTATCATTCTTCCTCTCTCTTTTTAAAAAATACACTTGTATTGGGGCATTGCAGTCTTGCCTCATAATGAAGTTCAGAGTTATAGAGATATATGTGCACACAGGACTTGGAGAGCTTCCCCTGGCTCCCTCCCTCCCCCTCCCTTTCCGTGTACATGAAGTTGAGATTGGCGTTGATAATTTTATATACGTGCGTAGCATCACTGGGAGTGTTTCCTTCATCAATTCTCCCCCCTTCCCCTGGCATCTTCCTGTCTTATCCATTGATCTATCTTTCTCTTCACCTGGTCTATCTTCGCTTATCACTTATACACATGGGCGTGTGTCCCCGTTGTAACTTTTCCATGCCAGGCACCATGAGCCTTCTGTTTTGGATACATGAAAAGGATGTGTCCAGGACCCTGCCTTCCAGGACCACAAAATCAACCTGAACTGAGAACAGCTCAACGAGTCTCAGAGTTGGAAGGGGATGTTCACTGCTGTATTAACATGCCGGGCCTTAGAACAACAGAAATTTATTCTCTTATATAATTCTGGAGGCCAGAGCTCTAAATCCAAGGCCCCAGAGGGATGGTACTCCCTCCAATGACTCTTGGAGAGGAAGAAGAATCCCTCCTTACTTCTACCAGCTTTGGGTGGCTGTCTGTAACCCTGTATGTTTTTTGAAACAGGATCTGGTTATGTGGGTTGACCTTGAACTTGCAATCCTCCTGCCTCAGCCTCCGGAGTAGGTGTCTACGTTCCTCCGCTTGTGACCACCAACCTCTAATCTTGGCCTGGGTGGCCACCTTGTCTTCCCTTCTGTGTCCTATGAGGCTACCTGTGATTGTGTCAAGGGTCCAGCCAGCAGATCTGGGACAAGCTTCTTCTCTGAAGTCCCTAACCTTTAATCACATCATTTGACATATAAGGTCATCATGGATTCTGCACATTAGGGCGTGGGTATGTCTTTTGGGGTGCCACCATTCAACTACAGATGCTATACATGGACAGCTTCTGCTGTGTAACTCTGTTGGTGTCCTTCAAACTGTGTGATCCTTAGACTTTGAGAAATCAGTGCGCGCAAGGCAGCTCTCTCCATCTTCAAAGAGCAGTGAAAGGCAGATCCTCCAATTCTTACTCTCTGTGCTTGTTTGCCTTCCTAATAATTCTGAAAATTAGGGTGAGAACACCTCTGAACTTTCTTCCATGAGAAAGCCTGCACCACTGAATAGTGTCAACTTAATTCAACCTGGCCTTTTGTACACCTGCAAATTCTCCTGTCTCTTCTTCACCTTTTCATTTACACTCTGAGAAGTCATGCCTCCCCAATCTCCCTGTTCTCTGGCACTAACCCCTTCACTTCTGACTTCCAGCCTCGCCAGACTCATAGGACCTACTTTCCCAAAAGTCAGCTGTGGTCTCCTAGTCTCAGAACCAGTAGCCCTTCCTTGACTGCCCCCTTTAATCTGGCAGACCATCTTTAGACTTCCTTAATTTTCAGAACATGGAACCTCCCACGTCTCCTCTCTCCTGGTTCTTTCTCCTGCCTCTTCTCTATTCCCATCTCCTGCATGGGATGAGACTGTCCGGTGGTTCTTCCTTGATCAATTCCCTGGCCCTCTCCCTTCTTTGTTTGTTTGTTTGTTTTGTGGTGTCTTTATCCATTTTCACGGCTTCAAATACCCTTGCTGTGTGAGTCACAGCTGGACTTGGCTTCAGAAAGGCAGGTCGCCTTGTGCTTGCTGGCTGGGGCAGGCATTCCTGTGTCTTCCCCATCCTGCTCCTCTCCTGGAGTTCCCATTTCTACGAATAGCATGAGCATCTGACATTCCCAAACAAATTTGATTTATTTCCTTTCCTTGACTCCCACATTTAGCCAGGCACCCAATTTCCGATGCCCAACCAAGTAATATCTCCAGCCTCTTGACCACTTTCCTTTCCTGCGATTGGCACCTGAATGCATGCCCGCTCTAATTTTAATGCGCATTTAGATGCCTAGGGGTCTTAAAAAAAAAAAGAAAACTCTGATGTCTGGGGTCTGGGTGGAACCTGAGAATCTGCAATTCTCTGGGAGATGCAGATGCCTGCTTACTTCTTAATGTACTCAGACCACAGTAAGAAGAAGGGCCTTAAGATCACCTTCCTACCTCTTTCTTAGTCCCTTAGCTTCCCTGAAGATCTCGTTGACTAGATTCTTGCCTTCCAGGCCATTTCTACGGATCAGCCTTCCTGAAGCCAAAATCCGATCAGTCCTCTCCTACCCTCAAACACTTTCTCTGCCATGCGGTGCCCTTCCTGCCTATTGAATAACGCAGGATGCCTTGCATCAGCTCAACCTGTTCCCTGGCTTGATTTACATTTTAAGTTCAGTCTGTATCTCAAGGTTGCCCTTCGTTTAACTCTCAGTACTCGCTGTACCTTCTGCTCCGTTGTTCTTGTACTGCGGGATGCCCTTTCTTCCACATCTTCAGGGATCCAAAATTTAGCAACTTGTCAAGAACTTCCTGGAATGATACCCTTCCCTGTGAATTCACCTTCTAGGGCATTATCAGAATATCAGTCTTATCAATGACCACATTCAGCCATGTGTGTATGTGTGAGTGTGTGTGTGTCTGTAAATTATTTCAATGGCCACACATGAAATCCTCGAAGATAGATGACATGTTGTGTTGGTCTGTGACAGCCCTCAAGTACCTAGCACAGAAGTCTTTCCCTTAAATGATCCATTTATTCATTTGCACATTGACATGTATATAATATGTATTTAATTTTATGTATTTATGTAGTATTTTCTGTTTGTCTCATTATAAAAGTTATATATAAGCCGGGCGTGGTGGCGCACGCTTGTAATCCCAGCATTCGGGAGGCTGAGACCGGAGGATCCGGGTTCGCAGCCAGCCTCAGCTACCTAGTGAGGCACTCCACAACTTATCAAGACCTGGTTTCAAATAAAGAATAAAAAATAGGGCTGGGTGTGTAGCTCGGAGGTAGAATGCCCCTGAGTTCAATCCCCAGTACCGCAAAAAAAAAAAAAAAAAAAA